>JAGRRH010000017.1:3895000-4354868 GCA_019154785.2 Nitzschia inconspicua
ATGGTGAAGATTTGATCCTTTTGGTCGTCGTGAAAACGTTCGTAAGGCGGTCAAAAACACGCTTTCAGCCCCAGTCTGGCCACACACATACGAGATTACATGGAATGGACGATGTAGTATCCAGTTAGTACGACTATGAAAGACTTCTGTTGTATTGGGATGGAAGCAACTCCGATAATGGTGAAGATTCAAGCCATTTGGTCATCATGAAAATATTTGGAAGGCAGTCAAGAACAAGCTTTCAGCCACAGTCTCGCCACACATCTACGAGATTACTTGGAATGGACGATGTACTACCGTATCCTTTTGCTATGAACATGCAAGCATGATGTCGTATTGTGAAAGAAGCATCTTGGACAACGGTGAAATTTCGAGCCTTTTGGTCGTCATGAAAACGTTTGGAAGGCGGTTCAAAACACGCTTTCAGCCAGAGTCTGGCCACATACCTACGAGATTACGAGGAATGGACGATACAATTTCCTCTTACCACGACTATGAAAGCATTACGTCGTTTTGGGAAAGAACCACCTCCGAAAACGCTGAAATTGTACGCCTCTTGGTCGTCGCGGAAACGTTCGTAAGGGAGTTAAAAACACGCTTTCAGCCCCAGTCTGGCCACATACCTGCTAGATTACATGGAATGGAAGATACAATATCCTTTTGCTTCAACTATGCAAGCATACGAATATAGCTTTTATCACTTTTCCTCCAAGCATTGTAAGTAATACTCCGTATTAGGTTTCCCACGCGCACAAGATTGTTTTCCCTCATGCATCGATGATTGATCTTAACCACAAGCAACTTTTCAGAGTGTAGTTGGTACTTCCCGTGGTGATGGTCCCAGCATGAAGTTGTCCTGTTTTACTAAAATATGATTATGAAGCATTGTGTACTTATATCTCAATGAACAACTATACTGTTAGGCAGCTTCTGTCAGGCTCAGTAGCTCAATCATGATGCAAGATTGTGTTCTTTTATTTTCATTTTGCATTCTTTCCTTTTTGTAAAACAATCTTCCCTGGAAAGGTGGAAGTATTATCATATTATGTTTTGTGGATCTTTTGGGATCTGATCACATCATGATCATTGCTCAACAGTTTGGATCAAGGGTTCTTGCTTTTGCCAAATACGACTCAGTACCCCGTAGAACGAAGGTTGGCATTGTTATACAGTGCCCTTGACTGACTGACTGACTGACTATACCAACTTCTTACAAGCAAAACAACGGAAGGACGAACAAAAACGGCAGTAACAATGGTACTAACAGCAAAGATGTACCACACGTACAAGTACTGCTGAGAATGAGTGCAAAGATGGTCATCATGACGGTCAAGCTGACCATGAAGCATCCACCACGATTGCGGTATTGGACAAACACGGTACTGCCATTGTGAAGGAGGAATGCCGTTGTGTCAGTGGTGGTAGAAAGTGGTTTCCCACCCACTTCGAAGAAAAAGTTCTTTCGGTTCATGGTCGGATATTGTTCCATGACTTTTTTCTCCAAAGTGCGGACCACGACATTGACAATGGCCGCTTGATGCGCATTGATGACGCAACACAGGGTCTGCAATGTCAAGCAGTAAAAGACACATCCCGCAAAAGGGTGAGAGTTGTGTGACATAGAGTTTCGAGTAACTCGAGTATCTATCATGACTCTTTTTTGAATTGTGCCGTACCTTTCCATCCCACATTTTCAAGAAGACATTGAACATGTTGTAGTTGTCGTCGTCGTCTAGATGGTGGTTGTCATCACGACATTGATGCCCCCATTGAAATTGGTGGTGGGAGTTTGATAGAACCAATGACATTATGTTGAGGGGATGGACAGATGTGTAAGAAGAGTGGTCGTAGAGCACACAAAGATAGCTTGACTGTGAATATAATAAATTTAATTTATGATGTTGCTTTGCTACCGTATGTACCAAGTCGTAGAGAGCGAGTGTACCTAACAGCAAGAAAGCGATGATGTGTCACAATGTCACAATCGACGACGATTGTAAATATTACACACTACGATGTATTGGAGTACGGAAGCTACGGTAGTAGAGTGGTTGTTGTGTTTTTTAAATTTCGAAACTGCCGCCATCCAAGGAAGATCGACCACAGACATCAACACATCAACCAACTTGCGGGGATGTGTCTGATGTCCGTATCGGCCGTTTGTTATAACGACATTAATTTTCACAGTCAATTTGTCACATCCTTCGAACTGCCGATGGATAGCTATATCCCTACACTACTAAAAATTCCAGAATGAGTTGGTCGCGGTCCATAACGAATTCATCCGAAAGAGGCATAACTTGAGATCAATTAATGATTTCTCTTTCATAAGGCGCGCGGAGTTGAACAGAGACGCCACCGACGAAAAAAAGAGGCACCCCATCCGACAAGAAACACGCGCGCTGCGCCCTATTTATCCTCACACACACTCTCTCACACACAAAAGGAACAACAAACAACAAACAACAACACACCCAACAGGCTCATCAACAACACGATTGTTTTGTTTCCAGCTCTACAAAGCCGCATTTTAGACTCAGCGACGACAGGTACGTTTACCAAACGTTACGACATTGGTGTTTCCCGGCCGAAAACATTCCAGAGTCAGGAAACGAATCAGCTGTCGCGATTTTCGTCGTCATAACTGTTCGTGCCAAAAGTCTCGCACTATAATAATAATATTATTATTTTGAGTGCAGTGGGAATTTTTGTTGTCTCTCTCCTATGTGAGTTCATGGAATGACGGCGGCACAAACAACAATATTCAAATAATAGTTGAGTCGTTCACGACCATGGGGGTGGATGGAGGAGGAAGTGGAAGTACTGGAACAAGCATTATACTACCAACGCTTTCTGCACGACGGCGTTGTATTCGAACGAGTCAATTTGAGTTGTGCTTTTCAGTGTCTGGTGTCTTCGATGATGATTTGTCAGATGATCAAATATCACAGAGTCAATAGGAATGCTTCACTTTTTGTTCGTTGTACGTTGTTGGTCTTTCCTGCCGCAAACAGAGCAGTACATGCGTATTGCCGGTTTGAGAGCCCGTCCATACAAAACTTCATGAAAAGCGGAATGTAATTTACTCATCAACAACAAGTGATCTCACCGTCTCACACTGCCTTGTTTCACTTTTTTCTTCCTTCTCCGCCTTCATTTATAGAAGAAATCAATTCATAATCACCACCCCATACAGTGTCCAATTGTTTGTTGAGGGTATATACCATGGTAGACAATTTTGATTTGAATGAGCTCCGAGGCTCGTCTGGCGCCGTCGTCGACAAACTCAACCATGACGAGCCAGACGATGACCTAAACGCACTATCCGAGCTTGTGCCCCACCTCAAAAGTCGCAAGACTCCCATTGCCATCGAAGATGATAGTTCACCAGAGGGCCAAGAATTGAAGCACGTCGAAGCCAGTGGCGGTGGTGGTGGCACCATGCATATCCCTAGTCCATCAAGTCCTCGAAGGGACGGTCCCAAAATGACGGACAAGAGAGAATCCTATCTGGTGGAGGATGACTCTTCTTCTGGAGGAGCAGCTGGAGGAAAGGATATTAACGATGTTCTCTATGCAGGAGAGGATGTCAATTCTGAAGAAGCTTTGAGTAGTGACGATCACTCCAAACCTCGACCGCCCGATGAGACCAACGATAATCTTGGACTTGGAGAATTCCAAAACATTTCGTCGGGCCAGTCACTGTCGACGGCCACACAAACGCATGAAGTTCGCATGCCCATGTATCTACCGACATTCAAGCCTGCCACGGGATGTACCAACGCTTCCGATTTTATTGTTCGTTGTTTTGTGGCGAGGCTGCGATCCGGCATTACCGTTGTCAAGCACGGGCGATCACGATGGTGCAAGTCCCGTCTCCGTGTCTTGCATATTCATCCCGATGGCCGTTCATTGAGCTGGAAACCGGCTCAGGGTGAACCCACTAGCTCCAAAAGACCGCCCAAGCTGGATTTGACGACTTGCATGGAAGTCCGCCATGCCTGGAGTCCTGATCCTCAAAACCCAATGTATACTGGCACCCCCATTCTCAGGCAAAAGTGTGAAGCCGCCAACGCTCATAAATCGTTTGCTCTCATCTTTCCCAAGCGTACTGTAGACATCACGTCTGTGACTGCCGATCAATGCAAAGTTCTGATGGAAGGTTTCTCGGCCTTGTGCTTCCGCCTGCAAGTCGCTAATCTCGCTGGAAAAGGCAATGGCAAAGGCGTGCAAAAGATGCCCGACGAAGAGGATGACCGAGCCACTACCGCATCCGCCACTTTGACGAATAATTCTGCCAACCTCTCTCCTCACAATCGACGTTAAGATGATCCTGTGACAGATTTTGGACGGATATATTGTACGAATGGATGGACGACGAGTGTTTGAAAAATCGATCATTGACGTGGGGCGTGTTCCACACTTGAGGGATGGTGTTGTAGACCTAACCCACACTGGCGAGAAGTGCGAAGCGGTGACACCGTTGTTGCAGGATGAGCGGAATGCTCACACCGTTTTTCACCTCCACTTTTTCACTTTATTGCATACGACGTACCAACGGTTAACACATCATTATTAAGTTACTTGTATAATAATAAAAACTAATAAAAGTAGCAATGATAATGACATAAATAAAAATACTGCTTATTACCACGTGTAGTAGTCTACGGTAGTAGTTATTGGTTTGACACAACGAATTGTCCCGTCGTTTGATAGACGTGTGGAGCATTGACGAAAATCAATCACAACAAGATGCCGAAGTCAACTTGCTTCTGTCTTTTTATTATTTTAGATTCACAGACTTTTTTCTCTTTCTCGCCGGTGTTTTCATTCACCCTCCTCCCCAAAAAAATTTCCTGGAATGGTTGCATCTGGCTGCTCCCGTGAGGGGTCATGCGGATGAACCAACTGATGTTTTAATTGTTGTAGACTCGGGGAATACAACGTACAATAGTTGTCTTTTTGATATAATCATTATTGACGACGGGTTTGTTTATTTTTGTTTATTTATTTTGAATGTACTGTTTGCCAGTGATGCTATTTGTGATTTGTGGTCTCCTACTATGCACATTCGATCAAGCCGACACCGCCCGCATTTCGCTTGTAAATCACAGTTGGTTTTCCCGTTTCTTCATTTTTGAAGACGAAAAAGTCATGGTCGACATAGTCCAAGGCGAAAATTGCTTCCTTGACGGGAATAGCGTGTTCCAAGTCAAAACTGTTGACCTTGATGATATTGGGTTCCTCTGGATCGATGAAATCTCCAATTCGGGACATGGCTTCGTCTCGTACTTCACGTTCCACTTCGGCAGTGACCTCGGCTTCCTCGTCCAATTCAGCCGCCTCCAAGGCATTCATGAGATCCTCACCCATTTTGTTGCCTGCATGCCATCCCTCCTTTCTGCGAGTTCGATACTTTCGAAGTTTGGACGACAAGGCAGACGCTGCAGCGTCGATGGATGCGTACATGTCGGACGTTTCTTCCTTGCAGTGGACGGTAAGACCTTTGAGGATAGCGGTCAAATCGACTCGGTGTCCGTCCTTGACCTATGTGGAGGCCAATCAAGCATGGAGGTGAGTGACAAAGTGAGTAAGGGGGAAAGACGACAAATGGACGCTCCAACAACACAATAACAATATGTATAATTCTGGTTGTGTTTGTGAAGCACAAACACTCGCTCGGAAGGCACACACATACATGCAGACGCACTCTCTCTCTCTCATACACACACACACACACACACACACACACCTTGGGATTTTTGCAAACAGATAAGTGAACGTCACATTCTCTCACAATGCCTCCACTGCCCAACTTGTTCAAAATGCTTCCGATGCGCTTCTCGACGTATTCTTGCAACGCAGGTGTCAAATCAATGTTGTTTCCGGTAATGACCAAGGACACGTCTCCTGCTACTTCGGAACTCATGAATAGTGCCGTTGTCGATGTAGTTGTGATGGAAGAAACAAGTCTCTGTGATGCTGTAAAGGATTGTCCAAAATGACGCTGCTGATGACCCATCAGCAATGTAGAGGATTTGGATGCTTGTGGCGTAGTACTAAAGGCCGCCGACATGATTGGCAGAGACCAAAGCATGAAACTGTTTCGTAGATTCATATTGATGGTAATGTTGTTGTTGTTGTTGATGTTGATGATAAGTTTGTTGATAACAGTACACCTTGTGTAATGACAATGATGACAATGAATGAATTGATGTTGGATGTTGGATGATGGATGATGATGATGTTTGTGTGATGACTTGAGCTTCTTTTTCCGATCTCGTTGCGATCTTTTTCGATTTTTTTGGGTGATGATTTTCTCTGACATCATTTATTAATACGATCTCTACTACCGTCCAGCTGGACTGGCATTCTTCGGCTTCGCATCTGATGGAAGGGCGGATGGAAGGACGGACGAAGGGAGAACGACATACCGGTACTACGATCGTACGTACCGGTAGTACGGTAGTACTGCGGGTACTCCATACCCTCCATACGTACTTCCTTGCCGGTAGTTTACAGTTAGTACGTAGTAGTATTATGATAATAGTACTCCTCTTTCAAAATCTCTCCATCTCTACGGTAGTTAGCTACGGTAGAAGTACCGGTAGATAGACTACTCTCTAGTAGCTAACTAACTGTGGATACAGGTAGCCTCATGATTCACGATAACAACAACAGTAAGTACAACACAAATTAATCATCCAAAAAGTACTACTCCGAGTACTACGTAGCTACTTCGTATTAACAGTAGTAAATAGAGATGCATTGACAGTGAAGATGGTGGAGGAAACTACTACTTACCGGTAGTAGAGCACGTACGTTACTACCGGGTAGTATCATGTGATCGCATTTAACAGTAATTTCCCAAGCAAGTCACGACAACCAATAGTTTTTGTTGGAAATGCAAAAGTCAAACTATGTAAATCTGCATCTCGATACTTTTACCACGCAAGTCACTTTGCCCGAGTTGGTCTAAGGGGTTCGACTCAAGTTCGAATGTATTCGTACGCAGGGGTTCGAATCCCCTAGGTGACATTGGATATCTTGCCCATATTTTTATCTTTTTTGCACCGGTCAATGTACATTGTCTGTCAGCATTTTGGGTTAACTCTAAACCCCAACCCTATACCTCTCTACTAGGGCTACGGTCAATGAAAAAGGTTTTTTGACTCTGATGATCATCTCTCTCTTCCGTCAAATCTCTACTACTTCAATGGAGGGATTTTCATGCCCATTGACGATTATTGATCATCACACTTCTTGTCTGAACTCCTAAATAAATCCGATTTCCCTTCCCGACCAACTCATTCATTTACTTTGCTTTCTACTCCTGGAGTAGCTATCATCACACGTACCGTACTCTACTACTACGGTAGCTAGCGTAGTACTAGCTAGTAGTGATTGGACTCACAGTCAACAATGACCAAGTGTGATGATCCATCCATCCATCCAACGCTGGATCGATTGTTGAATTTTCTCGTGTCGAATTGCGCGGATATCTCTCATGTATTATTTTTGCGTGGATTTCCTCTTGTCATTTTTATCATCCTCATCCGCCCTCATCATCATCACCACCATTTGTACTATCGTTGTCATCACCCACCATGTCTAACCGCAAGCTCAACTCTCGACCCATTACCGACTTCTTTACTCCAGTAAAGAAGACACAAGACGAGACGGTTGCCACTCGACAACATGGCTTGAATGTCGCTCGCTAGATGCGGCGATCATGGAAAGATCATCTTGGGGTAGAAATGTTGTGACTAAATGGCTCGAGAGGACTGTTAGGGTTCATGCCGTTTGCATCAATGGTAGCGGTAGTGGCATCCAACGATTGCCAGATGGCTTTTTCTTCTTCCGCTTCTTCTTCAAGTACTACTTCTACTTCCGCTTCTTGATTGTACATCGAGAAAGTCTCTACCGTCTTTCTGGGAAGGAAGGTCGATGATACAGATGCATCAAAGGTGGTATTCGACACTACTGGCGGATCCTTTCTCTTCTTCTGGGTGGTGACAACTCTTGAAGATGGTCCACCAGTACAAGTAGACAAAGGATTTGTCACCAATGACGATGGTGATGGCGACGACGTCGAGGTAGTAGTTATATTCGTTGCTGCACAAGAAGAAAAAGAAGAAGAAGAAGCCGACGGAGGAACGACGACGATGACAAGTCCGACCCAGAACGATCACAACGCAAGCGACTTTCAACCCATCGAATTTGTCGGAGAATTGACTGCTTGTGCCATCATCCAACCGTTCTGCGTACAGAGTGCTCAAATCATAAAGGAAGAGAACTTTTTCGAAACGCCATTCGGAAAGTTCGCAGCACACATTAAGAAACGATCGATTACATGCAACAGCGGTGTGTATTGTATTTTGAGCGAAGACGGAACGATGATTTCGAAAATTGGATCAAGTAAAAACTTCCAACAACGGTACCAGTTCTATCGAGAACAGTCGGAAATTAAGGAATCCCAGTTCTTCGTCATGGTCGACTTTAGTAACACCAACGAAAGAGTCGACCAACGATTGAATGAGATATATGCTGCCATGATGCAAGCCTAGATGGAAGCAGAAAAACTAGATCCGTTTCAAAAGTACCTGTTCCATACCTTGATGGAACGGGGCGGAGATCGTCTTGGTCCAAAGGAGACTTCATGGCTTCAAATGATCGAAATTGGCCTCCAACATCAGTTTGGACTCCCCGGTGTTTCGGACTTTGTCATGTTTGATCCTCGTGTCGCACGAGGTCTGTACAATACAGCCAGCATGCAAGCGACTTGCCTCATGAGACATCTGTCGGTTCTCCGTTCCAAGGTCCAGAATGGTGAACTATCCCAGTGAAAGCACTTTGCAGTTGGATGTCCGGCGTCAAGCATCTTTCAAGTAAAGTTGTGACATCCAAATGTATTCTGGGTGAACAGTTCCAGGATCAATTCATTGATACACTACCGTTTCCTCCTGTGGAAAATCCCAGAAATATGGAAGAATGCTTCGACAAAAGCAAATATTCCAACGCGCAAAAGGAGAATGGAAGAAGAATTCTCTTTCAAACTCTGACCGACTTTTTGAAGACGTCCTATGGGGTCCTGTTCATGGACACCAACAAGCTAATCTTAGACGATGATCCCAACTGTCGTAGGTCCGCCCATGATATCTTGACGGAAGATTTCCAACTCATTTATACGGAAAGATTCCTGGACGGCGAGATCGTATTGTATCTGGATGAACGTCAGTTCCATACAGTGCTACTTCACAAGCCAGTTTGTGTGGCAAGTGATTCGAGACGTTTCATTTCCGATTCGCTTCGATGGAAACGGGGGATTACTGTGTCCACCTTGTGCAATGTTGGACGATTGGTTCGGGGAGAACCAGTCTTGTCTCCAAACGTCCGTTTTTGCAATCCAATCCATGCCATGCTTGCGTTTCATATCGTCCTCCATGGGTACCACTTAGGTCATCGACAAGCTGCTGCTTTCTACCGGGATTTTGTCACTCCCGAGTCTACCAACGCTGTTTTGGACAATGGATTACCCAAGTCAGCAGAAAATGATCCAGTGGCAGAACGGCTTCGTCGAAAATACATCCAGGCAAGTGGTCGTATTTTCGTGGATAAAATGGACCATGGAGAAAAAGTACGACGTCAAGACTGCTCTATCATTAGTCAAGGTCGGAGCATTACCTCCCAGGCACAGATCGAGTCAACAGATTGGGATGTGGTCATGCAGTTGAAAACTTTGTTCCGAGCAAATCCAAATCCTAGCCTCCAATCAGCCAATTTTCGACATTTTGTACAGAACCATCTCTCTGATCAATGGAGCAAGCAACTCCTCGAGGTATACGAGACAACCACTGCCAATGCAGGAAACAGAACAATGGGTCCCAACAAGGCAGCTACCAGAGTCAAAGTAAATTTCAATGATGGTAGTGTGGCACAACTTCTCCAGACGCATGCATCACAAAATGGAGAACTACAAGGCGAACGATTTTGGATCAAGAAAACTCAAAATGTTGTGGCACATCCTGCGACTGGAAGTATTTCAACGGATCCATCCATCTCCTTCCCCAATGACAAGATGATTTACGACGACCTATGCTACGATGGATTGCGAGAACGTTTCAAACGTCGAGTGCGTCAGAACAGTGGTCACGATGCCGTCAAGGCCATCCGATACGAGCAATTCGTATTGAAAAAGTGCACGAAAAGGAACATTGGTTGTCGTAATCCATACACAGTTTCTTGTGGAGGGTACGTACTGGTGTATATTGAAGCTAGGCCCTCCAAAGAACCGGTCCTCGAGTTTGATACTACAGCTTCCAGTGCTGCTGTTCCATTGGAACGACACTGTACTCAACGATCCAAGATTCCACGTTGGACCCGAGCCAAGGAGTGTGTGGTTTGCATTGTCAAGGCTGAAGAACAATATCCAGATTGGAGCAATCGTTGCAAACGGGCACTCCCTTGCCTTTATTACATTGTGGACATCCCCAACGAGATTGCGTGAGAATTTGTTCTTGGCGCATTTTCTTCCGATTCCAATCTGGATATTGTTCTTCAGCCTTGACAATGAAGAGGACACACTCCTTGGCCCGATGTGGAATCTTGGATCGTTGAGTACAGTGTTGTTCCAATGGAACAGCACTGGAAGCTGTAATATCAAACTCGAGGACCGGTTCTTTGGAGGGCCTAGCTTCAATATACACCAGTACGTACCCACCACAAGAAATTGTATATGGATTACGACAACCAACATTCTTTTTCGTGCATTTTTTCAGTACGAATTGCTCGTATAGGATGGCCTTGACGGCATCGTGACCACTGTTCTGACGCACTCGACGTTTGAAACGTTCTCGCAATCCATCGTAGCATAGGTCGTCGTAAATGATCTTGTCATTGGGGAAGGAGATGGATGGATCCGTTGAAATACTTCCAGTGGCAGGATGTGCCACAACATTTTGAGTTTCCTTGATCCAAAATCGTTCGCCTTGTAGTTCTCCATTTTGTGATGCATGCGTCTGGAGAAGTTGTGCCACACTACCATCATTGAAATTCACTTTGACTCTGGTAGCTGCCTTGTTGGGACCCATTGTTCTGTTTCCTGCATTGGCAGTGGTAGTCTCGTATACCTCGAGGAGTTGCTTACTCCATTGATCAGAGAGATGGTTCTGTACAAAATGTCGAAAATTGGCTGATTGGAGGCTAGGATTTGCACGGAAAAAGTTTTCAACTGCATAACCACATCCCAATCTGTTGATTCGATCTTTGCCTGGGAGGTCATGCTCCGACCTTGACTAATGATAGAGCAGTCTTGACGTCGTACTTTTTCTCCATGGTCCATTTTATCCACGAAAATACGACCACTTGCCTGGATGTATTTTCGACGAAGCCGTTCTGCCACTGGATCATTTTCCGCTGACTTGGGCAATCCATTGTCCAAAACAGCGTTGGTAGACTCGGGAGTGACAAAATCCCGATAAAAAGCAGCAGCTTGTCGATGACCTAAGTGGTACCCACGGACGACGATATGAAACGCAAGCATGGCATGGATTGGATTGCAAAAACGGACGTTTGGAGACAAGACTGGTTCTCCCCGAACCAATCGTCCAACATTGCACAAGGTGGACACAGTAATCCCCCGTTTCCATCGAAGCGAATCGGAAATGAAACGTCTCGAATCACTTGCCACACAAACTGGCTTGTGAAGTAGCACTGCATGGAACTGACGTTCATCCAGATACAATACGATCTCGCCCTCCAGGAATCTTTCCGTATAAATGAGTTGGAAATCTTCCGTCAAGATATCATGGGCGGACCTACGACAGTTGGGATCATCGTCTAAGATTAGCTTGTTGGTGTCCATGAAAAGGACCCCATAGGACGTCTTCAAAAAGTCGGTCAGAGTTTGAAAGAGAATTCTTCTTCCATTCTCCTTGTGTTCGTTGGTATATTTGCTTTTGTCGAAGCATTCTTCCATATTTCTGGGATTTTCCACAGGAGGAAACGGTAGTGTATCAATGAATTGATCCTGGAATCGTTCTCCAAGAATACATTTGGATGTTACGACATTGCTTGATAGTTACTTGACAGCCGACATCCAAGTAGAAAGTGCTTGCAATGGGATGGTTTCACCATTCTGGACCTTGGAACGGAGAACCGACAGATGGCGCATGAGGCAAGTCGCTTGCGTGCTGGCTGTATTGTACAGACCTCGTGCGACACGAGGATCATACGTGACAAAGTCCGAAACACCGGGGAGTCCAAACTGATGTTGGAGGCCAATTTCGATCATTTGAAGCCATGAAGTCTCCTTTGGACCAAGACGATCTCCGCCCCGTTCCATCAAGGTATGGAACAGGTACTTTTGAAACGGATCTAGTTTTTCTGCTTCCATCTAGGCTTGCATCATGGCAGCATATATCTCATTCAATCGTTGGTCGACTCTTTCGTTGGTGTTACTAAAGTCGACCATGACGAAGAACTGGGATTCCTTAATTTCCGACTGTTCTCGATAGAACTGGTACCGTTGTTGGAAGTTTTTACTTGATCCAATTTTCGAAATCATCGTTCCGTCTTCGCTCAAAATACAATACACACCGCTGTTGCATGTAATCGATCGTTTCTTAATGTGTGCTGCGAACTTTCCGAATGGCGTTTCGAAAAAGTTCTCTTCCTTTATGATTTGAGCACTCTGTACGCAGAACGGTTGGATGATATCACAAGCAGTCCATTCTCCCCCAATTTCGATGGGTTGAAAGTCGCTTGCGTTGTGATCGTTCTGGGTCAAACTTGTCATCGTCGTCGTTCCTCCGTCGGCTTCTTCTTCTTCTTTTTCTTCTTGTGCAGCAACGAATATAACTACTACCTCGACGTCGTCGCCATCACCATCGTCATTGGTGACAAATCCTTTGTCTACTTGTACTGGTGGACCATCTTCAAGAGTTGTCACCACCCAGAAGAAGAGAAAGGATCCGCCAGTAGTGTCGAATACCACCTTTGATGCATCTGTATCATCGACCTTCCTTCCCAGAAAGACGGTAGAGACTTTCTCGATGTACAATCAAGAAGCGGAAGTAGAAGTAGTACTTGAAGAAGAAGCGGAAGAAGAAAAAGCCATCTGGCAATCGTTGGATGCCACTACCGCTACCATTGATGCAAACGGCATGAACCCTAACAGTCCTCTCGAGCCATTTAGTCACAACATTTCTACCCCAAGATGATCTTTCCATGATCGCCGCATCTAGCGAGCGACATTCAAGCCATGTTGTCGAGTGGCAACCGTCTCGTCTTGTGTCTTCTTTACTGGAGTAAAGAAGTCGGTAATGGGTCGAGAGTTGAGCTTGCGGTTAGACATGGTGGGTGATGACAACGATAGTACAAATGGTGGTGATGATGATGAGGGCGGATGAGGATGATAAAAATGACAAGAGGAAATCCACGCAAAAATAATACATGAGAGATATCCGCGCAATTCGACACGAGAAAATTCAACAATCGATCCAGCGTTGGATGGATGGATGGATCATCACACTTGGACATTGTTGAGTCCAATCTCTACTAGCTAGTACTACGGTAGGTAGCTACCGGTAGATTACTTGTGATACCTACTTCAGCAGTAGAAAGCAAAGTAAATGAATGAGACGGTCGGGAAGGGAATAGGATTTATTTAGGAGTTCAGACAAGAAGTGTGATGATCAATAATCGTCAATGGGCATGAAAATCCCTCCATTGAAGTAGTAAAGATTTGACGGAAGAGAGAGATGATCCCAGTCAATATCCCTACTTTCTGTTATAGACCCTTAGGGGTCTATAAGCTTTACGATCGATTGAGTCAAAAACGCTTATAGACCCTCAATAGGGTCTATAAGGACGGTTTTTCTACTCCTTATAAAATGGTCTTCTGACAACATTCAACGCTTCTGTCTTTCTGGGACCCTTCTACTAAGTAAAAAGAAAATTGTACAACGTTCGAAGTGTTGAAAAAGAGGCGGGAGTCTCTCTTAACTACTGAGAAAGAATTTTCATTTTTCGTTGGAGTAGGGCTAGGGTTTAATTGAAGCGCGGCACCAGCTCAACTCTGGGGCGCCAAAACCATCCACCAGCAAAACTGCTATTGTAGTACGTAGTAATCTTTCTCTCCCTGCTCGTTAATGTTGCTTCATTTGTTGTTGCTCACACGTTTTCCTTTCACAATCTCGTTCGCAAAAACTTGAACTGAAGCACACGTGTATTTCACATCGACAAACGCAGGACGGCCATAACCTCACCGTCTGAAAACCAAGAAATCCGTCATCATCCACCATCAACATGCCAAACGATCCCTGGAAGGGGATCCCTGATGACATCAAGGCCTTCCGTGACGGCTGGGAGGACATCACGGATCATGGCAGGCCGTACGAGGTAGTCCTTGAGTCCGACTTCTCCGATGATTATTGGGCTGCGAGAATGTGCGGCACGTACGAGCACATTGCTCGGAGTATCACAGCTGCTCTTGTTGTACAAGGAAAAGATGTCACAAGCGCCAACATTCTCAGTGAGTGACGAAGCCGTCAGCACATGGACGTCTTTGTGCCATGCTTGGAACATCCCCGGTGACGAGATGCTGGGGACGGAAGTACGCATAGCAAAAAAGGCTACGCCTGGAATGAGACCGATCTATGCCGTCGCGCTGAGAGAAGTGTTTGATAGGAAGGAATGTATGAAAGACCTGAAGTTCTTTCATACAAACAACTATAGGCCTTAAACATTCGTTGCGATTCCCAACCCTAACCCCAACGCCGCCCCTTCTATTGTACAAGCATTCAGCCCAGTACCGATACAACAAAGCCAAACCCGGTCTGGATATGAATACGGAGATTAGTGCTAATGTTGGATGTGCGGCACGCTGTGGGTTCGAGGGGAAGTACGTCTTTCGAATGCTGGATGCCGTGATGGTAAACACGTGGAGAGCCTACCAAGCCGTCACAGACATTGCCCCGTGGCTTGCCACGCTAGATTCAACGCCATCGTTGAAGCAGTTAAGAAACAATCTGTACAGAAAGGGGTCCATAAGACAGTTTGTGTTTGACACATCCTATGAATCTCTGAGACTGATTGCGATACAGAAGACAATTATCCGCCCGCCATTCTTTCCTCCGGCCAACACGCAACGTACTCTTGGAGAAACCTTCTTTCTCCATCAATACACGAGCTACTGTCGAAAGAATTCATGGCCTATCAAGCGAAACGCGCGCGAGAGATTTGTTGAGGACCCCTTCTTGCAGAAGCTGAGATTGCGCAGTTTTGTTGGATTCGAACACAAGGCAGAACCGATCCGTGATGTTATTTCGGGTGTAACCGCAGGACCGGATGGCAGAGTACGCAGGAAATGCGTCCTGTGTTTCGTATCCGGAAACAAGGTGCCGCGTGAATCAAGGTACAGCGGAGTTGGAGTATCGTGCAGCACGACATACATGTGCAGAATTTGTATGGTGCCATTGTGCAAATTCAAAACAACGGATTCAGAATGGAAGTGTTGCCACGCTGTATGGCACGAACGGCAAAACCTGAAGGTCGAGATTAGTCGACAGGGGAAACAATTGCTGGAGAACAGAGAGAGGAATGACAATGATGCACGAAAAAGGGGACAACACGCAGTCAACGCTTACAACAAGAGACGTTCACCAACAAAGGACGGTCCACAGTCGCAGTTGGACCAAGAAATGGAACCAACGAATCAGTCCCCTACTGAGATTGACGACACAATCAGGGGTGAGAATAAAGAAGAGGATGCCCCAATGAGTTTCAATGAGTTTCTATAATAAATACTGCTCGTAATTGAGTGTTTTTGTTCGTAATTGATACGTAAACAGAGGATAGAGACAATTGATTCTTCGAAGTAATTAGTAAACCTTATCCCGTGCATGGGTACGTAGGCCCGGTACTGACTTGTGTAGAAGGCTTATAGACCCTTAAGGGTCTATAAGCGATTTGCGTATCTGCGGTACTCGAGTGAACGTTATAGACCCTTAAAAGGGTCTATAAAAAACGAAGTAGGGATATAACTCTCTCTATTAATTGACCCTAGCCCTAATAGCGAGAGTTAGGGTTGGGGTTTAGGGTTAACCCTAAATGCTGACAGTCATCACAGTCAGCCAGGACATTGACCGGTGCAAAAAAACACAAAAGAAAATGGGTGAGATATTAACGGTTGTCAGAATATGAAGCAGTCCTTCAGCATTTCAAGAACAGTACTCCATTTATTGACTGCAACTTTGCCGCCGCAAATGAGCATGTATCGTAGGTGGAACGCAACATCGATTGCGTGCTACTTTTCACAGACAGGCCGGTGCAGTACCGAGCTTGCACTGATTCGCAGGGCATGTGACTTTACGGCGCGCACAATCCCTGTCTACACACGGATTCGAGTACGCTCCAGATGTTGCTAAAAAAGTAAACGCCGTTGGATAGGACACAGGGCGCGGATGACCAACGCTCGCTGGCGAATTTACGAAATTGCGACATCTCAATCCGTTGCCAAGCCCAGTGAGAAGCACCCATGGCGCGTTGTGGATTACGAAACAGGATGGTCCAGGATCTGGTCCCTGGTCAGAACGCGGCGTACCTCTTACTCTAACCATCCCGTCCGTGACGTCGTGCACATGTATGACTTCTGTCTTTCCTATGGAAGCCGATGCGAAGGCGTAATCTTTGCCGGCCGCGCCTGAAGAAGTCTTCCGTAAGAAGAGTCTACTTCCTTCGGTCCTCTCACACGGTTTATTGCTTTTCAGGAATTGCAAACCGTCGTACCCAGGGTCACACTGCAACACACTTGTATGGTGATGTAATATTTGCCAATTGTATCTCGAGCTGATCAAAAATCCCTTATTGACACGTGGGTCGACTGCATACGCCTGCCGGAATGATTTGACTCCATTCCAGTGACGCACTTTGACTCGAACTCTTCGTCGTGTAATGTCACCCCGCACTCATCACACTCGTCGTC
Organism: Nitzschia inconspicua; assembly: GCA_019154785.2. Taxonomy (NCBI): domain Eukaryota; phylum Bacillariophyta; class Bacillariophyceae; order Bacillariales; family Bacillariaceae; genus Nitzschia; species Nitzschia inconspicua. The sequence continues at coordinate 3,911,985 of JAGRRH010000017.1, forward strand.
GGATTGACATGTTCTCTCATACTCCATGTCTTTCGCTAGACGCTCCAGGACGACGGCTATACAATCCACTCTACGTGGATCGTCGGAGCATATGCATTCGTACTCCGGCACCGACTCTGCAGTAATGCTGCCAAGGAAGCACCAAGCGCGGGTCCCTACCTTCAGCGTGAGCAGACCACTGTGAGCTTACTTCTCGGATGTGGAATCGATTGGAGCTAGCCAGTAGCAGGTCTAGTAGAGAGCCTAAAAATAGAATATCTTTTTGACTTATGACGATCTTCTGTCAGGATGACATCAAAATAAAAAATAATACGTAGTATCAAACAAGCAAAAAAGGGGGTGGGAGAACTCTACTACTACTAGAGTAGAGAGAGAATGGTCGTTATTTTTTCCGGCTTTTGAAAACTTACAGTTAGTAGGGTGTTGTTAGGATGGATTTTGGATTCCTGACTGTGTGAATTATTACCGGTAGGTAGGCGAGACTACAGGTATCATAGTCTACCGTAGCTCTACAACGGTAGAGATCTACCGGTAGCTACTACTCCGAGTAGGATTTGATTTTTTTGATCGCGTCGTTCTGATGTTCTCTTTATCGGTTCCTTTCTTGCAACTCTCAACCCCAACAAAACAAACAGGACCGTTTTCACAGAAACAACACAACAACCAACAACAGCAATCAAGGGAGCAATCATTCAATCCATCCATCATTGCAGCAGCAGCATCCACCACCACCACCACACACACCCGGCACGATCGCATCCATCTTCTTACGACGTCCGCCCTACAGTTTGATCACACATCAAGTATCGTTCTAACTGTAAATGCTTCGGCAAAACGGTTGCACCATGGCCGCGACCTTTGCGACTGTAGTGGAGCACGAGGTTGCCTTTCGCAACGTGTTGGAGTTTCTCGGGCAACCCATGGATTTGGTCCGCTTGGAACAAACTAGCCGCCCGACTCGTCAGTTTCTTGCCGGCAGTGATGATGTGTGGTGGTCTTGTGTCGACTACACGTCGTTTCGTACCGATCCAAGACTTACTACTGCTCGAGACAAGATCTTGACCGACATGATGGTCAAACGCTATCAGAAATCAAGGGAGGAAGAGAATGGGCAGAACATTTTCTTCCGTTGCTTGTTCCCACAGGATGTTGGCTACGCTCCCCCCTCATTGCGTGGGTTGAAGCAATATTTGAGAGGATTTACGACACAACAAGACTTTCCGTGGCAGAGGGGGTTTCCGGTGGAAGAACCGATGGTGTATCGAGATGACACCTGTATTACGTTTGCGGGAGTACTGGAAGCTAATATGGTCGAAATTTTGGAGCAATCACTGGTCTACGCTGATCACCGCACCAGCGACAGTGGATACCCCATTGTAGAAAATCGTGACATCGCTCGTGCTTCTAATAAACTGGTGGAAGAGCGATACTGTATGGAATTCACGGAACGATCCAATGATGGGAGAATGGTGCCATTTGAAATGCCAAAATTTCTCCCGGTTCAAGAGGGAATAGTCCGGGGACTGGCCTTTCGTGCGGGAATCATTCGTCTGCATTCTGAAACATTCGAAACGATTTGGGATCTAACACTGAAACTGACAGCTCTTATCCTGACGAGGCTGGGTATTATATCGGCGCACCACCGAGAAGAGAGTGTACCCCTCTTGCCTCTACCAGATATGGTCACTGCTGCCGCAGAGTTATTGAACCTTCCGTACACCAAAGTGTACTTGGACAATTTGCTCGGAGATGAAGAAGAACGGGACGAAGACGACGACGACGAGGAAGATAAAGGGACTAGCCAGTACCAACCTGAGTCAGACGATGACGAGGATGACTTACAGGCAGATTTTGAAGAATGGAATGAAGCTAAAAGTGGTGCTTTGGAAGACAGCGATTACGATTCGGAGGAGGACGAAGACTACGAGTATCTGGACGAAGATGACGTGGATTTGGATTATGATACGGACGACTAAAACTGTGATATCAAGTCTTGTGTTGCTTGGCATCAGGCGGCTACAAGTAGTCGGTGGAACAACTCTGGTATATGGAAACGCTTGTTGGGACTGTTTTCAGTACTACTCCCATATTTTAGGAAACAAATACGTAATAGCTTCGTAACAGTACAACATGTGTTGTGAGGCTATACTAAATGTAACCACCAGTTGTTGAAACTTGGGCTGTATGCTACTAACTGAAAAAGTGCCCAAGAAAACAAGAAAACATTTACAGTTATTATAATTTACCAAGTTCAATTACGGTACAGTTAATAAACAGTAGTTATTAATACGACTACTCTAGTAGCTAGCAATGTTTTCCGGTACGAACCGTAGTTTATAGGTACTACCGGTAGTTACCATCCAAGGGTTATGAAAGGGTACGGTAGTAGTGTATCATTATACTGCCGTACTCGTAACACCTACCAGGCAACAGTCTACGTTCTACATATGTACCTACCGTACTTCGAAGTACGTACCATCGGAGGTACCTACGGTAGTAGGTACCGGTAGTCTACTACCGTACGCGGCTTTACGTACCCTCCGTTGTAGTGCCGGTAGTCTATGATAGCGGTAGTCGCTTCATCACACGTCAAGTTGCAAGTGTCATGCCCAAAGCAAAACCAAGTTTCATTTTTGTTTCTATTTTTTGACCTAATAACAGTTGCCTTGTTGGCTCTCCGATTTCTTGGCAGATAGCGCTGTCCCATCGTGGCGTGCAAAGGCCCATTTTCAATTTCTCTCACACCTATTCGAAGATGAGGTCATCATTTTCTCAACCCTTTTCTTTGTTGGGTGATGATCAGGAAAAAGTCGATCTATTTTGGGGAACTCAAGTCACAAGGATCTACATTGATCCCTTTACGTTTCTGGCAAGGAGGGACGTCGTTTCCTATCCCAGAATTGAAGATTCGTCCTACGAAACGACGGGTTTTGCCTTCTCTCAACCTCGTTTTCCTTTTCGAACGTCCTTACAAGACGATGGAAGACGAGAAGAAAAAAGCAGCCAAAGCAACCCAACAAGTGACGGATCCACCAATGGAAGACAACCAACGACACCTTCTCCACAGCAAACACGACGATCTCGCTCTCTCCCGGCAAATCAAAGCACTTCTCGACCTAAAGATACTAGCAAAAGTCCTATACCTTATAACACCAAGCCATCATCACGGACCAACAAGTCGTCTCCCACTACAAAACAAAAACCCAAAACGTCTTCGGATACTAGTCTGGCGGCCTTTTTGCACCGCAATACCGTGCAAAAGATCATACAAGAAGAGGCTGCCAAGTTTCTTAGGGGAAAAGATGATGGGGGAGACACTCGATCCACAGGCAGTAAGAGTATGGCATCCATGTCTGTTTCGGATCGATCGCATGCCGAACGATCCAAAGCTGAAGAGTCGCTGGCGCGACAAGCGAAAGAACGACGAGCTGCCAAAGGGAAGAGGTTTCCTGGAGGAGAGATCAACGGTTCCTTACATAAAGAAAACCAAAGCCTGGCCATGGCGTCGATCGATGAAATGAGCACTTCCGATTTTTCTGATTGTAACAACGTGTCCTCTCAAAAGTCGTGTAAACCCGCATCTCTAGAAAATTCTCCAAAGATGAAAGGCAGTCTTGACGGGTTCTTGTCGAACCACAAGGCAGAGGAAGAATCAAGCAGTGATAGAGAGCGAAACCACGACACGGCCGATGCAGCATCGGTTATCAGTGCTTCGACATTGGGGTCAACATCGATATCGGCACGATCCAAAGCGGAACAGTCTGGGACAGAAAAGAAATTACGTCAGAGGAGAAAATTTGCCATGGCTGAAGTTGTCGCCGAGGAAGACGGAGAGGAGGACGACAATATAAAGGAAGATGATCGAAAGATTGGCCAGATAGACAATGCTTCCGAAGGCTCGGGTGACAACAGCGTCGAAACAGAGAATTTGGACGACTCACTAGACTTGGAAGAAGCAGTTGTTCCTACAGCAGAGAAAAGTGTTCGATTCCGAGACCAGCACAGTGAAAAGTACATTTCTCAAGAACTCACTTATTCCATGTACGATGACCTGTTCTGGACGAGCGAAGAGCTTGCGGAGTTTCGATACGAGGCCTTTATGGAGGAAGCGGGATTGGATATTAATGAATTTAGTTAGAACATGCACCGCTGATTTCCATTATTCAAGTTGGTATCAGAACGCTCGCTCGCAACGTCGAAAAGAATTCGGTATGTTGTAGAGGTACTACGTAGTAGTATTTTAGCTAATAGGATTTACAAAATGCCAAGATTCGTCCATTGCGTTTGGAACGTACAAATGAAAGACATTATGAGGATCACGTTGCTTCTTGATAATCGCGATCTGTTCGGCATGATCACCGTAGTAAAGTTCAAGATCTCGGCCGGTCGAATTGCCATGGTCAATGTATCCGGCATAGTATCCCCCGAAGCTTTGAGACATTGACTCGACAAAACGAGTGTGTTGGGTCCGAGAGTTTTCCAAGATTTGAGAGGCCCTTGAGGCAGACATATGAAGATGGTCTTCAAGGCGTCTATCATCAGTTTTCGGTGCAATGACAGCTGGTGGTGTTTCGTAGTCAGAGGGAAGCAAAAAATGACTTGAAAGTAGCCACCACTTTGAGTCTCGATGCCAAAAAGCGCTTGATTCCTTCGGCGTCGCTGAAATTGCACCGCCCAATGGCTTAATCTCAACATACCGTTCGGTGAATGGTTCGGACTCGTAAATGCCTTCGGCCAGGATTCGAAAGGAATTTTCATCCTGGAGAAATTCAGAAGCAACGGCTGAGTAGCCTTTCCACCGCTTATTGAGATCCCATCCGTCCTTCCCCGAGGCCAATTGAACATTGGTACGAACACCGGCAAGACGTCGATGGAAAACGATGCTAGAAAAGCGGCTGATCTTTGAGACCTCTCCCTGTCCTTTTAGCATGTTCAAAAGTTGAGGGAAGTACTGAACCATGAAGTGTTCATGCAGATCGTCATTTCCGTAGAAATACACGGCAAGAAACAACCGTCGCTCAAGTGCTCCGTTTCCTTTTGGAATCAGCTTCATCCAAACCTCGGCAGTTAATCTTGTGAAAAGAGAGTCTTGGTTATTTTCCGGGTTTTGGTAGAACTTCTCCCATGCGATCATCAGCTCGACCGCGTTGGTGACATTCGCATGATACTGAATTTCAAAAGCTGTGTACACTTTGTCACGCTTCCCTATACCCGCCATCGTTTTGTTCATTGCGGCAGGCTCCCGTTTCGGCAGCCCAACTGTTTCGATTGCGGTGACGATTCCAGGAAAGTGCTGGACACCAGAACCTCCCCCTTTCGCCAGCCACAAATAGTCGGAGTTAATTTTCTCTGTTGCACGAATCAATCTACCACTCTCGTCAACAAGCTCAATAGCAGAAATATGATCAATGGTCAACCCAAAATGACGAGACAGGACACCTTGTCCTCCGACCAGCAATAATCCTGTTAAGCCTACAGAAGCGCAGTGACCCATTGGGAAAACCAGACCCTCTCGCTCTTCTAGTTCCACCGCCACTTGCCCCAATCTCAAACCAGATCCAAGACTAACAATACCTTTGTCGTGGTCCAGCACTTCAATATGATCAAACTTGGTAGTATCAACCACAACTCCATAGGCGCAGGTATCACCTTCGAACGAATGCTTTCCGTTTCTCCCGCATACTTTATATCCATTTCGCTTGGCACATTGTATGATGGCTCCAACTTGCGCTGGGTTCTCAGGATATGTGATGAGGTCAGGCAACTGAAGATGGTTTTTACGAAGATTCCAAGTACTTCGAGCTTCGTCATACTCATCCTGGTCCAGAAAGGAGATATTCTTGAATTTATCCGATGGCTCAAGTCTAAGGTCGATGCATTTCCGGAAACCTTTTACAGATATCTGTCTATATTTCTTGTCGAGAAGATATTTTGCATCCATCTTCCTGGCCGACATGATTGTGCCAGGTGCTGCTGGAAAGACTTTTCCTTCATTCCATAGAGGTCGTTGCGGCTTGTTATTATTGTATCGCAAAACAAAAATACTTTCCTCTTTGCTGTCATACCAGGCCATTCCCCCGAATTTCGTGGGTTGAACCAACGGAGAGAGAATGTCCCATTCCTGTCGATCCGGATGGAATGCACGTACCCAAGTGTTGGGCATCACCGTTCTAGTACTTCCATCCTCTTCGTGAGTGTTGGACCCACCTACTACCAAGAATGTGTCGTTGATTTTGACAACAAGAGCTTGGCCAGCAGGAAATGGCATGTCCTGAGTTCTCTCCCAGTGACCAATCCTTTTGGCTGAGGCGAATGACGCCACTGTTGGATATCGATACATTGCCCCTATGGCTGTGGTATGGTGAGAGTCCACTCCAAGGGGGTTGTTTCGGCGACAAACGTCTATGGATTCCGTTGGTTGCAATCCAAAGTCATTGTTTAGCGCAGATCCTGTGTAGATGTATCCTTCATGTTGGAAGGTGACTGGATGAGAGTTTGAATCTGGAACAGCTTCCAATACCCCCCACTTGCGTTCCGAATCCAGCGCTTCTTCAGAAACTTCCAATTGCCAATGTTCCCGAGCCGTGAGGTTTCGCAATGGTGAAGCTCCACCAAAGACATGTAAGTGGGCAGTAGCTTTATATTTCCCGTCTACAATTGTAGGATTGGGAAGCCTTACAATAGCTGCTCCTGCAGCATACCGTCCTTCGGGAAGATCTGGTAAAATCTCGGTCTTTCCCGTTTCGAAATGAACACGAAAGGCCTTTGGAGACACAACGTGGCAACCGCCGCCCATTTGCCCTGATATGACATACAAAAACTTAGAGACAGGATCGTAAGTAACGGCATGATGGGTTGTTGGGAATCCCTTGGGAATTTCGAGCTCTCGTCCATGGTCCCAGCGCTTCTCGAAAATGTTCAGGACTTGAATATTGTTGCAGGTACTAGCGTAATCGGGACGGAATCCACCGACATAAACAGCCCATTCATCATCCAATTGGTGAAAGACCCCTTCGTAGCATCGTCTTCTGTTCTTGGAAAGGCTAATTTTCATTTCATCCCGTGAACTTTGAGTTTCCATGAAATGGATGTCGTACAAGTTGGAAGCGACATCGTAAAGTGTCGTTTCTGGTGCGGGAAAAGTTGCGTTCCACCTATCGTTGGTGTTTCGTTCGTCAAATATCCGGTGCTTCGCTTCTTGTTGAAGGTTGGCCATTTGCGAAGGGGTCTGATAGTGGCACACCATGGAGGATTTTGGGTCACAACGCTGTCGTTCGTTAAGACAATTGCTTCCTTGGTAGGTGGTTCCGTTACTCCCCCCGCTGACGACTATTTCGGACCCTTGAATGGCATCCATTGTAGAGGCTATACCGTAGAGATGGACGAGATTGGCAAGATAGTGATCGCCATGGAAGCAAAACCCTCCATTCTTCCAATTTGGAAAGTCGACGTACGAGTCTACAGAAAGTCGTGCCTCAAGGAGAAGATCAGAGACACTCATTCCATTTTGGAAGTGCTCTCTTTCTCCGATGAGATTTTCGGAGATGCGCTGGCACGCATTCCTTTCAAAGCCATCGAAATCGTCTTTGCCATGGATGTTGGTTTCATTTATCTTTGTGTTGATGCCATTGTTGTCCATATTACAGTGAATGGGACGGGTCAACCGTTCCAAGCTCTTGTGGCTATACACTTGTCCAAAGCCACCAAAGGCAAAATTCGTGATAGGTGCCTGTTGAATGGTGACGCGACATCCAGCGGCAACATATGCTTCGTGGTATTGGTTTCGGTGTTGCAGTTCGAGTTGTACGAGCAATTCCATGTTGACATATGTATCATCGTCGACTAAAAGCAGGTAGTCAGGAAAAGCTTCTTGCTCGGTTCGATAGCGAGCCAGAACAGTCGCCATGCCTCTTGCGAAGCGGCGTTGGGCACACATCCAGCCAACGGGGTTTTCCTTCTTTGACAGCCATCGTCTTCGACCAAAGTTGACCATCCACCTGGACATGAGCCACGATGAGTACTCATATCTCGCCTTCTTGTGTATATAGCGATCGCGGCACCAGTCAGACATATTCAAAACAGTATCTACCGACAGCTCCTGGTAACAATATCGATCAGCCTCAATATCCATCTCTTCCGTAATGGCGAAGAAGTGTCTCACAGATTTGTGTTTCGCCCACGTGGTCCGTTGCACTTCCATAATTCCCAAACGTGTTTCGGAACCAATGCTTACAACATCAATACGGAGGTTACTCGACGCATTGATATCGTTATCAACAAGCTGAGTGGTCAAAGTGGGAATGATGGTGGGGGCTGTGGTTGGGGTAGATGCTGGTGGTGACAGCGACGAAGAAAGTGCTGGTGGAGATTCTGATGAGGAAGAAAACGTCAGGTTTCTAGATGGACGGAAAGAATACAACGAAGACAGTAAGTCGAAAGAGATATTATTGCCATCTTCAAGGTCTTTGGGAAAGATATTGCGCAAGAAGCAGTAATTGATGAAACATGATGCGGCAATGAAAATATACAGCATTGTCATGATGGAACACCTATATTTCCGCCGGTGGAAAAGAGCTGTCATGCTGCTCATGGTAGCAACTACTATCGTATTGCTGTGAACAGTTGCTGTTGCCCTTGTTTACTCAAGACAAAAGTAAGAGTAATGACATTGCTCACAGTCAATGGTGGGACTGATTGGTGATGTTGTTTGTTTTGATCTTCTTCCCTGTTCACACCAATGTGAACGATCAAACCACAATTGATGACGAAAATCAGCCCATCGCGATGTCGGAGTTCAATACTTCGTAATTGCTACCACCACCTCGAGCCGGCACATCTCTCACATGTGTAATATTCTCTACTACCGTACTAGTCAGCTGTAGTAGATTACGATGTCATTTGTGACGGCATAACTGGAAATTCTTCCCCATATTTTTCTTCTTCATCTCTAAATACCTAATACTTAGGTACTACTACTACGTAAAAGACTGGATGTCCGTATTACGCGTCTTTCCTGAAAAATTGCTATTTTCACAGTCACAAGTACTACTACTACGTTTAATCTGTACCGGTAATTTGTATTTACAGTTAACAGTAAATATCGCCCAACAATACACAGTAGTAGCAATCCTACCGTAGTCCAGTCGTATGCTAAAAGACTCTGTTGAACGATGGGTTTAGTTAGGTACTTTTTTCGGAAGGATAATTCTGTTGATTGACTGTGAATGGCAGTCATTCGCTGCCGATCAATTCGAAAATACCAAAGCACGTCCAGATGAAATCAGAAATCAGATCTCACATCAAGTAGACTACGGTAGACTACCGCTGGTGAGCACGTTCCCAAGTCGCCGTTTGCCCTGGGGAATGCAGGAAATACACTTACGACTAGAGTAAAGTGTGAAAGTCACAGTCAATATTCAAGTTTCATGTCTACTACTTTTAATGTCACGAATTTTTGCTTACTTAAAAGAACCAATTAAGTTGAAGGTCTGAAATTGTGGATTTCCATTTTCAATCTTACGTTTGTAATCTGTTCCATATCGAGAAAAAGAAGTCGTTCTATTGTTTGTTCCAGCTACAGACTTCCTAGATTTACCATACTTTTTATTTCAATAGACGAAGCAAGAGAAGCACCACCAGAATAGACATTTACACCACTCTTGTTAGATTGAAAAATGATTTTCATGCAGGATGTCTCATTACAATTTGAAGAACACGAGCAGCAACTTCCTTTCCGCAACTCTTATGACTGTTGGACAGGGCAGAAGAGAAGCTAGTTTAGGCATAGTCGTTGAGCATAGGTATTTTTTGCGAACTGACGTCTCAGACAGTCGTGGTAGATGTTTTTTCTTTCTTCAATTTTGTCGTCTACACGAAGCATGCAAAGGAAAATAATAGCGTCTGGGGAATGCAGGAAAGACACTTACGACTACTGTAGGAAGAGTAAAGTGTGGAAATCACAGTCAATATTCAAGTTTCATGTCTACTACTTGTAATGTCACGCATTTTCGTCTACTTAAAAGAACCAGTGAAGTTGAAGATCTGAAATTGTGGATTTCCATTTTCAATCTTACGTTAGTAATCTGTTCCATCAGAGAAAAAGAAGTCGTTCTATTGTTGGTTCCAGCCACAGACTTCCTAGATGTACCATACTATTTATTTCAATAGACGAAGCAACAGAATCACCACCAGAATAGACATTTACACCACTCTTGTTAGATTGAAAAAAAATTCATGCAGGATGTTTAATTGCAATTTGAAAAACACGAGCAGCAACTTCCTTTCCGCAACTCTTATAACTGTTGGACAAGGCAGAAGAGAAGCTAGTTTAGGCATAGTCGTTGAGCATATGTATTTTTTGCGAAGTGATGTCTCAGGCAGTCGTGGTAGATGTTTTTTCTTTCTTCAATTTTGTCGTCTACACGAAGCATGCAAAGGACAATAACAGCGTCTGATCTCTCTTTTTTCATGGCGCTTTAACTGCTCGAACCATTCTTGCAAGAAGTTAAATAATGGCGAGTATGTTTTGTGAGGAAATTTTGGGGGCAAACTCTACAACAATACAAGAGCTAGAGCACCTGCCTTTTAGTCTTGGCATGAAGAGAAAAGGCCATTGCCATCGCTAAAATGTACGTAGTATTCACAGTTAAATTGAAGAATGGATGATGACAGTTGATACAAAACAGCGATTGGATCGAATCACATTAGACTACTACGGTAGACACGAAAAAATGCTTCCGAGTTTAGGTTGCTGCAAGATTCGTTGAATATTGCTTGGGCTAGCTATTACGTCATACCACGAATTATTTACTTAGAAGATTGTCTTATTTCCACATAACATTGAGTATTTTTCCAAACAACATTTCACATCAAATTTGATGTGACGTTCATAGAGAATTTCATATAACGTTTTCTGTTGTTTTTTGTGTGGATTTACCACGGCATATCGCGATAAAAAAACATAAAATGTCATATCATATTTGATATGAAATGTTGTATGAAAATATTTTAAAATATTCTAAAATACTTCGAATTATGTTATGTCACATTCTATATGACATTCAATTTGTTTCTTTTTCCTTCCTCACGACTGAATGAGCGTCTTGTCAGCGAGCAAAGCTGTCAGTGCAAAAATCTAAGTAAATGAAAACGCCAACAAAAAAATGATATCTATCCCCACTGACAATTAATTTTTGTTTGGCGAGATTGTCAAGTCTTGTTTTCCATCAACACGATGGCCTTGATAGTTGCTCTTTGGTAAAATACGTAGTGCTTTACTAGTACATGATTCCAAACGTTCCGAGGGTTTGTACGCCTCTATCTTTCATTTACTCGGAGTACAGTCGTAGTCTACCCTCAATAGCTAGGTGTGCTCTTCTATCTTCTACCTAGAGTAGTCGTGCTCGAAAAGTAAGTAGGCAGTAGTGTAATACGGAGAAGGATGTCTGGCAAGGAGTACCACATAATTCACCAAATAATCTCCAAAATGCTTGTTAATACTAAATATCAAACAAACTGAAAAATCCATCCGTTTTACTGTTAGGAACTACTCCGTAGAAAATGAATTGCCGTCGTGACCACGGTGCTGGTGTAGTCCTTCTTGGGTGCTATTGTTTGTTGTGATAATGGTTTTCAAGTCATTATTCTTTTCACATCAACATCAGCAATCAACGTTACAAATTGATGATGGTTATTCACACTCCCTATCAAGCAAATAAACGACGGCATGCCAATGCTATGTCTATCATTGGAGCTTGGCATGAGACCGTCAACAGAAGGCTAACTGTAAGAACACTGCAGACACAATAATATTGATCATCATTTTCCATCATTGTCATGGAACAGATTAATGACACCACTTCATGATCCTTTTGCTTTTAGTTCCCAAACTATCAGATTATATTGGACAATGATTCAATCTAAAACTATATTGGACATGACACTCAAATGGAATAAATTTCACATTTTATTTGTATTTCCTGCATTCCCCTGGTCTCTCTTTTTTCATGGCGCTTCAACTGGCTGCTCGAACCATTCTTGCAAGAAGTTAAATAATGGCGAGTATGTTTTGTGAGACAATTATGGGGGCAAACTCCTCTACAACAATACAAGAGCTAGAGCACCTGCCTTTTAGTCTTGCCATGAAGAGAAAAGGCCATTGCCATCGCTAAAATGTAAGTAGTATTTACGCTTAAATTTAAGAATGTATGTATGATGATGACAGTTGATACAAAACAGCGATTGGATCGAATGACATTAGACTGCTACGACAGACATGAAAATTGCTTCCGAGTTTAGGTTGCTGCAAGATTCGTTGAATATTGCTTGGACGAGCTATTACGTCATACCACGAATTATTTACTTAGAAGATTGTCTTACTTCCATATCATTGAATATTTTTTCCACACAACATTTCGCATCAAATTTGATGTGACGTTCATATAGAATTTCATATAACATTTTCTGTTTTTTTTTTGTGTGGATTTCGCACGGCAAATCGCGGTAAAAAAATGTAAAATGTCATATCATATTTGATATGAAATGTTGTATGAAAATATTCTAAAAAATTCTAAAATACTTCTAATTATGTTATGTGCCATTCTATATGATATTCAATTTGTTTCTTTTTCCTTCCTCACGACTGAATGAGCGTCTTGTCAGCGAGCAAAGCTGTCAGTGCAAAAATCTAAGTAAATGAAAACGCCAACAAAAAAATGATATCTATCCCCACTGACAATTAATTTTTGTTTGGCGAGATTGTTACACAATGGCCTTGCTTGTTGCTCTTTGGTAAAATACGTAGTGCTTTACTAGTACTGTCGTGCATGATTCCAAACGTTCCGAGGGTTTGTACGCCACTATCTTTCATTTACTCGGAGTACAGTCGTAGTCTACCTAGACTAGACTACCCTCCGTAGCTCTACCGGTAGGTGTGCTCCACCTACAGTCGTCGTGCTCGAAAAGTAAGTAGGCAGTAGTGTAATACGGAGAAGGATGGCTGACTAGGAGTACCATGAAAACGCCAACAAAAAAATGAAATCTATCCCTACTGACAATTAATTTTGTTTGGCGAGATTGTCAAGTCTTATGTACGTCCATCAACAGGATGGCCTTGCTTGTTGCTCTTTGGTAAAATACGTAGTGCTTTACTAGCTAGTAGTACATGATTCCAAACGTTCCGAGGGTTTTTAGCCTCCATCTTTCATTTACTCGGAGTACAGTCGTAGTCTACCTACTAGACTACCCTCCTATGATGGTTATTCACACTCCATATCAAGTAACTGTAAATAAACGACAGCATGCTAATGAAATGTCTGTGATTGGAGCTTGGCATGAGACCGTCAACAAAAGGCTAACTGTAAGAACACTGCAGACACAATAATATTGATCATCATTTCCATCATTGTTATGGAACAGATTAATGACACCACTTCATGATCCTTTTGCTTTTTGTTCCTAAACTATCAGATTATATAGGACAATGATTCAAACTAGAACTATATTGGACAGGACACTCAAATAAGATAAATTTCACAATTTATGTGTATTTCCTGCATACCCCTGGTATTATTATTTTTTGTCTGTTTCCGTTCCTGCAGAAGCAAAACATCAAATCGTGTCATTTTCGAATAAAAAAGTGACTTGGAAGAGGATGACTCAATCATACGACGTACTCGGAGTAGTAGAAAATAGAATTAACTTAGGTCATAGTCTTGACATAGGTTGCAATCCAATACTAAGTCACGCTCCGTGATGCTAACGTCTTGCTCCAACAACAAAATAAAGGCACTGACAATGACGTTTGTACCAGGTATAATACCGTTTTAGTCCTCTTCTATGTCTTTGGGTTTGAATTTGTCCTTGGCTGCACCACATTCGGGACACTTAAATCCTTCTCCGTAGAATTTTGATTCCCTTCCTTTGGCGACAAAAAGCGTATAGCCGCAATCTGAACACTCGAACACATTGCTAGTTGGTTCGTCATCGCCATCACTCCCCTCGACGGCATTCGCAGGGTCGACCAAATTTCCTTCTTTATCAATGGCATTGCCTTTTTTATCGTATTTTCGAGACTGGCCACCATACATTTTCTCTCTGTCGGAAACAAACCCATCTTTTGCCTCTTCTTCGAAGATACGAGTTGCAGTTTCCTTGTCCAGGCCGAGCACTTCCCATCCAATGGTGAGAGTCTGCTGGTCCTTACCTGCAGCAAGAACGGCCGACTTATAAGCAGCTTCTGCCATTGCTTGTTGTGATGTTTCGACCATCGTCTCGGCTACGGAGGCTTCCCGGTAGGTAGCCTTGATCATATCTCTGATAGGTACAAGTGCGGCTTTTCCCTCGGGACTTTTCAGGATTCTAGAACCAAAGAATAGAATCTTCCCAGCGCTGCTTATTTTTGTATCACCCATATCCTTGCAGAGGGAGACTAAAATCTGAGCTGCTTGTTCCTCTGACAGCTTGAACAAGCTGAAAACATATGAAAGAGAACTGATATTGGAGAAAACATTTACGTCAGATATGGTCCAAAAATTCATGTCTACTAAGCGTAACCACACCCCAATTCTCTAAAGGCCCATAATACACTCACCTGATGGACTGAGGACTGACAGTCTTCTTTTTCGCGTAAGACTCCAAATACCGTTTAAGCATAGCCGACGTCTTTTTTGGTCCAAGGTAGGATAGCTTCTTGCTGTAGTCTTGGAAGCATAACTTCATTTCTTCAAAGTCACCGTCGTGGTAAATCATTTCTGTGGCGAATTTATCCAACGTGTCATCCGTCTTTGCACTTACTTGGGACGCTACACGCTGTATACCCCATTTAACAGCAAACCCCCCGAAAATGGCAGGAAGAATAAGTGTCGAGATCACATCCTGAAAGTCCATCTGCTTCAGTCTGTTCTCCAAATTTTGGGAAAAAGACGATTGCTGTCCTTGTACTTCATATCGCTTCAATGTATCCTGTTCTTGGATAGTCAAGTCGCCGTATGGATCAAATTCTTGATCAACTGCTGAAGCTTCCATCGATTCCGACTCGAAACCAGGAGCAGCAACTGCTGTGGTACTTGCCAAAATTACAGCACGTTCACCAGGACGAAGAGGGACTCTAATATGGATACCAGAGTTGGAACTTTCCACACTTTGAAGCGCCCCTTCGTCGAACAGATGGTCAAACTCGTGCAAATTAGGCCGTGAACTTTTCAAGGATGATATGGACGGCGTCATCATCGATCGGAACGACGGTCGAAATGCATCGGTAACATTGATTAGGATGGCCAGCAGCGGGGCTGACTGTAACGATATTCTCATGGTTTCGTGAAGTGCGAGCGATTGAATGGTAGCTGCCTGGTGGTTCCAGAAACAATGGTGAATCTTAAACTGAGAGTTGAAGCCGATGATTGATGGAAGGTGGGAAATCTGACAGTGAGTGTGATGTTGAGGGTTGTGACGCACCGATACGTTTCACTCCACGTGGAATCAGCAATCGCATCCGTGGATGACTGCGCCGACTTTTTTTGAAACTACGTACGGACTCCCGGTAGGTTTGAAACAGTAGACCACTAGACCACCGTACTTCGCAGTACTACCGTACCATGGAGTACGAGTGGCGAGTACGGTAAGGAGTACCTAACTGTAAACCTACGGTAGTGTTTTCGTATTACGTCGTACACTTTGCACGACTGTCGTTTTAACTGTAAACAACAACAATGTCTCCACCTGAAAATCTTGTTTATATCAGAACGCCCTACTCTAGAGCCACACATCGGCAACATCTTTTGTATCGAAACGCCCACCACATGCCGGGCATTTACGACTGCGATTCTTAACGTTCTCATCGACGCATTGTTTGCAAAACATGTGTCTACACCGAAGCAAAATGCACTTCTTGTCTCGCACGTTGCAAACAGGACAAGCAAGACGGTTTTTCAATACCGTGACTTGAGTATTTAATTGTTCCGCGGTGAAACCTGACACCATGCCGCCTCCTTGAGACTCGGCAAGACGCTGAGATAAAATCGAGGCCTCGCTAGCCTCACGTTGGGCCAAAGCTAGTGATTCTATCATCTTCTGCTTTTCTTCCTGAAGCTTGGTGGATTCCGAAGCCAACTCTTCGCACCGTTCCTTTGCTTTCTGTGCATCAGCGATCACTTTCGACATCTTCAGTTTTTCTTGGGAGAGTTTGCCTTCAGCCAGAGCCTTCTCTTGTGCGAGATCGTTACATTTTCGTTCCCAATCCTTTACTTGATCCTCCAGGGCTTTTCGCTCTTTTTCGAATTCTTCAGCAACTCTCTCCCTTGCATTAGATGCAAGACGCGCTGCAAGTGCAAGTTGCTCTGCGCTCTTGACTTGTTGTTCCAGGTTGTCTCTTTCTTTCGAAATTTGCTCCGTGAGCTGTTTCAAATGAAGGATGGTAGAAAGAGACTTCGCATTGATCTCATCTTTCTCTGCTGACTGCTTGAGCAATCGAGCGTTCATTTGATTGAGGAAATCTTTTTCCTTTTCCATTCTCTCTAACTTGGCTTTTGCCGCTTCTTTGGAGGCGGTAGCAGCGGCAAGCTCCTTGCGAGCGCGCTTGTAATCTCGATGTAACTTGTCGGAGGACCGGTCACTCTTTTCGGATGATTGGTTCGACGACGATGTATGGTCTCCCGATTTTTCTTTCGTCGAATTATTCGAACCAGACGTGCCGTTGCTCTCAGTAGTGTCAGGAGCATTAGCCGCCCTGGCCGCCTTTTCCGCTTGGAGAGCAGTATATTTCGACTTAAATTCGTCTACTTTTGCCTGAAGAGAATCGTTCATTGCAATGGCTTCATCCAGGGTCTTTCTTGTGGCGACTGCCTGCCTCACATTTTCCAGAGCTTGCGTCAACTTGTGCTGTAACGTTACAATTTCTTCGGCCTTCGTCGTTCCCACTATCTCTCCTCCCTCCTCAGCTGGGCCAATGTCAGGATTTTCTTGTGCCAATTCCGCCCACCTTTTCAAATGTTTCGACTGCAAATCCTCCATAGCTTGTTTAGAAAGCTCTGCATTGGCCAATGCTTTGGACCATTCCTCCTTGATTTGTTTCATTTTTTCTTCGAGTTCCAAGAGCTTTCTCTCTTTCGCAGCTAGCTCAGCTGACAGTTGCAAAAACAAATCTGACTGTCGAACTTCCTCTGGTGACAAAACCTTTTCTGAAGTTTCGTTCTCCTCTAGTACAAGTGTATTGATTCGTTTTAATTGCTCCTCCCTCTCAGACAGAAGCTTTGTCGAAAAACATTGCAGACACGACAACGTTCCATTAGCCAAATGTCCCAAAAAAATGAAATAAAAAAGTTTGTGAAGTGACGCAATGTTCGTACCTGTTTGATTTGTTCGTCTCTCGCAACAGCGACTTCGTTCAATTCTGCTACTTGCTTCTTCAGCTGAGCGACTTCTTCGGAGGCAATAGCAGACTCTTTGC
Source organism: Nitzschia inconspicua (assembly GCA_019154785.2). Lineage (NCBI taxonomy): Eukaryota > Bacillariophyta > Bacillariophyceae > Bacillariales > Bacillariaceae > Nitzschia > Nitzschia inconspicua. Next base: position 3,929,428 of record JAGRRH010000017.1, read on the forward strand.
CGTCTTCAGGATTTGCGTTTTCACCGGCACTGTTCACGACAGAGGCCATAGAGGCTGATTTTGTCAAGGGCAGTCCAGGCGTGGGCATAGGTCCGGCTTCCATCCAAGCTGCTGCCGCCGCTTCTTTATCCTCGTCATCGCTAGCTACAGCTTTTAAGACCTCTTTCAGTTGTACTCTCCCAGCAGCCAGTCTATATAACCCACGACGAACTCGTCGATCCGATTCAGTGACTTCATCACGTGATCGAGCGATTTCTTCTATTTGTTGTTGTAAGGATGCGTTTTCAGATTCAAGAAGAATGATTTTGTCTCGCAGCTCAGCGTTAGATGGAGGTAGGACGACTTCTCCATTCAAGGCCGGGGTCTTGCTGAACTTCTGTAACAGCGACCATATCGCAGATTGAAGAATGCTCGCTCTTTTCGCAATGTTTTCTGTGATCTGCGAAAGGTCGTTCCATCCTGCTGTTCCTTCCGTGGCATTGAGTGTCGGATCCTCCTCTGTATCCATTTCATCTTCATCTTTCGCAATAATCTTCTTTTCTTCGCCCATATCAACCTCTCCCCGTACTTTTGAACTCGATGTATCTCCCAATCGCGCAAGTGAATTCACGAATGCACCAATCAATTCCACGGAAGTTCCCGATCCGGTACTTAGTGGCGGCGTCGCAAAGGAAATGGAAGCAGCGTCGCAGGACGATGGCGCGTCTCCTCCCTGACCCAATGAGGATTCCAGCTGTCGCCATATAGAATTCAAAGAATTTATGGACTTCAAGGCTTCAGAACATTGCGTCCTTCGATAGTCTCGCTCTCGTTCCAGCCGAGAGAGCTGATACTTGACGGAGCGTAACTCGCTCGACAGAGCTCGATTTTGATGCTTCAAATAAAAAGCGGAAGCAGACGAATCATCCTCATCCTCTTCCTGAAGCTGTTTAAATTTCTCCGTTGAAGAATCTCGCAATCTCTTTTTCGGTCTAGGAGAAGGTGAAGGACGGGGGGATGGCACGAGCTTGGACTGTGTTGTGGTATCTGTAGCCGACACCAATGTCCTGTTCTCACCATCTTCCTGTTCCGAGATCACAATCTTGGTCAAATTATGGTCTTGAAGCAGCGATGGAGCCCGCGGTGGTTCTTCCTTTGCATGCATCTGCGGGGCAAACGCTGTACCATTGATATCTTGATTGTGGATGGTTGGTTGAAGTAATGGCTGAGATGGAGCTTCGAGTGAGGGAGCATCCAGTGACGGAGACATCTCTTGCATGGAAGGCACACTCGGTGTACTGACGCCAATTGGGATACCACTCTGTTTCGCCCGTTCTGCCAAGGCACGCTTCATGGTGAAAATATATGATTTGATACACGACGATGAACAAAATGGTGGGTCGTAAAAATGATATCCAGACCAGCAATGGCAACGGTCCGACTATCGCCTCTTTTTCTTGTAGTCCAAGGAACTCAATCTTTCACTCAGAGCAAACAACTAGTACAGAAAGAGAGTGTTTGGAATATAGGGCAGTGTGATGTACTTCGATCGATAGGTCCCGTCCCTCCAATGCATGCCTCTAGTAGTAGTAGGAGAGTGGATGCTGCTTGGATGGTGAGTTTCGGTCTTACTCGTATGGTGAATACGATCTGTTGACGGTCATGCAATGTTGTGTCAGTCGACTGGTATTAAACGTGCCGGGTGCGCTCTCCGCGAGGCAGTTTTCATTGGAGGGTATCGTAAAATACGACTGTACGATGTATGATACTCAAGTATTCTTTGTCGACGACGCACAGACGCCAAATGATTGAGATTGAGCCTAAAAAAGTACTGGTAGCAAGAGGCAAAACACTACCACATGCTGACGGCTTGACAGTGAAGTCTTCTCCCGACTCTCTATGCATAGAGTACGTAGCAGCTTCAAAAACAAGAACGCAGCTTCACTAAAGATATTATTGTATCAGTAGTTCATTATGGAGTCATAGTGCTGTAAAAAGATTCTTTGTGTACAATTATAATGTTCAAGCATGAAAAGAGGAAGAGCACCTTTGTCAACTCCTCACGGGTCATTGTCATCCGCTTCAATCTCTTCCACAATACGTGTAGCCGTATCTGCAAGGATCTTTAGCAGCCCAGCAAATAGAGTCAATCCCCCCAAATAAATATACCATGGATAGACTTCGCTTCCATCGGTCGTCAAAGCCTTTCCAATATACCCCGCGTAGACATAGGCCAGCGTTCCTGGGGCAAACCCCAGCAGGGTGCCACCAAAAAAGGCTGGAAATTGAATTGAGGAGGCTCCGTAGAGATAGTTGCTAAGTGCGAACGGGAAAATGGGGGACAGTCTAAGGAGCAACATGAGCTTGAACCCCTCCTTTCCAATGGCTCGGTCCAGTTTGGCAAATTTGGGATAGTCTTGGAGGATACCTTCCACATAATCTCTCAACAAAGTCCTTCCAATGGCAAAGCTGACACCAGCCGCCACAGAGGCACTCACAAGTACAACGGCGGTTCCCTCCACGGGACCAAACAAGTAGCCGGCACTTGCTGTGAGTGGAATTGCGGGGATTGCTAAGATCTCGGCAATGGTGTACGCTGCACCAAAGTAGATTATCCCAAGAGGCCCCATGGAATTCACCTTGTCAACGACCGCATCCAAGGCGGATCCGGGATCGGAAAGAATAACTCGAGTAGTTTCCAACAAGTTGTTGCCAGTTCCGTCAGCAATGGACATGAATGGAAAGAGATTTGACCCGGCATCAGTTTGGGCGTAGGAAAAGACTCCCACCGCCACTGATACTAGAGCAAATGTCATCAAGAGTGATTCTCGTCCTAACACATAGGATGTCTTGGACTCTGTGCCGGTGGTATGGGTCGTCGCTTCGGAAAGTGAGGGTACTACCTTGCGTCGATCATTTTTGTTACGGTTCGCTGAGACTGGCTCTTGTGGAGAAGTGTAAACCCACATCGGATTCTTCTTCTCCTTGGTATTTTCAGTGATGATAATGTCGTCCGCAGCGTCAAAGGTTCTGTTGAAAAAGTTAGCAAAATTTATGGTGCGTTCGATAACATTTGAATCTTCGAGAACATTTCGTCTCCACAATGGATCTCGGCGGGCTGCTCTTGCAGATGGTCGACGGAGAATTTTTTTGTCGGCGGATGGTGTCTTATGGGAAGGAGTTAGTGGAGAAGGCGCCGATACCCAAGAAAATGATCCCAGAGGGAATACTAATATCACTAGAATAACCGAGCAAACAGCCGGAGGTGAGAGCGTTCGTTTTGTCATGGCGAGTAGATTCGTCAACGATTGGTAGAGCGAATCTTCGGCTTTCAGGGTTAGGAACACTGATTGAGAGTTGTAGCAGGACCGCAGATTAGATTACGGGCATGCAGTTCAGAGTCGAAGTTCAACGGTGACAAAGATGATATTGCTGGGAATTGAGAAGATGGGGTGTTCTTCTTAGTTTCGTTCTTGTTGTTGTTGCAGTTGTTGCCTTCGAATCGCAGTACTTGCTAAAAAACTACGGTATATCATAGAGGGTAGGGTAGCAGGGTAGCAGTGCGTTCGCTAATAATAAGCACGTTTGTGCAACAGCGCGAAAGTACGATGGAAAGATTATGCCAAAGTGCCACGTACGACTCTTTTTGTTTTCGAGTTTGGTGGCGAAGAGCGCAAACGAAAAGAACCGTTCAACTATGTTTTCAGAGTATCTTCGTACCTACATACCGCCCCGTGCAATGGTCATCCCTCAAGCAACTCACCGGCTCACCGGTCATCGTCCCTCGTTGGAACGTTGACAGTGTGATGAACAAACAGCTTTGGTCCTGTTCCTCGTTCCTCCGTCATTCAAAAGTAGCACAGTGAGGCCTGAATCCGCAATCCGTATGTACGTCGTAAAAGAATGCATCCAGTCGTCACACCTGGTCATTCTTTCTGAGTAGCCATCACAAAGACGTCGTAGATAGATTCATCTTCGTTTCTGTCGTCCTTTTTGAGTCTGCCGAAGGAACGCTGTAAAGACTCCTAATCTCATTCGGAGCTTCTTCAATAGTTTCTGTACCGTCTCTTGATTCTCTGTTGGAATTCTTTCAAAACATCGTGACCTGCAAAAGACATTCTGCATCAACATCATGGCAAGTCACGATGCTGCATTGGCAGCGTCCATGACAACCATGGCCAGTGCCATGCTTTTTGGAACCATCATTTTCGCCACCGCTGCATTGGCGACAAGATCGTACATCATGGGCGATACCACACTGTTCGAAGCAGCAGCTCATCCAAAATCAGCTGCTTTGGATGTTCGATCCCTCACGTCAGTATACACACTGCTGTTCCATTCGTCAGTCTTTGGAATGATACTATTCTACGCTTATATTTGTGAAAATCATCCTCCTTTTCCCCACGCCGACAAGAATTACGACGCCGACATATTTTTCTTTTTGACATTTCTCTTGCTCGTCGTTTCTGCCTTTACGTGGAAGAGGCATGTTCCCGACATTAATAGCAAAAAGGCTTTGGCAAAAGGAAAAAACCATGAAAGTGGCAATGAGATGGAGGTGGAAAGTGGTGGAAGCTTCGACGGCAATGGTCAGCAAAAACATCCCGTTGTAACAGCCGATGGAACCATACGCCCGATTGCCGAGCCCAACGACAAGACAGAAATTCTCAATCGTGATCAAACAGAAGAATGGAAGGGATGGATGCAGTTCATGTTCTTGCTTTACCATTATTATCACGCCGAAGAAGTTTACAACTCCATTCGTATTATGATTACTTGCTACGTATGGATGACAGGGTTCGGAAACTTTTCCTTCTTTTACCTCAAGGCCGACTACGGTGTTGTACGAGTCTTGCAAATGTTGTGGAGGTTGAACTTTCTTGTCTTGTTTTTGTGTCTGACGCAAGGAACAACCTTTATCCTGTATTATATTTGTCTCTTGCATACCTACTACTTCTTCATGGTGTATGTCATTATGAAGATTGGACACCAATACAACTACACAAAGTGGTGGGTGCGCATCAAATTGGCGGCATTGGCCATCGTCATTTTCTTGGTCTGGGACTGTGATTTGGGACTGTTCAAGTTGTTTCATTTCCCTTTCTTTGGAGAGACACCCATGATGGGAGCAAATGCTGGTGCCATGTGGGAGTGGTATTTCCGCTCAACTCTCGATCACTGGTCCACTTATCTTGGCATGATCTTTGCACTCAACTTTCCCATTACCAGTCTCTTTTACCGCAAGTTAGAGGCAATGTCCCCTCTGAAGGAGTTCTTGGGAAAAGGTGCAATGGGAGCGGCCCTTTTTGCAGCATTTGCCATTTGGGCTAGCGGGCCATTTCGACAAGAAAAATTTGACTACAACCAAACCAATGCCTACTATGGCTTTATCCCACTTATCACATACATCTACTTCCGCAACTTGACCCCTTTCTTGAGGAATCATACACTGGAATTACTTCATCAGATTGGAAAGACAACGTTGGAGACATACCTCATGCAACACCACATTTGGTTGACCTCCAATGCCAAAAGTCTTCTGACTCTTGTACCCGGATGGCCAAAAGTCAATTTTTTGTTAGTTTCCCTCATCTACGTGTTCCTGAGTCGCAGATTGTATCAGCTCACTCTATTCCTGAGAGGGATGATCCTTCCTGACAATCGAAATGCATGCTTCAAGAATTTAGCAGGAATGCTAGCTGTGATTGGAAGTTTCTGTGGGCTGGCATACTTATTGGAGGCGCAGAAGATGTTGAGTCTGGGTGCAGTAGGTATGATTTCTGTTGCTGGCGGCTATTTCTTGTACACGTACTTGCTAAATTGCACGAGGTGGCCCAATGAGTCGTCAGCTGAGCAAGACATCAGGAGAAATCCCAACAAAATGGCTTTTTCATGCCTTGCGGCAGTTGCTGCTGTTGCAACATGTGGTTTTATTTGGCACACAATGGCCATTAGGGGAGCAAGTAGAATTCAGCTTCTGCCTTCGACATGCCAAGAGTTTGCCAACAACGGGAATTGGGTTGCTCGAAACGGCTGTGATGAGGGACCACGAGGTGTAGAATATCGCAAATTTGGCATTTCTGCAGAGTCCACTTGCTCCACTCAAAACACTGTTTACGTCTGGGGTTGGGATGAGCAAGATCCGGCATTTCACTGTCGTTTCAAACAACGCGACCCAAAGAGCCTCAAGGCACATCTTCGTGGGAGAACCATCTACTTTGCTGGTGACTCCATCACAAGGTATTTGTACCACTCATTTTGCCGCCAACTTGGCATCGCTGATGCTGGTGCCTACAATGCAGCAGAGGGAAAGCATCATGACATATCTAGGCACATTGATGACATTGATGCCGAATTTGTGTGGGCTGGTTTCGCCACAGAAGTAGTGGAAGCAACAAAGAATGTTACTTCTGGAGTCATCAAAACCAAACCTGATTTAGTGGTTCTTGGTGGAGGTGCTTGGGACAAGCTGTGGATCTACAACACTCAAGAAGAAAAAGATAACATGAAGAAAGCTTTAAATGAATTGACCATTCAAATGAGGACACTACGAGACAAGATGGGCATTCCTGTGGTCTGGCTAACACCAACCACAGTCAATTCCGACGCACTTCCATCTGAGGAGAAAAGGGAGAATATCAATGAAAATGAAATGAAGAAGCTTCGTGACTTGTACAAATCTGAAGGAGTGCTGGCTTCTGCATCTTTTGTTATTGATGGAGAAGCATTCACTTCAACACGTGTGGCTGAAAGTTTCGACGGTGTTCACTATCCACATCATATTTATTCAGCTGGAGCACAGATTCTATGCAACTCAATGGATTGGCTACTCCCAGTCCCAAACAAAGTACCTCCTAAGCCAGCACCTCAACCTGGTGCCATGGCCCATATACCCCTGGGTCTAATGATGCTGTGCCTTGCAGCAGCTGGCTTGTTTTTGTTTGATGGCTTTCTGGGGTTCTCTTACATTGCTGTCATTTTTGTACCAAGCATTGCTCCTAAGCATCTCTTCTATGAGTCCTTTTCATCTCTGCATCAAAGGATGAAGCTCCCAGCACTGGAAATGCAGCCACTACACCAATCCTCTTCATGCAGCCCTCCATCACGGACAAACAGCATGAATGGGGGACCACCAGCAGTTGTCAAGGGAGCAGATGAGGAAGAAGTCGTCTCTTTGATTGGCAAAGAAAGATGACCCGAACCACAAATCACAAAATATAGTACACCTCAGTAGAAATCAAATGAATCAAACCATCCCTGCATTTTCATTCGACTCGTTGCACAATCACACCGTTTTCCAGAATCTTTGGCAATGTGTTGCGTTTGCAAATCCCAGATCTTTCTGATAACAGCAAGTAGGCATTGCTGTCATCTTGATTGTTGATCCCTTTTGTTTTTGCTGCATCTACCATCAAATTCATGCGGGCCATGTCCTTTCCGATGAATTTGTTTCCCTCGAAGTAGTGCACTAGAAGGGAGACGTTCTTACTGCTATCCTCAATTTTGTACAAATGTCTACGCCCCGGTAAGCCAAGCTCGTTCTCAGTGACTTTCATGGCCGTATCTTGTAGGATGGTATCTACTTGAGCAGTGGACAGAGCACAATCGGGTTTTGAGCAGTAGCCAGGCTCATTGACGTCGCTGGAAACTGGGTTTTGCTTTTGCTTCTTTATGGAAGTTACAGAAGCGCTGGTGGTGGTAGCAACTTTTTCCGTCCTCTTTGTCGTTCTTTGTTTCTCCTTGTTCTGTATCTGTTGCTGCAACTGTTCCAGATCTTCTCCCTGTTCTTTCCGAGTTTGCAAGTCCAGCACCGCCTGCCATTCCTCATCTGATATTGGCATAACACTGAGCCTTGACTGTCGCAGCAAGGACATATTGGCAATGACAGGGTTGATGGTAGCTTGCATTCTGAGCTCCTTGATGGTAACGGGTGTCTCGAAGAGTGCCTCAAACTCTACCAACACTGACACCCATCGATTACTTTCGGTTGATTTCGGATCGAAATTCTTGTGTTTGGGATTGACAGCTGTCTGATCTGGTTGCGCTGCTCTAGCAATGCGACACGTTCCCACAATGCTCGGTAGCTTGCAGCTGCTGTGGTAAAAGAAACATTTATCTCCAGGTTTCATTGTGTTCAGATGGTTTCGAGCCGTGTAATTCCGAACTCCATCCCACTCTTGTTGGTGATCTTGCTGGAGCTGTTGAATGGAATATTCACTTGGCTCGGACTTTACGAGAAAATTCTTCCGACGAGGGGATGACATTTTCAAAAGTGCAGTAGACGAAAAAAAACGTTCATGTGGCGGACGCACTACTCGCCTGGAAAGAGCCAACAAGGCAGCCACGTTCGAGAATGGCGCCGATGACAAAAGAATTACCCCCGCGTATTTGGAGAACAGCATCCACCTGGATCCAGAGCCAGTTCTCACACCACACTAAAGGATACAGCTCTTGCCGGTGATCGTTCGTCCCGTAATAAGGCAGCCTGGAAGCTCTCAAATGCCAAAAAATGCCTCTGTGAAGCCATGTACAGTCGGGCAAGGAGTGAACATTATTTTTTATTTGTGTCGGAGAAACGGTAGTACCGGTAGTCTACGATACTTCAAACTTCACAGTCAAAACAAACATCCATTCGGAGTCCACCCAGTCCATGGGATGGGTAACCGCTATCATACGACGCTACGACAGTACCGTAAAGTCGTACCTACCGGTACTACGACTTAAGTCGTACAGTACGGTACTTACAGTTAAAGTTACGGTAGGTAACACGTCGTACCTGTACAGGTACTACCGGTACTCCATAGTCCAGTAGTCTACGGTAGACGAGATACGGTACATACGAGGTGTATCATACGGTAACCGCAGTCTACGGTTGTAAATTTAATGTGAGGACGTGAGGACTATTGTAGCTGCCGGTAGGTATCATACTTCCCGGTACTCGTAGCAGGGTACGGAACTTTCACTGTAAAAGAGTAGTGACTGTGAAGAGCGATTCTCAAGTTCGCCCTTCGTGAAGTGAAGCTGCTCCAACGGGTAGTCTACTACCGTAGCGGTATTCTACTACCTGTAGACTACCGTAGCACATTCCACAACAAAAGTTTGCGTGGCGGGCCAGCTGTTGAGAGACCAATTCTTGTCGTGTCAATGCGATCTGTCATCAACGACAAGAAAACACAACATGTGAATGTGCGGGGTCATTTTCAATTATTTGTCAAGAACACACAAGAAAAAGAATGCAATCGGAGATCTTTGAGCATCATCATCACCAAGGCGACTACTACAAAAGTTTATTCGATCGCTGAGTTCTCATCGAGACTGTCACAGTGTTGAAAAGGCCTCGCAAAGGTAGTAGAAGTTGTAGAGCAGTTTCTGTAGGTGTTGAGACGGTGCGCCACATCTACAGACCCAAACTTTCTCTTGCATACTTAGTACACGACTCTCTAGTGGTCGTATTGACTGTGAATGCAGATTTCGGGGTGTTCCTACAGAAAGGTCACCATTTCAAAATGACATTCCGAATCAAGAATTTACGCAGCAAGATCAAACACAAGATCAGTCCAACCCATATCAGCATCAACAACAAAGTGGTGTCTCAAAACAAATTTTCGGAGCCGAAGAACTTGCAAGTCATCAAAGCCAAGCTTGCACAAAATGCGTTAGTAGAATTGCGTCTCGGCTTTGATGAAGTCGAGTTTTACTCCAGACATGATGTCCAGTCGCTCATTCATGTGATAAAAGATCAATTTCTCTACAGACTGTCGCTGGATAAGCACTCCTGTTTGAAGTCAATCAAAATCGGGTGGAAGTTACCATCCTTTGCTGTTGGACCCATCTTACAACAAGTCATACCCATGCTTTTGCAAGAACCCATCCGTATAACACACATTCAACTGGCCATGCAAAACACACCCATTCCAGAAAGTTGTCTGAAGCGAATCGTATCTTGGCCGACCCTTCACAGTCTCGACCTTCGATCCATTCGGGTCATGAGACCTCTGGCGATGTCCGAACGACCTGCCACAGCCTACACATCTCCCTCCAGCAGGAGCAGCAGCTTTTCACATACGCATGGTAGTACTACCACTGGATCTTTCAACAATAGGGACAACAGTTCGGGTCAATTTCAGGAGTTTTCTCCCCACAGTTGGAAATCGGAGAATATCGTTAGCATCGTTCCCCATGTGTCTTTATCTGTCAAAACTTTGAAACTGGTCGACTGTGGATTGCGCAACCATCACGTTTACGAGCTGTGCGAAATCATTGGACGGAAGATGCATGGATTGCAAGAGTTGAGTCTGAGACACAACCGAGATTTGGGTGATGGCTTCGGAAATCTGTTATCTTTGCCATGCATCAAAAAGCTCGACCTTTCACTTTGCGACTTGGACCCGCATAACGGATTCCGAATAGCGCGCGCCATGGAGAAGTACCTAAAATGTGGAGGAGAGACAACCAAAGGGAACAACAACCATCATTTGCAAAAGTTGACTTTGGCTGGAAACTATCGAATGGCCGAGACAATTCCGGACATCGTTCGTGCAGCTTCATGTCGCCTCGTCGAGCTCGACTGTTCATTCTGCGATGTACAAAGCAAGATACAGCGACAAGTCTTCTCAATACTTGCAAACACTCCCAACTGCACGCTGAAATCTTATTCCATGCAAGGTACAAGAATCAATGGGGTTAACGAGCTACTGGCATGTATCAATTGCAACACTTCCCTGAGGCGCCTGGTTTTGGATCATCCTCGAGACCCTTTCCCTGTCCCATTGGTCACCATGGAACGTATTGCAGAAGCCATGAGATCGAATTATTCACTATGTACCCTGAGGATAGATACATACAGATGTGAAAAGGTGTGGCACAAAATGGAATTCTGGTTTGAATTAAATCGATGTGGAAGACGCATCCTCCTTCAGTCAAACGATGAGCAAAGAACTTCAGCTTGGTCTAGCATCTTGGCCACAGCAGTAGAAAGTGGTGATGCCAACGTCATTTTCTGGCTATTGAAACATGGATCATCAGTGTTTGCTTCATAGGTACAGTCATGGTGAAAGTCCATTAATATGAATCCCATTGATTGGGAGACTCCTTTCAAAATACAATGCAGTATGCATTAGAAAGGGAAATTTCGGGATATCTCTTGTCTAGGGATATCACCCATCATCACTAGCCAACATTTCTACAAGGTTCCTCAAGTTTGATTGGTCTACCTAGAGTAGTGGCAATTGTCAAATCATTGGCTGGGCATTCACAGTCAATGAAAAGGAGAAATATTATCATGTCTAGTCGTACTAGTCAGGTAGTCCAAACATTGGACATCCTTCCAACACAAATGCATATGCCGCAACAACATTGAGGTTCAACCTGGAAACAATGTACTCTCATGGCCCAGCAGCAAGCATTATTCGAGTAACATGAGAACAATGCTACAAAGAATGGGAAATCAGCAACCATCCCAGGCATGGTGGTGAAGATACATACTAAGATCAGAGCCCAGTTAGGAATAGAAAATGCCCATAGGAACATTCGGGCACTCTGTGGCCTCATGCCCATTAGCTTCCTCCGAGCCCAATGACAGTACTTTTTGTCACAGTGGAAGACCACTTCACAAAAGAGAAAGATGTTAGAAAGCTGGAAAACCGGGTTGAAAGATACAAACGGACTATTGAACAGGATGCTAACTGTAAACTCCACCATGACATCTTGCATCGCTTCTTCCACCCTACTGATAAAATCTTTCATCCCATAGGGAACACAGCTTCAAGCACAACACTACCAAGCACAACAGCATGTCAGCACACCGCCACCAAAGACAAGACCAAACAATGAACCCATGACAAACCTTCTCTTATCCTCCACTTGACCTGCTGGAGTTTTTCTCCCAACATAGGAGTTTTCATACACACAATCATCTCCCTAGAGTGCCCTGCAGCTACTCCCTGCATTGCCCTGCCCCTGGGGGCCTGGCGGGTGCCTGGCAGGTGAGCCGATTCCTTAGATATGGAACTGGTACTAGCTCGGCACTAACTGGTATAAATAATCGATTTTCTATGTGGGTCTAGACTAGTTGTACTAGTCAAATGTTAAGACAATCCTACCACAAAAGCTGTTTTATCGGAATTCAAAACAGGAAAATATCTGAAATTGAGTTCCCGCATCCATCTTTTAACTCTACTCTTCTTTTTTGTTGCATTCTCCTGTACACAGTGAAATCAAAAGGAGTAGAACACAAATATTGTCAGAACGGAAGGAAGGAGGATTATTTGTAAAGAAAGTCTTTTTTGAAGGCTTTACCAACGTGACAGCTGTCATCCGAAAGTTAGCAAACCCGCCTGGCCCCCAAGGGGGCAGGGCAAATCATGCAACAGCTTTCCGTCCACTCAGTACTCTGTTGACCACCACTCAGAACTGGAAAGGAAAAACACCTCACGAATGGGAAAAGTCCAAACCAGGGAATGTCGGATATGGCGTGGTCTTCCAAAAACAATGATGGGAGGTAGCAATAACCACATTAATATGTTGGGTGTGTTGATGTCTTCTACCTACTGCAACTCAACAGGGCAGATTGTATGTGTAAAAGAAGCCTTCCATGTCAAGTACAGTAGAAATTCCAATGAAATAGTACCATCCCTTTGCACCTGCTGACACTCGGCTGAGTTGTGAAGAAATGTCAGTGCCTACCACAACTCTAACAGGAATCATGCATAGGCATTCTTCTTCCTCTCCCTTGGCCCCCTTTTGACTAACAGTAAAATAAGAGAAACACAATCTTTCTGGTCGGACACCGGTTATGCATGATGTCACACATAAGACAGCAATAGCGTGTAACACAGCTAGTACTATCACTTCGATTGCACAAAGAGATCATCTGTGGATTCTTAGTTCCCCAGGCTCTGACAAACATGGCTTAAAGCCTCCTACCACGACAAGGTGATCCACTCATAGGGGAAGGGAGGAGGATTATTGTAGGGATACTCACAGTTGCCCAAAAGGAAGATGGAGGCACTATCACATGATCCACCAACAGATAGTACTGCAGTGCATGGATTGTAGCATGTTCCTTGGAAGAACTTCACACACCAACTTGGTGGAGGTTTCATGCTAATATTAAGTTCTACCTAAGATGGGAGTGTAATGAATTGATTGTAAAAATATTTCTGGGAGACCTCCCCACACCCAACTTGGTAAAGAGTTGAAGCTAGTGTTCAGTTCTATCTCACCTGGCAGTGCAATCAAAGAGTTTATAATTTTCCCGACGAGTGATTCTCCTCCACAGCCACTACATTTGAGGTATTGCAGCACTGCAGTTTCACAACTCAAATGAAAGCCACCTCTAGCAGAGCAGAAAATGTTGTTCATACTCGTAGTAAAGTGATTTGGGCTCATGCATAACTATTGTCAGCACAACGAGTACTCCTAGAGGCACAGCAGCTTCTTCTATACTTAACTGTTAGTGTATTATTTATGCTTACTGTTAGTACTGAGTCCCATAGAGTTACCCACTTCCGTACTATTCTCACTGATTTTCACAACTCATGCCTACCTCATCCAACGATGACAACATGTATGCCATGAAGATCATCAATGCTCGTATAACCATTAAGGTCACATTGACATCCAACATTTTGCCATTCAGGATTGATTAAAAGCTGGTTACATTGTGTGTTGTCACATCCCAGGATCCACCAATCCATCCGATGATTTACCAAAACCACTTGGTTGGGTAATTCACCATCGTCACGCCTGTCGACTGGATTACCGGCGGTGTAGGTACCTAATACGTACATCGTATACCGTATTATACACCGTAGTACATCATCACAGATGACAAAAATACAATAAATACTCCGGTGTTCAAGCGTGTATGATACAACTCGGAGTACTACGGACGAACTGTCAAAAGTTGTATCATACCGTACGGTATTACTGCTATTACCGGTATCCGATGACTACGTTTATTCGTAGTACGTCGTACACTTTGGATTGGACTTGAGATTGGACACAGTGTCCCTTCCAACATACTTTCTTCAGTAAAGAATACACCGTAATAATAAAGATGGTTGAGAAATATGTCATACCGTACTTACGGTAGTACCCACCGTACGGTAGTCTACTACCGTACATACCGGTATCACAGCCGGTAGGGAGCAGGCCTCCCTATTTTCGGTGTACGAGCTTGTTTTCGGTGCAAACACCGAATTTAAGTTTTTGGGAAAATCGCTTATTTTCGGTGCTAGTTGAAGTCGCACGTACAAAGGTCAGACGAAACCGTAACAAAACCAACCAAATTACCGTGTTTTGTAGCGCAGAAACATTTCCGTAGAACGTATCATAGAACCACTCCTTTACCCTTTACAGCACATTGAACAATGGCGGAATCAAAACGCAAAGGTAAAGCCAAGAAATTCAACTTGGAATGGATAGTGAAATACGGCCTTGAAGTATCAACAAGGGATCCATCTACGAGTGAGGTGACAACACCGTGGTTTGCTAGTTCTGTCGATCCTTCGGCCGTGAAGATGCCAAACGAAAGCGGAAAAGGACTATGAATGCCAAGTACTTCAGCTACCCATGGCGATCCGACAATTTCTGTCGTCACTTGAAGCAGCAACATCCGGTGAAATGGGATGAGTACACGAGCATGCCAGCAGAAGAAAAGCAAAAATTCTTTGTGGAGAAAGAATCTGCTGCAGTTGTCAACATGCAATCTTTTGTCCAGCCGGAAGGGAGTATGAAGGCTCGCATCAATGCAAAGAAAAAACTTCAATTCATAATTGATGCCGACATCACAGCAGTGATGCAGATAAGGAGGCACATGACTGCATTATATCAACAATTGCAAATCTCTCGCTGAAATTGGTCAGTGGAATATCTAAGGTGTGCGCTGAGCGTGACAATCGTAACAACTCAGGAGATCACTTACCTCATGTGCTGCCCCTTGAATTGTGTGGAGTACTTTTGAGAGACTTTGTGTCTTGTTTGGAAGATCAAAGAATCCGACTTGGGCACAAATTTTCAGAGGCAGAGGTGGAAAACATTGATGAGCAGTTTCGTAAGTTGCGTCTAGCATTTAAGGAGCACAGTGGATTTTCACAAATGCTGCTTGATGCCCAAGCATCTCGTGCTGTTCAATCGTTTGAAAAGTGTTGGAGTCAACTTGGAAGTGAGTTTGAGCAATTGAGCATGTTTTGTGGGGCCATTGCAAGCATTATGCCAAGTACAAGCAGTGTTGAGTCTGATTTCTCCTTGATCAATTGGACGAAGGATCCCAACTCGCAAAGCCTAAGTGACTTCTCCCTCGAATCAATACTGCATTGCAAGCAGTATAAGAAGCTCAGAGACCTAATGGAATAAAATTACTAGTAGAAGATAGACAAAACATTGACGTTTAAGGCATTTTATAGCGTGCACCGAATGTGCACCGAATTTGAGGTTTGAAAATGCACCGAAAATAGCTATTTTCGTTATTTTCGGTGGACACCGAAAATAGGGAGGCCTGGTAGGGAGTCCGTTGTATGAGACTGCGAGATGACTACCACGTACTCCAGGAGTACGATTAGTAGGTACGGTAGTACCGTAGTCTATGTCTTTATGGCCTTAAAAATACGTACGGTGGTACCTTTACGAGTACCGTAAGGGCACTCACTAAGTAATTTGCCAAAAAATCGACCAGTTACGGTCGTATCAGTCAAAATGAGTGACGTGGTACTTTCTATTGCGTTTGCACGGCATCCAAAAAAGGCACTCACTAAGCGATTCGAGCAAACCGACGAACAAACGACTAATACGACTATTTTTTATCGCTGACAAAACAAAAACGAGAAGATTGCACTTTTACGCTTTTGCTTCCACTATAGAAGCTTTTACAATCACTCAACTACCGTTGTTGCACCATGGACGCCAACAAAAGGAAAATATTTGTTGCTGCTTTGGAAGCAGGATGGGCTTTCATGAGTGAAATGGCTAATGACGAAGATGAAGGCAGGGAGGCAACAGATCACAGGAAGAAGCCTCGATCAAATCGTAGAAAATTTCGACATGGAGATGCACGTCACTGCATCAATAGAGACTATTTGGGCATCAGAGGGGACCTCGCGACCCCCTTACTTGGTGCAGAATTCAAGGCAATGCTTAGGGTGAGCCGATCCCGTTTCCAAGTGCTTTTGGAGGACATAGGAGCATCCGAAATTCGATTCTACCAAAAGAAGAAAAATCTTGATGTCGATGAGCAGGCTTCACTGGAAGCCAAACTACTGCTTCCAATCAAAACTCTTGCATATGGAGTTCCACCGCATACGTTTATTGACTATTTCCAAATGTCACCCGAGTATGCAAGGGAGTGTTGTCGACAATTCGACATTGCCGTGAAAATAATCTATGCCCAAGAATCCTCCGACTCCCCACTTCTGATGATTTGAGATCCATTTTACAGCTGCACAGGCATGTTCACCAAGTTGATGGTCTTTTTGGGTCACTGGATTGTTCCCACACCATCTGGAAGAACTGCCCGAAGGCCTGGGCAGGATCTTACACTGGAAAACCTGGATCACCGTCGATTATTTTGGAAGCCGTTGTTGACTATCACATGTTCTTTTGGCATGCTTCCTATGGATACACTGGCAACATTGGTGACCTCAATGTTTTGGCTCAATCTCCCTTGCTGGAGAGGATGGTTGATGGGTCTTTCCACACGCTAGAAAACGAAGCAAGTGTCGTGCCATTCAAAATCGACGATCAAGAATTCACCAAATCTTTCATCTTAACTGATGGGATCTACCCGAAATTCTCGCGGTTTGTGAAGGGGGTGAAGGAACCGATCACGGAAGAAGAAAAGAAATATACCGCATGGCAAGAGGGTGGAAGAAAGGATGTTGAGAGGGCTTTTGGTGTTCTCAAGTGCACTTGGCAGTTCCTCGATCGTCCCATCCTGAAGCTAAAAACTGACTGAGGTTGCAATGAGGACCACCTGTTGCAGTATTCTACATAATATGTTGACCGCCGACAGAGTCATGGGAGATCCCAGAGCCAGATATGTCCCATGCGCTTCACTTGATGAGTGCCCTAGAGTGGGGGCAGTGCAACAACCAGGAGATTTGGCAGCAGTCCAAGGCATTGCCAACATTGCCAACGATCCAACCCGGTGCTGTAACAACTACTGGCACCATAGGACTATCGTTTGCATCGTCTTCATCGCTGCCGGAAGAAAATGAAGCTCTGCAATCGATGGATGCTGACGCTCTGCCATCGATGGATGCCTGGAGCTGTTGAATCTCTTCAATGCATTTCCGGCTGCCTTCTACATCACCGATTTCCTTGAGCATTTGGAACTCTTTGTACCGAATGTCGATTTGGTTATTGTCCTCCATTGATTTGGCAAGCCGTTCGTGTATTGCTGTCATCTGAACCAATGAGGCCGTTCGCGTTTTCTGGGATCTACCCACTGAAATCTCCTCCTGGGCCTTTCTCTTTGCGGCCTTCTGGCCGATAGGTCGTGGAATCTTGCTGCCCATTGGTTTCCCAATGGTGTTGGTGGTACTCTTGCCATTGGCATTCTGGTTGACTGCACCAGTGACAGCCAGAAGTTCTTCAATGCTGCATGGGGGAACCTGAAAGGACGTTTAAAATGAGCAAAGAAGGCCTCTGAATCTTTCTCATGTATCGATTCATCAAAGCCTCTGGAGCCATCGCCACTCCCTCCTGCACTTCATCAGCCTCGGCATACAGCTCATCAAACTTTCCTTTGATACCTCTCCAAAATACTTCCATCTTTTGGTCCGTTCCAGTGATGGGGTTCAATGTTGCATTCACATATGCTCTGCAGAGCCTTACGTCCTCAATGGGCGTGAAATTCTTTGGCCGTGTCGCCATGGTCTGTCGCTTGATGAAGAGAGTGTAGAGAGTAAAAGCGATGGCACATGATGTAGAGATAACAATGATGCATGTTGTATAATACATAATAATATGAAGAGAAAGGGTAAAAATAATAAAATTCTACGAAAAATTTTACGTACAGCTGTAGTAGAAATGTTGTGGAAAGGCGCGCCAAAATCTGTTCGTCGAGCTTGCTCGACGATCAGAATCGGTGGATTTTGTTCGTTGCCAAGGCAACGTTCAGATTTTAAGTCGCCGAAATCTGATGGAAAAACTATTTCAGCCCACTTAGTGAGTGAATTTTTGTCAAATTTGTGGTCGCGCGTCCAAATTTGTTCGCTGGCAAATTACTTAGTGAGTGCCCTAAAGGACATGGTACAGTACGAACAGAGAAGAGTCGTACAGGTACGGTACAGTACCGTAGCTACCGGTGCCTTTAGCCAATGTACAATGTACGTTATTACCTACTTAGGGCCTTACCGGTAGTCTACAACGTATGATATCTACGGAGTATTGGTAGTAGGTAATACTTGAGGTTCTACGGGAGTCGAATGATGTTGTGATCATGTGATGCTTCCACATTAAATGGAAAATTTAATTATAGTTAAGAATCTAGTTTACCAAATACCTTGGCCTCCAGTAGTTTTACTTCCCTCGAAGGCAATAAAAAATAGTGCCCCTTTAAACAAAGCTGCACTGAAAATTGCATAGCTGTTTCGCAAACTGCCAATTTCAGATGCTATGCCACATTCGCAGAAGAAGAGACTCAGCGCAATCTTATCGTTTTTTTTGTTGATATATGATTCATTCGAGAGGGCTTAAGGAACTGTATCGATTTGATGAGGAACAATTTGGATAGCGAACAACGAGGATCACACACATTCCGCAATTTTGCTTTTCATTCTATTTAATATTTTTTCATTTATTTCACTTCTTTATTCCTTTGGGCTCTGTCCTTGCTCGTTCACATCATCGTCATCGTCAAAAATCGAACGATTTATCTGCCCCTCAAATGTACGACTGGTAGTAATCAAGTTTTCTTCACTGGACCAACTGGCGCAAACATCGTCAAAATTTCGTAGCGTCAAGTCAAGTAAATTCGGAAGCGTAGTGTTAGTCGAATAAGAATTGCTTGTATGGTCATTCTCGAAAGGTCTTCGTAATCGTCCTCCTCCGTCTCTCCATAAAAACTTCTTCGTCCTTCAGATTGTAGATTGGACTTGTCTATATGCAACGGGCAACGAAATCAAATATTCCAATGAATGCTATGATCGTGATGGCTCGTCCCATGGGAGGAAACTTTTTCAATAATAACGAATTTGTTCCAATGGCCTCGTTCACTGGCACACAAGACGATTTTTCCTTTGCTCGCCGTGTGTCTACCGCTTCCAGCAGGGACGAAAGAAGCCGTTGCAAGACGCTCTTACCAGAGGGATTTGAACCGACCCCCTATTCGGTGATTTGTGGACGCGGAAGGAAATGCACTTCTGCCATAGGAAACCGCCGGCTACAAATTATTGCACAAATGTTCATTGGAAAGTATTCTCAGCTCTCTCGAAAAGAGGACAAGACTGAAATCGTATCGGAGATTCTGAGGATGGTGCAGGACGCTTGTCCTGATGAGCGTTTTGCCTTTATAAAATATCATGACGGAAGGTGGTGGGAAGTGGAGACGCTGATAGCTCGTGAGAAGATTGGTGCAGTGCTTCGGGATTGCCTGCACTCGAAGTATCGGTCCAGCACCAAATCAAAATTGGAACGGCGACGGGCGAAGAAGCAGCAAGAAGATCAAGAACCCTATTCAGACGCGAAGGAATGTTTTAGCGACGCTGTTCCTTCTCAGGAGGGTGTAAAAAGCAACTCGTCCGTCTCGCACGATGAAGTTTGAGCATCTTCTCACGGTTGCTTTTTTAAACCTTAATACTTTTTTGATTATGGAAACAAGGATGCCGACTCCGAACTTGTTCCCCAACATTCTCAATAGTGTCTCAGCTCTAAGGGTAACATGGCTAAAATCAGATATGGGTTGTGAAGTAGCAAGCACTCGCAGCTTCCAGGAGCAGAAACTGGAAATGCATGCTGTAGTGATCACCAGGTTGACAGAAATACCTTAATAGCATTGCCTTCCAATTCAAACAAGGATGGAGATCAGTTATGGAAGACCAACAGCAGCTAGCTACTGAAAATTGGATAGATGTTTCGCTCACATCTCTCATGAGAAAATACGCAAACTCTCGTCGTATGAACACCTCATCAGTAGCCACCCATCACACGTAGGTTTGAAGACATATTTACAGTTAACATACTCACACACAATCAAATCGATCCATGATGTATTACGTAGTAATTTCTTTTATGGGCTAGGAGCATTTGTAACAATCAAGGCTCACGACCTCTTTGTCCGCAGTAGGAATAGCTTCGTTTGCTTCTGGTTTCGTGACACAAGCAAGCTTTCTAATCATCATGAAAGAAGGTGGAAGCAGAAGCCACATTATCGCCTTCATCGAGAGACCCCACGACGGCAATTCGAATGGCTGTCGACAACGGCTCGAAGAACTGTCAAGATGGGGATGACGTTGGGCAGTGCCGCCGCGATCATCATGATCGCAACACAAGCGTTACACCGGGTAATTGCAATCTCTTTTAGGGAGGAAGATCCCTAGCATAGCGTCTGCTGCGCCTGACGCACCGAAGTGGCAACAAACATAAAACATCCTCGAGATCGATTCAACGCTTCATACACCTGCCGGTCAACTTTGTACTCAAATGTGACAATGCAGGGATTTCGGTAAACTAGCATTCCTGTTTTGAATTGTCACACTCGCTGGTTGCATAGGACGGGGAAGGATTCCCAAAAATCATTCATTCGAACGGATTGGAAGTTGCCTTTTCGAGGGTTTGACGGAAAAGGTCCTTTTGCTGTGTGTTTAAAAAATACTAGTCGTAATACACTGAATGGTTATCAGATACACCGAAAACAATCTAATTAGCTCTTTACTTGGAGATGTGGTACTAAAGTTCTAGACCGACTATAAACGTTTGCGTTTAATATAAATAACTTTTTGAGGGTAATAAGGTAGTTAGCCTAAAAACAGCAGGAGAAGGATGACGAAAAAATCGACTTTTCGCGCGATCGAATTCGATCACTGTACATTTTCATCAGTAGCTACTGCAATTCGATGATTTCCGTAGCAAACGGAACACATCCAAGATCCCACACTGTAACTATAATATGTTCTGATAAACTTTTTACATTCAGGGGTCTTGAATGTGTATCTTTGATATGGACTTTTAGCACCCAAATTCCATTTTGATCTATCGTAAATTCGCGCATGGGTGGGTGCAGACAAAAGTTCATGGATCGTCGTTGCCTTACTTCTCTTGTTTCGGCGGCGGGGTGAAGCATCTTCTTCTTCGGCCCTCATGTGCTCGTTTTCAATGAGAGCCTTTACCAGGTGCCGTCTGAATTCAAGGAAAGTCATTGGTACCTTGTCGCCGCATCCCCTCACGAAGTAGCGGCCTCGATGAGTTGACGGATTCCATGGAACTTGTCCTCGTGCGCAGGGGCTAGACGATTTGTGTACCGCAAGGATCTCAAAATGAGATCAAAACGTTGCTTGGACATCATTCCATGGAACCGGATCAAAGCCCCGCTGTAAGGGTCAATATCCTTCGTAGACCAGAATTGAGCTCGAGTGACGCCTTTGAATGTCGCCATGTAGTACCAGAGCCCGAGGAAGCGCAAGAATTCCCCGAGACCAATTCTTCTTGCTTTCTCCTTATCTAGATTTCTGTTAATCTCAGCTAGAAGAACTTCGTCAAGATAGGTTGCTGGAAATAAGCAAAGGAACAGAGAAAGAATCGTCATCACATTGGATTCAGAGTCAGTCAATTGAATCAATTTGGGCATACTGTATAACTCCGTATTTTTTCATTGTTTATTATTTTTACTTTATTACGAAGTAATAACTATCGTAATCGTATGATACAGTAAAATCAGGTTTGGCTGTTGGGTTCGATGTGCAGTAGAAATCGGAAGGATCGAAACGAATTTCCGTCAGAGAAGGACTACCAAGTGGTACGATCGTACGCTACCAGGACACTTTAACATTTCCGTTCCGCTACACTTTCTAACTAATCGATGGAAATTATCAGGCCCTCACAGTCAGAGATAACCTCTTTAAATACACGGAACACTGCAGCTGTGTTGATTTTCAAGTCGAGTCGCAGGATAAAGTCAAGATACAATTAAACATTCTCGATACATTAACAAAAAGGAAGAATAGCATCTGGATCTTCAGATAGGATCTTCTGTATAAATGATAAAAGGTCTTAAAATTGATTATGGAGCAACATTGAATCTACGGGGGAAGAGTCCAACGACAAGATTAATCCAATCTTTTCGCAAAACCGTCATATGACAAACTGGAGCCGCTGACGCTTCGTCATCTACTTAAGTGATATCTTTACGACCAGACTTCATGACCTCTTCGTAGGCTCCTACCACATTCTGCAGTCCTACTTGTGCTACATATTTGACAGCGAAAACTGTCCAGCAAACAAATTTCTCCCCAAAATACACCGCCTTCACATTCATTTCCAAACTTGTGAAAGTCGCCGCTCCTTCATCGCTATTTCTAAAGAACTAGTTTTTACCATGACAAGCCGTAAGTAATCCCCGAATGACGGTTTTAGGGATGAGTGAAGATTGGGGCAACTCTAAATTCGATCATGCTGTATACTTTCTTCTAAACTGCAGAATCTGGACGAGGAATTTTCCCTGCAAGGCTTCATCAGATTCTTACCGAATGCGAGGCCTCGGGGAATCAACACATCATTTCGTTCATGCCATGCGGGAAGTATTTCAAAGTACACGACCAAAAGGAATTTGCCGACAAGATCATGCCCAAGTACTTTCGTCACTCCCGCTTTAAGTCGTTTCTGAGACAACTTTCGATGTACAAGTTCGCTCGCTGCTCAAAGGGACCCTGTCGTGGAGCATACGGACATCCTCATTTCATCCGAGGCAGAACCGATCTTTGTCGCCTCATCACCAGAAGCGAGAAGACCTTGATTGAAAATTCCCCCGGATCAAATATCAGCACTCCGAAGAAAACCCATCCCGCTTTTGACGACTCCCCCTATCCTCTAGACATTATCAAGGATTCGAAGGACTTCGGGATTAATTTTGATGTTGGATGCCTTTCAATCAAAATTCCTGATAGCTCCGTTTGCTTGAGTACCTTCAGTGGTACTCCTCAAGATATTCTGGATGAAATTATCAACACTTTTTCCGTGCCTCAGACATCATTTTGATCTAATGGGCTTCTTTCCCCCTTTCTGGCTCCAGCCTTGGGAAATTTTACGCTTGTTTTGGCGGCATTTTTTCTTCTTTTGATGGTTTTCCTTATTTTTAACTTGACGGCGATGTTCGTTTCGATAGGGCCGATAGGTCTTCGGTGATTTTACACTTATACTACATAACATGAGAATTTTGGCAGTTTACTATGATTACCAAGTAATGGCATAGTCACACTACTGTTATCTTGGGGGCTGTCTGCGTTTCGAATGTCCAAACAGTGCGTACGATTCGCCCAAATCGATTTTGTAAATCAACGCTTTTCTGGGAAGGTTTATAACTGCCGGAACGCTGTCTATCCTTTCGAGTTATCTGCTAGGTGATCTCGTAGAAGTCTCTTTAAGAGCGACATCGGAGGTTGTCGGCTCGACTCCGAAGACTTCAGAATCATCGGCGGTATAGTCCTGTTGCCAAATTGGCAACATTTCCACCATTTCTTTTATGAAGGAATCCACCAGACCCATCGTACGAATAATCCATCCATGCATGATCAGTATCTTTGGAGTTTTGTGGATTGAAGCAATTCTGGCGATGTCATTGGGAATTTCCTGCGTTGTCTTGCTTTTGATGGAATGTGGGCATATCCAGAACCTGCCGTCAGCACGGCTATCAGTTCCAGCAACATATAGTCTGGGAAAACAACTATACAAGGAGAAGGATGCACGTCGGAAGAACGGAAAACTAGACTCACTTCCGCGTTGGAGAAATCTTTCGAGAAGCAAAAGTCATGCATATTTTGCATGAACCAATCAACAGAGGTCCAGTAGAACTTCCGCTGACAATGGCTTTGGTAAACGTATCACCCAAGAAGGACAAGTTGGTAATTCCCGGTCCAAAGAAGTCGGCACCACTCACAACGGCAATGGAATCGGGACGTTCGTTCATTCATTCACTCTTTGAACTTGTTCCGAATCAGAGCTTGCACACCAGACTTGCTTTTCAGCGATGGGAGGACAGTCTTCGTCATACTGGGAGAAATTTCACGACCTGAAACGTAGGCATAGAGATTATCGCAAAAGACGAGCTTTTGTTTGGGCGTTTGGCAGGACGCTGCCAACATATTGTCAACGACAGCTGGCAAATGGATTGCCCAGTATGTGGCTTCGTATTTCGAGAACCCAATGGTGGAGAAGACAAGATCTTTCTCGGCGCAAAGTTCCTCGGGTCGCCCCTGAGGACTTTTACATTTGGATATTGCGAGAATTTGTTGGAATTATCGTTTCGACTCACAGCAAAGATCTCCCAGGAGGTTGGCCGCTGCTTGGACAAGATCTCGCTCGACGAGTCCAATGCCGATGCTGGCACCAGTAGCTCCAAAAACGATCACTTTCATGATGAGGGAATGTTTCCTTTTGCGTTGGTTGTATTCTTTTTTTTTTAACCTTTGAATTTTGTGAGCTTTTCAGGCATAGTCGACCATGGCAGGCAACAAACAACATTTTCATCTTGAATCTGGTGCAGACAAAAAACTTGTTGTACAGTAAAAGTAAAGTGAACATCTTGGAAAGCACCAACTATCGAAGAACGCGACCAAAAAGATTCGTTCTCAGTCGATTCATTCGATCATGGGTAGTCGTTGTAAGTTGTGACTACTACGTACCTATCTCCTTCCGCGAGCATGCAGGACTGCAAGAAGCTCCTTGGCCGGAACAACAAGACGCTTCTTTTTATTTTTTTATTGACTGTGAATGTGAATCATTTCGCGCTCAAATCGGAAGACGTGTTGACTCGACTCGACTCGACTCGACTCACCTGTTTCTCGCCCAACTGTTGTAAAAAACTATAACAGTAAAAAGATAGCATTCGTTTTCCAAGACGAGAACAGTGTGGAAAACCGGCGACCTTTCCCTCACATTCTCATTTGATCATGCCAAGACGTCAATTACTTCAAGTGGAGTTTCAATAAAGAACGTGGTGTCTTTCTCTGGATAACGACAGCAACTGTTAAACTGTTACCATGCAACAACAAAGACGGCCGTCAGAAGACGCCCAAGATCAAAATCGTCGTCGATCCTTTTCGGATTCTGCTCCAGTGACATCAACGAGACGCAGCCGGATCCGAAATCCTTTTCGCAATGGTTCGAGGCATGAAAGGAGTACTGGCAATACTGATGAAGAGTTCAAGGAAGACGTCCACAGCGACAATGATCGAACAGAGTCGTCGTCACAAGTCGCAGCCGCTCCTCTACAAACGATGTCGCAACACACGCGAAGAAGTAGCAATCCGACTGTGGAACGATTCGCTGTCAAACCAGTCTACGCCTATCCTAAGATCAAAATGACAAGGGAAGAATTACGCAAAGAAATGAATCGAACGAGCAGCTACTTTCATGACTATGCCAAAGGATCTTCCTCCATAGACTCAGAAAAACGAGTCGGGGCCATTCATTTAGAGATTTTACAGTGCTTTGGTCTTCCTCGCCGTGATATCCGAAAGAAAGGATCGGCCTTTTGTATCGTGGTCTGTGACAGTTATGCCTTCAAAACGGATATAATGCCTCCCGTACTTAATCCGAAGTTACTATCCAAGCACCGGAGAGCTTGTATCTTCCCTCTCTACCAAGCTTATTCGCGTGTTTATATCGGTGTCTTTGCCAAGGCGGAGAAAGGTGCTATGGATCGCTTTATTGGACGTATTGTGTTGGATTTGTCTCGTCTGCGGCCGGGGAGCACCTATGACGTAACACTACCCTTGCGATCATCAAACCAAGTGTACAGTCGAGCTAAACGGGGAGCAATCCGGTGTAGAGTGCATTTGCAGTGGGAAAATGAAAGAGCCGCACTGCTCAGCTACCTTCCAAGTGGCAAACCGCAATTCCGCCCGCACGATAAGGTCACTGTTCGTTGCAGTGACAACAAAGCCTTTCAGAATGTGGCACGAGCAGTTCATGGACAAGACGTGCCCGGCAAATTCAGCATGAGACTGACAAAAGCCACGGCGAGAGAAGTCAATTTTATCCGGATTCATGTCTTTCGGTATCTATGGAAACGAGAATTTCGGGCAATTACGCAATGGCGTTACCCTATCATTTCTCTTTTTGTTTTTGTGGCATGGATGCACAGCGTCTATGCTGCATCGCTGTCTTACGTTCCAGGCAATATCGTGACTTTGCTGCTGTTGTATCTTTGGAAGAATTACACGGTTTATGTATTGGATCCACACTACGACAAGGGCTTTCCAATGCCTTATATGGAAGAAATGATAGGAACGTTATTATTTGGAAGTGGCATCGAGCCGCTTCAAATGGACCGGAAGGATGCCCTTGCAGTTAAGAACAGTGAGCTGTCCGAAGGTGCTCCCGACCCGCAATCTTCAAATTTGCAAGAGCTAGCGAGAGTGTTCCAAGATAGTGTACCTCGAATCAAACGCGCCCGCATCAGTGCCGATGCCTTCTTTGGAAGAGAGGCCGTCAGCTTCCTTGTTGACATGAACTACGCCTCGTCCCGACAAGAGGCTGTCGACCTGGGTAAACGATTGCAGCACGAAACGGGTCTTTTTCATCACGTTCGAAAGCGACAGATTGACTTCAGGGATTCCGATGTTGTCTTTGTCTTCTCCAATATTGAAACATCTGCCTATGTTTACCGTACCCATAACCCGTGGTTTTGTGCTCTTTCCCGATTTCTTTTTTCAAGCGGTGGTAAGATGCGGTCTGACGTCCATATGGAGTTTCCATTCGCAAGTTCTCATGACCATCCAAGATTTACCGTCCGAGATGGTCTAGACTCGAAGGAACCAATGAACTTACTGGAGCATATGCTTGATCCGAATTCAGATGTTGAGTTGGACGAAGTGGAAAGCTCTGACGACGAGAACGACGATGAAATTGGTTCTATTAGCAGCGACGCTGATTTTGACGAAAATCCAATACATCCCAAAATCGCAGTTGTCGAGTCATTTTCGTCAAGCTTTGTTGACATCTTGAAAGTGGCCAGCGCCGATTCTACACTACAGCAGACGCTGCTAGTTGAGTCATCCACGCCACCGTTGTCTCCTTCGCAGTCATTCGATGACTATGATCTAGAGGATGACCTCGTGCATTTAGATGTCAGCAACTCGCAGCTAACAATTGCCTCAGAGGGAACAGAATTATTACTTCTATCAAAGCCTCCCAGCCAAGATATCGACGTTGTCCAAAAGAAAGATGAGACTCTTTCTCAGCTCCTCCATAAGACATCGATGGAAGTGCACTCCAAATTTGGAAATCTTTTCCATGACAAGGCATACAGAATAAGGCCAGAGACGAATACGAAAATTTTCGACAGCGAGGTGGTTGGTCAGCCGATTAGCGGTCCCTCTAAAAGCCAGCTCGTGCGCAGGACGACTCAAGTAATCGCCTCTTCGATGCCCCAAACTTCGTACGTTTCAGAGAAGCAAGAATTGGCTCAAGCTGACGCTTCTATTGCATTAAAAGCAAAGAAAGACATATGCGACAAGCTACTCCGGAGCGGCAAATATTCCAGCGGGAATGTCATCATGGGTAAAGTGGCGTTGGTTGTGCAGCCTCTGGTGGAGATAGCCCAGACATTCTTGGCCAGTTTTCGTGCGTCTCACAACATCATGACATGGAGAGACCCCTTTCTGTCTTTTTGGGTCGTGATCTTTGGAATTACATTGATTCCCATTCTACATTTGTTCCCATGGCGAGTGTTTCTCGGAGTGGTGGGCGTGCTTCTTGTCGGTCCACAGAATTTCGCCATTCGTGCCATTAAGGAATACTTCCAAGGACCAACAGAGGACAATTTGGATGCACTTGTTCGGAAGAAACGGACGGAAGTTGACGAAGAGACCGTTTCAGACGCGCCGATTTTCTCAAATAATGCCATTGACAATCGTCCCATAACACATGACCTTTCCACTCTACCGCAAGACATCAAGGAGGTCGCTGTACCCCAATCTCAATTCTTGTATCGCCGTTGTTATGACTGGCCCCCAGAGCCGGAATATGCTCGGGTGACTGTAACTTCCGCCCCAAAAAGCAATGCCGAGGCTGAGAGGCTTTTGGAGGCTAACTTGTTGGAAACATACGTACCAGATGCACTCGATGGTTGCAGTGAACACAAGCTGAACAATCTGTCCAGCTCCAATGGTGGAAAGCGCTGGGCTCGCATTGTGAATAGAAGTGTTGCTAGCGTGAAGCACGTTCCGACGAGACTTCGTAGTGGGCGAAAAAAAGACGTGTGAAAGTAAGCACGAACCCCAGTGTGCAGAAAATGTGGTGTTGATTCATGAAGTTTTCGTCATTTAGTCACAGCTCAACGTTGCTAGCAATTATGGAGATTCTATTCAATTTTTACAAAGAGGGTAGCGCATTCAAAAGGTCCGCTTGTCCTGCCATGGTCGTCATACAGTTGCACGGACCTGTAGCCCTTACGGAGGCACGAAATGGGCATGGCAGATGAACAGATGATGTCGTCAAGGTTATAGTCATCGTCCACAATCTTGAACAAAAGCATGGCCACATCAGCGTTCGCAACGTCAAAGTTGAAGCAGATCTTCTTCCACACGGGGCAAAATCCATTGTTATCCATTGTAGACGTCTTGTAGACTTGTGAACTGAAAGCTTCCTTGCCGTCCGTAGAAGTTGCCACATCATACAATTCCACAGAGATGTATGGATCCACGACTTCACCGGCCTTTGCTCCTTTCGGCTTGGGAATACAAAGAGCACTGAGAATTTCGACAGTAATGTTTATTTTGGTTGGATGGGTTCGCCCCAGTACGCTGTCAGGCTTCAGCAAGTAACCCATTCCTCCACCTTGGCGGAACCTGGCATCGTTTAGGATCAAGGGAGTATCAGAAGTCTGAAAATTCAGAGCCACTAATTGACATCCCGTGGCCCAAGCAACGACTGGATTGTAGTTTGATGAATCAATCCTGGACCCAGCAGGATACGTTCGTGTCAAGTGCTGTGTGTTATACTCTCGCCATTTTTTCGCATTATCAGGGGATTTGTCAAGAATCTTGCTAATCTTGCTTTCTCCAATGGAGTGCATGTGGGAAGACGGTTGCTGTATTGAAGCAGAGAAATCTTTATATTTGCATCCATGAAAGAGCGTCAACATGGCAAGTTCCGGATCAATTTTGCTTTTCTTTCCCTTTTTCAATGCTTCGTCGTACTCGTCGATACCGTTGTCATCCCTTGACTCGGCTGATTCGATGTGAGGCACTTGTCCCCCCTGCTTTATTATCACTTGATCCTCCTCATCAGGTGGCCGTTTTCCTTTGATGACAACCATACCACGCAACTCCTCTGGGCTGGGAAGATGATGTCCAGCAACTAGCTGCTGCTTTTTTGGAATGTATAATTTCCTGCCGAACACTTTCTTCAATTTTGAAGCCATCGTCGTTTGATATGGATATGAGCAGTGATTTTCAAGGCTCAAAATGATTGGATAAGTAGTTGGATTGTCTTTGAGGTAGTTGGCCACAACGTGAAGGATGCTTTCAAACTCTATCTTCGACGTCATGGTGTGTCCATGAAAGACCACTGGTACAAACTCTTTTCGTTTCTTGTCCTCATAACCGTCCCAACAATCAAGCTCCAAACATTTGCATCCTCGAAACAAAGCATCTACATACGCAACGACAGAAGACCGAGATTGAATTTGGTCGCCTGTTAAGTATGTGTTGTGGCTCGTGTTGATCCAATAATGTGATAGGGGCTGATCTAGTTTAGATTCCAATGGAAGACGCGCTGCAGGGTCGTACGCATCATTGAATTTGGATGTCAAAAATTCTGAAAATTCTTGTTTGTAGAGACGTTTATCGTCATCCGTGGTATACCCCATGGTTTTGATACTTTGAATCAGAAGCTCGGTGTCCTCCAATGTTGTAGCCTTTTCTTTCTGGACTGATAATAAGAAATCCTCCCGCAGTTGCCCGGGTCCAACCGATTGTGTGTCTTTGCCAAACACATGGTCCCAGACTTCGGACGCGGGCATATCTCGCAATGAGATAGAATGAAGCAGTTGTCGTGTCTCGGTACGGGATATCTCCGTTGGATTCTTGCTGCTGGTTGATTTCTTGGCAAAGTCGGCAAAAACTTGATTTCGATTGGGCAATGAAAGATTGATGCGTTTGCACAGTTGAGCAAATTCCTTGGACGATATCAAGCCATTCTCGTCGACATCAATATCGTAGCTAATATATCTGAGCAGAAGCTTACGGTGAAAGCGATAAAGCATGAGAAATACACAAGTGTAACTTTGGCAACAGCAGCAACAGTAGCAGCAACAGCAACAACAACAAACCTGTTCTCTGGCAATGAACGACACCATTAGATTGTAGCGGTTTTTCATGAGCGGAAGAGCATTCACAAAAGCTTTTCGGTGGTGTGTATTGGGGATACGAAAGCACATGGGTTTGAATCCATGATGGAACAGGGTCACCAATTCCGAGATTTGGTTCTCTTTGATGGAGTGTTTGGCGTATTCCAAGATCTGGGTTCCGATGACACCAACTTGCCAAGCATCAATATCAGCAATATCCAAGTGTCTAATGTAGCGATGGTTGTCATTTGACCATTGTAATCCTTTGCTGGGGGTCCAAAGTGGGATAGACAGAGTTGATGCAAGTGTCGACGACAGATTCGACGGGACTTCTTTGTGGGTGACAAAAAAAGCCAATTTGTCTTGTGATATTGTCAATACCCGTTGTTTCCACACCCCTCGAGACGTGATACGCATTGCAGCGATTCCTTTATTTAGCTGACGATCCGTCACCAATGTCAACATGGCATTCTTCAGAGTGACGTTTGGTTGAACAATGATGACTTCCGTCGACGCAGACCCTACCGTTTTGCCGCTGGTGGTGTTGACAGAAGCAGCAATCACCGCCTTTGCAGCTTTCGCCTCCTTTGCCATGTGTTGGTAGTAGTTTGGGGTGGCGATCATGGTGCAATAACGAATTGTCGGGTTAGGGTGTTTGTCTCGGCTAAAGCTTTGCAGCAAAAATAGGAGGTGCAGATGACTTCGGTGAATGGAGGTAGATGGTGATGGTGATCTTCATCCACTTCTTAGTTTAGATTCGTTTCGGAAGCTGTTGCGTGTGGATATTGACTGTGAATACGGTACCAAACGACAGGTATATACAACCGTTTTAATATTACGAAGTACTATTAATACGTACCTGTACATATGTGTGTGGAAAAAGGGTGAACCATGAAAGCGAACAGGGAATCTTTTACAGTCCCGTCTGATTGTTGTTTGAATCACGAGCGAAGGCGCAGTTCAAAATTTTCACTCCACCACAGTCAGTCCACGACTTCGTCGCACTCTCGACTCCGCAGTACGACTTTAGTACGGAAAACGACGTACCTATTGACCGATAATAAGAGCATCTTAATCTTCTTCGAATGTAATCTTGCTGCTCAACTTCAGTAACACACCGTTGCTCTGCGACCTGTCAAAGCACTTTCAGAACGAAATAAATTTGTGGAACTTAACGCACTACTGCCGGGTATGATGGTAGTTAGTGAACCATGAACCATGGAAATCTCCTATAGTCTCAGCTTGGAATTCCTTCCTGTTCAGGTTTCATTCGTTCGGGAAAACGTTTTTATCATTAAAAAACTATATCTCCAGACGTTCTTTGGAAACCGTTTCAAAAACGTTCAAGCTGTCATCCTTCCATCGATCGTCCGGTTGAGGGTCCCACGTTTTCTTGGGATCGATGCTCCATCCCCGCAACGGTGTCCATCCACCTTCCCCTTCTACAAAAACGCTCGATGCGGATTCCCGCATGGATTCCAACCAGCTTCCTTGCTGTTGCTGCTGTGCATGTCTAGAAACTCCTCTTCGACTTTTGTATGCTCCACGGTGTCGCTGTCGAGTGGAAAACGAACTGCTGACGGACGAGGCGGACGAGAAACTACTGTCTGTCGTAGCCTTGGTATAGATGGAAGCATCATCATTCATGTAAATGCTCAATAGGTAATTGTCAATATCGTCAAGATTCCGTTGAATCTCGACAATGGCAGAAGAATCATCTTTTCCTTGGGCCCGTTCGTTCCATCGTCGTTTCATCTCGGTAATCTTTTGGTTGATGATGGAGACGCTCTCTTCGTCTTGAAGATCGTCGTCGACAGGTGGTGGCGATAAAGAACCACGTTTGAACGGGCCGTTGCAATTGTGATCGCTGTCATCAAGTTCCCTAGGAAAGTTTTCAGGGATTTCTACCAAGATTGACGGATGTTGAGGATGGTGGTGGCGAGACGACCGTTCTGTGGGAAGACTACTTTTGCTGCTGCTGCTGGAACGAAAGTCTGCGGTTGCGGTGGATGCCGTATCCAACGCCGATAGACCACCCAACGACGACATGTCACCACAAGAAATGGCATCATCTGGCTCCAGTTGCTCACTTGAAGTGCCAAATCCTCCCAAGTAACCCTTGATGTTGGCCGCTTTACGGTACGCTCGTCGTCCACCGGTTTTGCTGCTGTGGTTGGACCACATTTTTGTTGAACAATGATGACAAGATTTTAAACAAAAGAGGCTTCTTTAGACTGAATGCAAAGGAACCAGCTTGATAAGATGATCAAGAAAACGAACAAGATAGTGTAGAATAATGGGAAGGTGATAGGAGAAAAGTGGACTGGGACTACTAGACTACTTGCTGTGATGTTGGTCTGGGACACCTCGTAGAAAACTGTGTTGTGTCTTCCGGTCTTTCGCCTTCCTTTTCTTTGCAAGACTCTTCTTCCAACAAGAGCCAAGACGAATTCAATTACTTAGCGAAACACTGAAGTAGTACCTATTTCCGCGGGCTTTCCTCTGCAACCCACTACCGTACTTGGTTACAGTGTACCACTGTTTTACGTACGACGTAGTAGCAATCCGGTAGGAGGAGCACGATGTATCATACAGGTACTGGAGTACCGGTACGTAAAATCTGTAGTACCGGTGGCGTACGGTACTCGGAGTACCCGGTTGCTATCACACGAGTGACACGCTCTGCCGTTGGATACTTTTTTTCAACGTCGGGCGCCCAAACTCCAGATGACCCTCCGACCTCCGACTCGTTTGACCATTCTCCTTTCTTACGATCAGTGTAAGTTACACGGAGGGACCTACTATTACGAGTACCCTCTACAATCTCTCTAGCTACCGGTAGAGTAGCTACCGTTGATTGGCATACCTAGCTATAAATACTACTCGCTCCGAGGGTAGTCTACCATACTCCAAGGCCCAAGTAGCAACATTCCTTGCTTTTATTACAGCGCATTTTCGTGTTGTTGTGTACTGCTAGGAGTACGTGCTGTCTCTGACACGAAGGGGAATTCAAACACCACCAGGTAATCCAGCCAAAGAAGTTTCCCAGCAAGATCGTCGTCGCTCACTATGAGGCCAGCTATGAGCGAGAATGTATTTGGTAGATCCATCATGAAGACACCAGTAGAGTAAGAACATTAATGCAGGACGGTAGACACTTGTGAACTGCTGTCGTCATCACAATAGGAATCTACTATCTTTCTCTAGTGGTTTTCAGTTCCGCCCTTTTGCCTGTGTCGTGTGAAGAAAGTCTGGCTTCACATCACAACAACGATCGAAAATAAGCCGTTTCATTTCGGTTGCGATCGACAGACCTGTTTCAAGTTGTGACATAGAATTGCCAGTTGGAGATCTATCTCCCACCAATCATAGTCACAACGAGACGAGCACCCACAAGCACTTTTAGTAAAGTTTGGAGTCGATCATCCCATAAAGACCACATAAGACAAAGGACCGCCATTGTTTAGGCTCGTTCTTGAGAATTCAATCTTGACAACTCGTAGGAATGGTTTGGATAGGTTCAGGTATTGGAATAATACTCCATCACGTAGGAGTTTTTACAGTTAATACACATAGTGCATTATCATTTTTTCTCCTTGACCGCGGAGTGGCCTACGGTTAACTGGCTGACTCCCTCCTGCTGCTGCATTAACCACCCCGCCCCAGAGCTAGTAGGGGCCCGGCGGGTGAGCCAACTCCTTAGATACGGAACTAGAGTACGGTAGGCGGTACCCGGTACGGTATGATAGTTGCTGGCTGCTGGAAGTTGGCATAGTCATATTAATAACAGTAAATACGGTAGCCTTATTTTGTACTTGAGGAGTACCTACCGTAGTAGTCTACCTAGCTACTAGCTACTACTCGGAGTAGTATTTGAATACCGGTACGCAGTATGATACCAGTCATATTCCTGCGACGGTACGAAGGTTCGTAATACCGGTACGACTACCAGGTACGGTAGGTAGCTACCTAGTAGAGTAGTACGAGTAAACTCACTGCTCACAGTCAAAACAAGTGATCGATTGTGTCGAAAAATTTCAAACGAAAGTGAGGCAACACGACTTCTTTTATGTTTGTGTATGCTCATACATACCTGGTACACTAACAACGGCTACGGTCAGGCTTCACGTTCAGGTGGAACCAGAAGTGCATCTGGTTTGGCCCTCTTCTCCTCACTGCATTGTCTATCGATCCTTTTCCTAGGCAAGTGCTGTGGTCTTTCACGAGTTGTAGAGGGGTAGCAGGGAGTTGGAGCTTGAAGGACGAGACGATCAACCGAGTTTTTTTTGTCGTCGTGGTTTCCGATCAAATAACAAAATACGGCGCCTCTTTGAAGCGTACGTTTGACCCCCTGTCCGATTCGACTACGAGCAGATAGACTCGTTAGAGGCTTGAGAGGGCTTTGACGTCAATAGACGGCTTCCATCAACGACGATCCTCATCGTCCACCGACCGACCGTCATTTATTTTATTCGTTATCAATTGTCAGTCTTTGGTCTGAAGAGGCAGTTTGGCGCACGACAAGATCTCTAGAGGTTCTGGGGTGATCGACGAGAAATAGAACAACCATGTCGTTGTCGATGCAAAGCGGCACCAGCAGCAGCGATATGTATCGGGAAATCTTGAAAGAGATCGGGGCGGAAGGGAGCATCATGGAATATTTGTTCGATGTAAGCTCGGAAGAAGGGACGGACGTGGAGGGGGACTCTGAAACGCGTCCACCAGCGCCAGCAGCGAGGAAAATATCTCAACTTATGTCACCTGGTGATGCGGAAAGCGATGAAGAGTTGTTGCATGAGTGGGAGGCAGAAGTCGAAGACAGTGGCCACCTTGATACATGTGACAACCAAATCAATCATTCATCCCCATCGTTTACTAATGGTAGACCCAAACCCAACCATGACTGGAAAGTGAAACTCCAAGAGGCGACAATCCAACAAGAACAACTCATGTTGCAAATGGTGAAGCTTCAAAATGCTCAAAAAGAGTCATCTCCCAGCAAGCAAAAACAAGAGGCGGAGGACACAAAACATATTTTAGGAAATTCTTTGCTAGAAGTTCATGAACAACCATCCGTGGCGTCGCCCGTGTTACAAGAGATTTCCTTGCGAAACGCACAACTCCAGGATGACTGGCAGTCGCAACAAAAGCAAACGGTGGAGCTACAAAGCAAGTTACACAGCCTTCAGACTCGGTTCCATGACGAGCAGACGCAGTGGAAGCACGAGTCCGAAAAGCTTTTTTCTCCTGCACGAAGTGCTACCAAGATTCCTCGCTGGGAACCTGCGCTTGCCAAATCTACCTCCAAGGTGACTTTTGTAGATGCGCCTTCCTCCTTATCTCCACAATCAGTTAAAGCTGGGAGCAACGAGATTCGCAGTTACAAGGAGGAATGGTCAACTAACGGAAATTCAAAATCACATGTATCTTTTGCGGAGCTACAAGAGCGGGAAGTCCGGATTCGGGAGCTGGAAGCTCAATTAGGGGAGCTAAAGCATGTTTCCACTAAACAAAAGGAAGAGCTAGATGATGTCAACGATCGTCTCAAAGATCGAGATGCTGAATATCAAGCCCTTCTGTTTCAACACGAAAAAGACAAGAAGATTTGGGAAGATGAGAAACAGGATATAGAATCTCGGCACAAAAAAGAAAGGAATTATCTGTCGAAAGAGCTGGAGGCTGCCAATAATCTGCTGCAAAAGCAGATAACTCTCAACCAAGAACAAAGGGAAGAACTGCAGAAACTCAAAGAAATGACTTGGAAATCGAGGATGGAAAATATGCATAATCAGTCGAGCATTGCGATTGAACGACAAACACAGAAAACCAAAGAATGTCAATTACAAACTCAAGACCGTAAAGATTGTCATGATGAAGAAAGGCTATCATGGGAAGGCCGTCTGCAGGATCAAAAAGATCACGTGGAACAGAATGCTACCGGATCTAAAAATCGTCTGCAAGAGGCCAATGATCGACACGTGGTAAATGATTATCAGCACCTGAAAGAGATACAAGAGTGGCCAGATCTGGTGGAAATGGACATGACCAAGACAATGGAAGAGAGAAAAGAAGCCGGTAAGGTTTTTCGTTTAGGAAACCAAAAGGGGTCGATGGGTGAAGTTGGACTGCTTTCCCCCATTCCTCGTGATACATCCCATGAAGAAGAGAATTACCATTCTGACTTGAGTGATTCCTCCATTGCGATCAACACTGTACCATCTGAGTCAATGGAGAACATTGATAACTTGATGGATGAACTTAAGAAGATGGGCGCAGAGCGCAACGCCATTTTGAACGAAATCAATCGACAAGATGCCGATGGGGAGCAAGTTGTCTGCAGAAACTTTTCTGGTAGCGCGGTGGAGGATTGTCCACAACCTGTGGACACACCGCAATCCTCTCCAAGGAATCAACCTGAAGCCGATTCGTCAAATGATATTCTCAATATGACCAGCGACTCTGCTGTCCTCGACCGAACCTTGTCATTATTGAACAACCTGAAAGACCTGATCAGTAGCAACGGAGACATGAACAAACAGGAGGCGTCTGTTCTAGAACATCTCGAGGTTTTGTCAGAATTAATGCAAGAGCAATCGAGTTACCAAACCCTACTGTCTTCACCAACAAGAGGCCAGGCAGATTCGAGTGAGATGAACGTTGAAGTGTCCCGTGACCACGAGCATGAGACAGCCTGGACATCGACTGCCCAGGCCTCGATGGATCCTTGGCCTGCTCTGGTTTCGGAGCTCACCAGCCGCTGTGAATTTCTAGAGCGTGATCGTCGCGAGCTTGCTCGAATCACTGAAGAAATCATCAAGAAAGAGAGGGAATCACATATTGTGGAGATCGAGGTTGCTGTGGCGACGGCTGGCCGGGAGGCAAACGAGAAGCTCCACCAACAAACACAAGAATACAATCGAACACTGGGGACAGTCTATCAAAGTCTTTGCTACCGCTGCCAGCAATGTGTTTACTCCATGCTTTAAGTTTGTACGGAAACTATGGGGAGAGGGTGATGTTCTTATTGTAAAAATTTTAGCTTGTTGTCTTTGTCGGGTGTTGCACTGTATGTTTCCTTTGTACTTTCAACAAAGTTCTCAATTGACTCCGACCACCTCTAGTATGCCGTGTGACTTATTAAAATAATCCAAGGAATTTCCCCTTGGTCAATTTCTTCTCGTCTTTTTCTAGTTCTTCCAAAAGTCTGTCTTTTTTGGCTTGTGCTGCCATTCTTGCCTCTTCCATTGCCTCTCGTTGTTTGCTGCTTATGGCAGCCTTTTTCTTGTACTGATTTGGTGATTCAAAGACGAGTTTAACGGTGGGTCCAGCTCGTACACGGATGGCAGCCAACACACGCGTCAGACCAACCCCACGAGTCGACCACATTTCATCACCAAACGTTGCGGAACACATTGTCACAATATCTCCCTCTTTCACCTGTTGAACAACACAGAAGAGAGGCAACATTCCGTTAGTTGGTCTTACGAGTTGTCGTCATCTTTGGTTCGGCGGGAATTTCTTCACTTTTGTCGTTACCTTTCCGGTTCTAGCTGCGTTTCCTCTTGGAGCCACAGTCTCCACATAGACATTGCCTTTTTCGTCTTGGTTCAACACCAAACCAAGCGGGCGCATCAACTCGACAACATTGTCGCCACTTTGCGCCGATCGACTTTGACGCGCGAATCGCAACAAATCCTCATCTTCTTTGGCCATCGAGAGGGCTGACGAGGATTGGTGTGTTACTGATAATGACGATGTCATCTTTTTATTATTGACGCCAAAAGACGACGCCACATTCGCGGATGACAAAACAAGAGCAATGATCGTCACAACGGTCTTCATCATGATGCAGTACTTTAGTGAAAACGAAGTATACAATCGGACAGAGAGAGTTGTGTGCTTTTTGAGGGTTTATGAGACAGGTGTCTGGATTGTATCACTGCTGAAGGATGGGATAGATAGGTAAATCGAAGCTTCGTGAATGCGTGTCTGCTACATATCATACGTTCGACCTGCCGGCAAGAGAGGAGTAATTCTCATCACGACCACAACATCATGACAATGAGAATTGTGTACTGACGTGTTGGTGATAGGTGATAGCTGATGGATGGACTAGCCCGATTAGAAACAACTTCCTATGGTATGATACACGGTACTCGAGAACGGCAGGTAGATACCGGTACTGGTAGGTACTCGAAGTGGTATACCGTACCTGTACTACCTACCCGTAGTACCGTAGTACAGTCACCTACGGCAGGTGCGGTACCCAAGGTATCATACCACGTATCATACAACGTATGACGCACTCGGTGGGTAGGTACCGTAACTTGCTTGTATCATAGGTCGAAGGTAGAGTTGTGTACCTACTAGGTACTCGTAGTTGTAGTAGGTATCACACAACTACGGGTAGTACCACAGGTCGAGGACCACAACATAGTTGAGGGTAGTATTGACTGTGAGTTCTTGTTCATTCCTGCTTTTCTTGACAGCTAGAGACTCCCTACTAGTAGCATGAGTGGAAGTGGCAAAAAGGTGCTACAACAAGCTCTATCGAAACATGTAACAAAACGATGCCATTATTATAATCCATGTCTGTTTATCGTGAAC
Source organism: Nitzschia inconspicua (assembly GCA_019154785.2). Lineage (NCBI taxonomy): Eukaryota > Bacillariophyta > Bacillariophyceae > Bacillariales > Bacillariaceae > Nitzschia > Nitzschia inconspicua. The sequence goes on from JAGRRH010000017.1 coordinate 3,968,519, forward strand.
TGAAATCCACCGTTCATCATTTGCAACACGTAAATGTTTTGTACCTCTCCTCTCAAATCAACATATACAAGTACTAAATGACATCGAACTCTTCAACATTGATTTTGTTCTCCTTGTTCGTGGTGGGCTGATCATCTTTCTTCTTCTTTTTCTTCTTGACGACTCCTTTCTTCTTTTTCTTCTTTGCATCGCCATCATCTGCTTCATCTTCATTGTCGTCGCCGTTGAGACCAAATGTTTCGGTTCCTCCGGATACAGACGGGTGGCGTTTCTTGAACTCCTTTTCGACCTTCCACAAAATATCACTGGATTTGCAATTCTCTTTGCTCTTTTCCGCAGCAAGTTTCACATCCAGCAAAGCTTGTTTTGTGTCATCATGAAGGCCAAGAGTAGCATCAAAGATACCATATGCTTTGCAGTAAAAAGATAGAGCAGCATCGTATTCTCCCCGGTCCATCAGCATGCCAGCAAGTTTGGAATAAATGTTTGCCATGTTGACATGGAATTTTCCCAGCATGCGTTCGTTAATGGTGATGGCAGACTTGTACTCAATCAAGCTAGCTTCCAAATCTCCAAGTTCAGTCAAGGCATCCTACAAAGCAGAAAGGAGAGCAAAGGTTGAGAATTTCAAATAGCCATGATTCACTGTGCAATAAATCCGAAGAAAACAATGATAACGCACCGCCATGCGCAAATACAAATCACAGGTGGTGGGGTGCAAGTCGCCCAGGCACTTTTCCTCCAGCTTGAGACCTTTGCGGTAAAAGATCAAGGCGCTTTTGTAGTCCTCTTTGAGTAGACAAGCGTCTCCTTCATTTTCGAGTTCCAAAGAACTGAGCACAGTTGATTTGTACTCCGCTATTCCTTCGGCACTCATTTTTCCCTTGGCATAGAGGACAGTTGCGATATTGTCGACCACCTCCAATGTATCCAAATGATCCTTTCCAAAGACCAAGAGTCGGATGCGAAGTGCTCGGCGCAAGTCGCCAAGAGCTTCATCGAAATCTCCACGGTCACTCAAAGCACAACCCATGACATAGTAACTGCGAGCTGTTTCCAAGTGCGAACGACCCAAAATCGCCTCACGAATAGCCACGGCCTTGCGATGCTCCACTAGGGAGCTGTCATAGTCTCCCGATCGTTGCAAATCGACGCCATAACTGTGATGGGTTCGCGCCAAGTTTATCTTGCAGCTCTTGATTTGCGCTTCGTACTTGGACTTGTCAAGATTCTCATAAATATCGGCAGCCTTGATGAGATGCTGCATACCCTGCTTGTAATTTTTGGTTGCACGAAAGGACAAACCGAGACTGTAGTGGGCCTTGGCGACAGCTAGGTCCTCGGGACCGAGCTCACCTTCCAGGAGATGCAAGGCGCGAGAAAGTTCATCGATCGAGTCTTCGTAAAACGCCTTGTGGCGGAGGTTGTCTCCGATATTGAAGTGCTTACTTCCCTCTTCGGCGTCACTTCCCATGGTGATGTTTGTTGTTACCTCGGTTTTGATGCAGCCGGAAACAGCTGGAAACACTCAAAATTACGGGAGGTATTTACAGATGAAGGTTTTGTGTATCCCGAAAATGTTCTATCTATACACGGTAAATTACGCTCTACTCTCGAGGCTTCATTTCGAGGCTTGACCGAGAAAAAAAAGGTGGTCATTCGGATTTTTGAAGAGTCATCGCGACCAAACTTCAGAATGCCGATTAGCTGGGTGTGGAGGAATACCGTATGATACGTCGTATGACCTCTGCTGATCCACGATTTTGTCGTTGTCGCTACCGGCCGGTAGTCTACCGTTCTACCGTATGTAGTCGTTCGCCGAAGCAAAGTTGTATGATACCCCGCATCCCGCATTACCGCTTTTCGGTACCGTAGCCCAATACTACTGGTAACTACCGGTAGCCACTACTCTCAACTCTCACACAACTTACTCGAGAGCACAGCGAGCTCCACAAGCAGAATGATATCATAGAACATAGAATATAATCGGTCTAGCAGTTTTGCTTTGCATTATTTATGTTCCGAGCAAATAGTGGTTTGGAATGCTCGCTTAGCGTGGTTGATTCGGAGGTTGCTTGGCTGCGACGTGCAGATCACTCAGAAGGATAGGCTCTCTAACTTCACGGCTGTTTCAGATATTGGAGTCCATCTGTTACCTTCGCTGATACAATAACGTCTCCCTCTTTGATATCTTGCAGAAAGTCGGATCCTTCAACAACATATCCAAAGCTGAACGAAAGACAAAAAAAAGGAGCTTGAGAGGGACGAATCCATGACCGCCCCACCTAAAACAAGCGCATCAAAAGAATACTCACCATGGATAGCGACCATCTAGAACATTCTTTCCAGCAGGTGTTAAATCTGAGTCAAAAAGTAACCAGAAGAATTGTGAACTTCCTGAATTGGGATCGTACTCGTCACGCGCCCATCCCATTGCACCATAGGCAGAGAACGGCAAGACGGTTGCCTCCCCGCCTCGACCCTCATCTTCAATCGTTGTTTCATAAAAGGGTCCTTTGTCTCCACGAACAAAAATTTCTGTGGGGATTAATCGTTCTCCGTGTGGTCCGGCACCAATGGATTTGCTGGGTGTACCACCTGTGTACCCAAAGGCTTCGCCCTCCGGATCTCCCGTTTGAACAACAAACCCGTCTGAACGTTGAATCTTCATGTTGTCGTAAAAGCCCTTGTTCACCAAGTCTACAAAGTTTCCACCCGTCACAGGAGCTAGATGGAAAAGAGTGAACAAGCTGAGATCTCTTGACAACTCTGTCTCGACATTTCAATCAACATATCTGCAGCTTCTTACCGGTATATCCATCAATGACCATTATCATTTTAGCTTGCGGGAAGTTGACACCATTGATATCGAACTGCGCGCCTGATTGTCCCTTCTTCACTATCATTTCCACTTTGGCGCGTCGCTTCAATTGTGGCAAATCCGAATACTGGGGAGGCACCGGAGTTTCGTAACCGGGAGGAATCATCTGTTCTTCAAGTTTCGTCAACAAATCCACAACCTTTTCTTGCGCCTTGTATGCTTTATCCAAAGCTTCTCGCTCTTGATCAGATCCAGTGAAGGCATCTTCACTGGCCTTCATGGCTTCAATGAGCGGATCCAATTCTTCGTCCATTTGTTTCATATATTCTGTGCATGTTTTGGGTGTTTGACAAGCGATGGCAATTTTTTCGGCCTGTTTACCTCCAAGCATGTTTTTCGATTTTTTCGCTCCATCAATAGCCGCACTCTTTCGCTTGGATCCAATGTCGTATTTGATGTTTTCCAGTGTCTCCTGTAAGGATCGGACCTGGGGTGACATTGATGGAAAACAGGGAGGACGCGATGGTGAGACAACCACCGCATTCAAAACACATCATCGTTTTGCCTCAGTTTATTACTTACTTCCTTGTTTTTGATTGGGAGTCCAAGTCTCAACAAGGATTCTGGATCCTTATTGACGCGACTGCCCGTTCCCGAAGCCTTTTCTTTGGCATTGGCAATGGAGGACGACTTGTCGACCATCATTTGTACAATAGGCGATGTTGGAGGATGTTGAAAGGCTTGCTCGGCAATCATTGCGGGCGATCCCCATAACATGGCTGTCATGGCTGCGGTCGCGCAGAAATTGGCAAAGGGGTTGTTGATTTTGCTTCTAATTGAAGAGGATTCGTCGTTCGAAAGTGCTTGATTGTGATCAAAGAGAGTTATTTTTGCCGTCGTCCGCTTTGTTGATGTCGATGGTGTAAAGGCGACGACATCGCGAGCAGTACTCAACGCCAAAACCAGGATAGCTGATGCCAAGTTCATGTTGCTATTAAAGATTGTGTTGTCGGTGGCAAAAGCTTCGACGAGGGATGAGGGGGGAAGAGAAGGGCTTGTCGAAACTACGGTAGAGGATATTTCGGCAGATCACTATACGGCAACAAAAAGATTATTTCGTCGTCCTTCGATTGTGCTAACACTGTGACTTAGTCTTGTATTCGAGAACTCCTGCCATACGAAGTTAGCTACGTACGAATAAGTAGTGACTCAATGTTGTGTCGGTTGTTGGGATACGAGTCTCGATAACTGCGAAGGTTCTCATGTGGCAAAGATGTGATGTTGTCAACACATCATCATCACAATCGGCTCAAGATCGAGATCCTCCTGTCTCTCATGTTCCACATGATCGAATGATGTGGAAGTTCGCAGGGTCATGACGTCACAAGTCGACTTGTTCGACCGAATGGCTTACGCGCGCAAGCTCTATAGGCTTCTCGATTTATGGGGTTCTGACACGAAAGATCTTTCGCGATGTTCTTTTTTTCCCTGTTGACGCCCACAGAGCATTCAACCTTCGAAGTGAATAGTGATTTGATCAACTCTTCGTTTACTTGCCCGACCGTCTCGCACTCGAAACGAAACGTTCCATTATTACCAAACAAATTTGAGTCGGACACTGAATCGAATGCCTCGGACACACAAATCATTCGACTACGACAACACGACATTGCAACATCATGGCTCCAAACGTTCAAACCAGCTGGGAACGCATTGCTCAAGAGTATCACCGTTTCGAAGATGAACTGGGAGAGCTGCTAGTTGATGATGTCGTCAACGCCAAGTTTATGCAGCTGCAAGAAGTTGATTCTGCAGCAAGAATTATGTGGGAAAAACTCCTTTTCAAACATGACTGTCGCGACGAAAACGACGACGACAACTTGTTCGACAAAATGACTTGTTCAAATCCAGCTCTCTTGGAGGCCTTGTCCAGTATCATCATCCTAGATGATGCCACCAAGAACCAAGAATGGTTACATCTCTTCAATGCAAGCTTGTCGGATGTCTCCCCCAAACTCTTGCAAGGTCTTTGGTATGTTTGTATCATCATGTCGGAAAAACGGCTTTCAGATTTCAGACCTCGAATGTTTCCACTTACATTTGGTTTACTTCCTGTTGTTCTTTCTCTACGTTTTTCTTTGTAGGTATCATGCACCCAAAGAATTCTCAGCTCGAGTGGCCGATTTTAATGACAACCTTTATTATCAGATGCAGCAAATACGAGGTCTCGATCACTACGATCTGGACGACCGGGCAGGGCTTCAAAACCTGGAAGAGTTTTTGCAAGCCAACGAATACCTGGGATCCTTCTTGTCGACCGAATACACGATGCCCCAACCACCCCACGTCGACTATACCTACGAAGTCTTGAAAGAACACCAAGAAGATAACACCTTAAGACTCGGCTTTTTCCCACTGACCAAAGATGGCATGTTTTTGCAAGTGTGGCAGACCAGCACGAACTACGACTATTCAAACCAAGTGGAGGGACAAGTCATTTTCATTCCCTATGGTAAGATTTTGGTCGTTCCGGCGTCCACAATACACGGGGGGGGATTTCGTACCAGTGACATGGAGGAAGCGGGTATGTATGGCAATTTGCGATTTCATGTGTACGTAGCAACCAAAGATGTGTCTTTGCCTGCGCATCAAAGCAACAAGTACACGGAACCGGGCGACAAGACGCGAGAGCTCAGTCAACGATACGTCGATTCAAGACACATGGAAACGTTACTAAAAAGCTTGTTTGTCTAATGGCATGGCCTCATAAGCAGCTATGCAAGGAGTCCGAGTCTAATACTTTACATATTTCCATCCAAAGTCGTAATTATTTTAAATCATCGTGTCGCGCGCCTCCATGGATAGCTGGAGAAACGACTGCTGGTCGGTGAGGATTCGTGCTGGTACCTTCTGCATACGAAACGGAATAACTCAAGATCTATGAGATCTCATTCCTAGCTAGTAGTGCTATCTTCAGTACCGGTAGATTTCTGCCAACTGCTTCCGATGTAGCTGGTGATGAGTACGACTGCTTCGACAGTAGACCGACCATTTTTCTAGTTCCACATGGCAATTTCACCTATTGTCCGGCCCAACTGGTGCTGGTTTCTCATATGTCGTAGAGTGCGGTGGTACGTACAAGTAGTATGAGAACGACGGTAACCTGTGCCCCTGAGCGGATCACCTTGTCTTGGTAGGGGGGCTTAAACCAGGTTTGTCAGAGCCTGGGGAACTAAGAATCCACAGGCGATCTATCAGCGCAATGAGAGATCGTCCCAGCGGTGGTACTACAAACTACTGTTGTCTTGTGCATGGCATAATACAGAACCGGTGTCCGACCGGGAAGAGCGTGTTTCTCTTATTTACAGTTGGTCGAGTTGTGTTGGGCACTGACATTTCTGTGGACGGTGAAAGAATGGTATTACAAACTCAGCAGAGTGTCAAGTGCAGAGTGACGGTGCGGAAATTTCTACTGGTGCTTGACATGGAAGGTGTACAATCCGCCCTATTGCTGCTCGGTCGTTGCAATAGGTAAAAGATATCAACACCCAATACGCTATGTGAACATTTATGTGGATATTTGCTGCCTTCCCAGCATTGTTTGGAAGACCACGCCATATCTGACACTCCCTGGTTCGGACTTTTCCTCATTCGTGAGGAGGATTTTGGCCTTTCCAGCAGTTCTGAGTGGTGGGCAACAGAGTACTGCTTGACAGTGAATGGATGGAAAGCTGTTGCATGTTTGCCCCGCCCCCTTGGGGGGCACCAGGCGGGTGAGCTAACTTCTCAGATGCGGAATCGATGGCAGCTGGTTGTTGGCATAGCCTTGAAATAGATTTACTGTTAGGGACCTACGGTACCCTGTTTTCCGTAGGTAGTCTACTCCTAGCTCTGGTAGCTATGATACCCAGCTAGTAGGCAGTTGATCTACCGGTATGATAGACTACGTAGACCACTACGGTACTCCTGCACGTAGTAGAATACGACAAAAGCCGAAAGCTCGGTGCGCTCGTTCACAGGCCAGAAACGAATTTCCAGTACGAACGACGGCACCTACGGTAATACCGTACCTACTAGCTAGGTAGTGCTGGGGTACCGGTAGTCGTAAATTATGACTTCTGTACGTCGCTCGGTATGAATACATGGTCTTGAACCAGCGCAGCTGAAGCACCTCTCATCATCAATCACAACATCATCATCACCGCCTTTCACAAATCAGCAAAACCTCCCCAGTAGTAGGTGGCGTTGAACGAAGGCACGACAATCTCTCTACCTCTGCTAAGCTGTTCAGTCCTTTCGCATTATTTATCTCTATAACATTATGCTTCTGTCTCGTTCCGCTCGTCGAGCAACGTTGGCAGCAGTTTCCACAAATTGGAAACAACGGCTGTTGAATCGAACGGACGAAGCAATTGGGTCGCGGGCTTTGGGCAGCAACTATGGAATTCCTATGGGTCAACGGGCTTCTTTCTCAGCCAATTCTTCAGCTTCTCCTGTAGCTTTCGATTCACCCTATGAATATCCCACAAGGAAAGAGGCACCTTTAATCACTACGACCAAAGCAACTGATGTCATGTCGACGTCATCAACTCCAATCGAATCCCAAAAAGTCTACATTCCAGAAGATCCCTTTGATGACAAAGGCCTGTTGTCGACGGAAGAGAAAGAAAAACTCAAAGAGCAACAGTCACAAAAGATGCGGTCCGTCAAATTGTCCAGTTTGCCTATCACCAAGACGATTCCAAATTTCGTTCCACCAAATGTTCCCTCCAGAGAATTAGAGGCTCCAGAAACGTTAATTACAACCTTGGACAATGGGATTCGAGTAGTCTCTCAAGAATTGTATTCGCAAATGTGTACTGTCGGTGTATTAACGAATGTAGGGAGTCGACACGAAGATTTCACAGGAACGATCCACTGTTTGGAGACCATGTCATTTGGATCTACAAAACAATACGACGGTCTCGAAATTACGCAGCTTCTTCAAGACTGGGGAGCCACGCGGTTTGTGTCACATTCGCGGGAACAAACGTTACATTGCATCGATATTTTGCGTCCCAATGTGAACAAGGGAATGGGCTTGTTGTCCGAAGTGGTGCTGAATCCGCTCATTTCCGAATCCCCCGTTGAAGTGGAATATGCTAAGGAAGTCATGCAGTTTCAGGCACAGGAACAAATACCGGAACTTAATTTGGCAGAGGCATTGCAAGTAGCGGCGTATGGAGTGGATCAACAGCTTGGGAAGTTACACTTTGCCACACCCGAAAGCATCCCATTCTTGAATGCTGCGTTGGTGGAAGACTTCTACCAAAAGAATATTCGGAACAATCCAAAGGGTATGGTCGTAGCTGGAGCTGGCATCGAACACAATGAGCTGGTGGACATGACCAAGGAGTATTTTGGAAACGTGGAGCAACAATCCGGTCCCTTGACGATTCCCAGTAAATACCGAGGAGGTTCACATTTTATTGAGACTCATTCCTCGTCGACAGTTTATCAAACCATTTTGCCAGAGAAAGAGCAATGCAAAGTGGCATTGGCCTTTCCAGTGGGAGGGTGGCACTCTGATTCTATGGTCACTGCTTGCGTTTTGCAAGCACTTTTAGGAGGTGGGTCGTCGTTCTCCGCTGGAGGTCCTGGCAAAGGAATGTACAGCCGAATGTACCAACAAGTCTTGAACAAGTACGGATGGATAGAAACCGCAGAGGCTTTTACGACTTTTGCGGAAGAAGAGGGACTGTTTGGGGTCAGTGCCGGTACAGCCTCCCCGGAAAATGTTCCAGAACTTGTCAAAGTAATCGCGGATCAGCTCGCAAGAATTGCGGTTGAGCCTGTGGGGGGTGTGGAACTATCTCGCGCTCGAAACATGCTGAAGTGCAACATTTTGACCCAGCTCGAATCAAGATTGATCGTGTTTGAAGATATGGGTCGACAAATTCTGACTTATGGAAAAATAGAGGATGCCGCCTCAACGTGTCAGAAGATTGATTCAGTGACAGGTGAAGATGTCCAGAAGTTGGTACAAGACATGCTTCAAAAAGCTCCCACTTTAGCCGCAACAGGGAGTTACATCAATAAGATCCCCAGATACGAGCAAGTTTGCAACTTGTTTCGGTGAAATTCCCCCGCTGCGATTCCTAAAATCACTCTAACTAGTTTTTGGTTTCGATCGATTTGCCGCAGCCCAGAAAAGATGACCCTGCTTTCAAACAAAATATGTTGTGATCATTTATATTAGATTGTAGATCTGGTTTGCTACATTTTAGGACGGCTTTTGCCCCAAAACTTCGTACCACCACGTTTCACGTCGTGACTCGTTTCCGCAGTGGAAAGATCATCGTTGCTTGTGCGACAAGTTTTTGATTCCACTTTTTCGAAAATGTAATCCAAAATGTCCCCATCTTGTTGTTTTGACATCTCGGGCTCTTCTCTCTCCTCTGAACCCCGAGAACTGCTAATAGAATTGCACTCCGTGCTTGCGACCATGCTATTTTCATTATACGACAAGTCCCCATCCTCGGATCCAGCACAACCCGGTTCAAAGATGTGATCCAACAGGTCTTTCTTGTTTCTCTGATTCAAACCAACTGCCTCCTCGCGGCATACAGCATACTCCACACCGTTACAAAGGGAATCAAGCATATCGTCTTCGCTTCCTTTCACATTCACAATTTGCATTCCTACCGGCACCTTAATTGGATTCTCGGCACTGCCTCTTGTACCCCTGTTCCCTCGTTTGGGCGTATTTTGGCTACATGTTGCAGACTCTACACCACCAAACACCTTGTCCAGAAGATCTCTGTCCTGTTCGAAGCTATGTTTGGTTCTATCCATGCGGCATGTGTAAAATTCCACAGACTCACATGTGTGGTCAAGGATGTCTGTCTTGTAACCAGATGAATTTCCGGACCTCCGGGACTTTGTCTTTGTCTTAATGGGGCCAAACCGTTTGAATGCTTCGCGATGGCTACTATCAGGCCCACAAGACATGATTTCGACACCATCAAAGACTCTTTCGAGCACGTCCCTGTTGTCTACCATTGAATAATCTGGTTGCTGCGGCACACTGAGTCGATTTTCTGAATTTTTTTTCACTGTCCTTTTTTCTCGAGGGCCACAGGCCATACTTTCGACTCCTTCAAAAACAGTGTCCAAAGCGTCTCTTTCTTCCATTACGAGGTCGACTCCATTTTTTGGTGGTGCAACGGGGATCGGCTTAGAGAGCGCCGAAGGTTGATTTTTCTTCTCTTTCGCAGGAACAATTTCTACAGTTTCATCGACACCTTCTCGACAAACCACACCTTCGAAGGCATTACAGAAATGATCAAATGAATCTTCATTGACATGTCGAACAACGCGTCTTGGTTTTTGAAGCGACGACATTGTCTGTTTCTTCACGGACGAAATGACAGATGTTTTTTTCTTTTCTTGCGAAGGTTGTTGCAGCTTTCCAAATACTCTTGTTCCTATTCTTTGTTTCGCAGCAATGTTTGGGTCTTCCAATCCATGAAGTTTGTCGATTTGATGACTTGATGCGACTGCCAAGGAGTCGGTATCGGTGTTGTCATGAATGATCACCGAGAATCGGTGAATTGGGTCGTCGCCCAGAGATAGATCGTCTTGCTCGCTGTTCGCAAATCTGAAACTGCCAATTTGGACCAATCCTCTGTTCGACGAACTCCAGGTATTTCTAGAGAAGTCACTGCCAGCGGATGAGTACGAATTCGAAGATACATCGTAATCCTGATATCTCAAGGATTGATGTCGCGTGAAGGGTTGTGACTTCATGGTCGAACAAGAGTACCCAAAAAGTTATGGATGGATTATGCGGCAGCTTGTAGTTCGTAAAGCCTTAGACAAGCACTCGATTTGGAATGGCAGCGAAGAGAATAGCTGTTGTGACAAAGTTGTGTTCATTGAAAAAGAGTGACAGTATGATGCGAAGTCGTAGGCATGCTTCCATGAGGACGTCGAGGCACCTTTTCTTGTGTGTATTGGTTTTTCATCGACCTCCCTTCAATTGAACGGTCGATAGCGTTGCGTTGGAAGTTGTATCTGCCCTAAATAAATGCCGTTGAGGGAGGACGATGTCGGTTGAGTTTTCTTACGATTTATCGCAACACGACGTACAGTAGTAGTACGGTACTCCGTTCAACGTAGCGAAGTTCTACGCTCTACTCTCTACTAGCGTTAAAGGTTTCTTAAATCTACCTACCGTACCTACGACGTTAGTAAAAGGATTAACAGTAAATTTTTGGTTTCATAGACTAGAGTAGCTAGCTAGCTAGCTAGACTCTATCATAGTAGATCAATGAAAAATGGGGAGCGTCATAGACTCCGCAAAGAAAGTCAAAGTTCTGGATTATCACGGAAGGGAAGTCTCATTTGAAGATCTATCAGGCGTGGCTGCTGACAGACATGTTGGTATTGCTGCTTACTACAACATTCGTTCGACATACTACGACTAGTAAATCTTTTTTGACAGCATCGACACGATAGAAGATCGAAAACTCGCTCTCCATTTGGGTTCACACGCAAAACGAACATTTCGGTGAGTCCACAGTGCATATTCTATAATGTTGTTGACGTGGGCATCCGTCCAATTCCATCTCTTGTTGTGGTTTCGTCGATTTCTTGCTCTTCGGCTTCAAAAAATATCTGTTTCCCCTCTCACAGTTATCACCAACAACCACCTTGCAACATCTCTATTTTTTGGTATCGAACATTGCCTCTGGTTCCCCACTCACTCATCTACCATCGTCGACTCTATTCACTGTGGCATTCCATCAAACCTTTCGCCACGCTCAATCGTTTCCATCACTGGGCACTATTTTGGACGCCTCCACCCCCTTCCCTCCAATAGAGCGGACAAGTTCGACTTGATAAAGAATCACCAACAGCCAGTAACTTAAGTTCATCGCTAAAGCCCTTGGTGATGTAACTGCTAAGCAAAGACTAGTGGCTATCGAGACTATCAGATTGGATATGGTGCACCTCTTAAGTCCCCACACAATCGTATTTTTGCCTTACACTGTCGTAAATAGATCGCATCAAATAAGATAAGTTCGGAACCAAAAACAAGGGAGGGCGCTGTCTGCGTTCTAAAAGCACCCAACCAAGATGGGATTCAATATCAGTCCTTGAAAACTGCGAGATCCCTCTCGCATGGGCAACGGCAATAAAGCAACTTAATTTAATCATCCTGCCCACCCAGCTGGAGACTATTTCAACCGTGAGTGACTTTTCATTTGATTCTTCTTCCTTTTATATTATGGTTATCTTGTTTGCTAGCCGTTGTCTTTGTGTTGCCTTCTTCCAAGCCCGTCCCAAAGTCGAAGATAACGAGAACCACAAGACGAAGGGCGAATTGCTTGCCAATCAGACAGTTGGTGCTGTATTGGTCCTTGTTCCTCCCTGCTGGTTGATCCAGCCTAAAGATGAAAGTTTGGGCAAGTCAGTGAGCAAAACGAGGACGGTGGATTCGGAAGGTCCTACATCCGCTTTCCAGACCATCATCTAGTCCAGTAAACTACGTGCTGCAGCTATGCCATTGTTGAACGTACTACTCTATTCGGCTAGCAAATTAGCTTGTCCTTTTATGGTAGCATCGACCCTTATTATTTGTTACAGTTAGTTACAGTTAGTCAATAGATAGCATATTGTGCCTAAGCGCATGCTACAGTACACCAGTTTGGTACATCGTCAATTTGATCAAGGGTTTGTCCTCATTCTGCAAAGGAACCGTTGGAGATCGCAAGGTGAGGAATTGTATTTTAACAAGCACAGAGATGTGATATTTTGAAAATAGCTCTTACACAATACATGGGTCCCCCATACAAACAGGATCGCGTGGGAGCATCCTTGGCCCTTGGTCCACCTGTCAACCCCATATAGTTGACCTTGGCTGCCTTGACAACCGGGACGTTGTTCAGTGCTTCCACCACATCGAGACCTTCCAAAACTTGTCCCACTACAATTTGATTTTGGTCAAGATCAATCGTATTGGAGCTTCCGCCAGGATATATTGTGAAGCTGAATCCACTATCGGCTCCCTTTCGTACAGATACCACTCCTGGTCGATCATTTCTCAAACCATTCGGCTTGTCTTCTTCCCATGTCGGATTTTTCCGAGCAACAAAGCGGCCAGCGACACTTCCAAAGTCGATACGCTCTCCCTTGACGATGCGCCATATTTGAGCATAATCGTAGTTCACACCTCTATCTTGTCCCTCGATGCAACTGTTGTACACCTTGTTGGCCTCGAGTTGTTCTCGTTGCAATAACTTTTCCTCACGAGGTTTGCACAACGCTGGTAAGCCCTGGGGACTCATTAATTTTACCAGCTTTTCGACGGAATTCGGGGCATCTTTTCCAAATAATCCAATGACGATTCGTTGGGTGCCAGTGGAAGGCGTGCCTTCTGTGGTTGGCAGTCCCTTGATATCGACGTACACTTTGCTGGTAACCTCGGCTTCCGAAGCCGTTGATAAAGCCGATGCTGAGGGGACTGGTTCCATCATCGAAGAAACTACCAGAACTGCTGCAGAAATGCCATTCCTCAGCCACTCTCTCCTTTCCATGTGTAAAGCAGTTTTGTCGGATAGAGGCGACGAGTTGGTTGGCTGGTTTGTGCCAGATGTGATAAAGGCTTGAAAGCCAGGAGCCGTCAGCATGGCCCAACCAAAAGCCGTTATCACGCGGTGCTTCATTGTTGCTAACTGTGTTGACTGTGAGTTGTGGATGCGAGAATGGTTTGTGCATTCTTGTTGACTGTGAACAAAATAAAAGGTACTACAGTACTATGATGTAGGACGAAATGGCAGAAGAATAAAAAGGATCATTACCATCGGTATCTTTCTGACGTCATAAACCAAGACCGCAGCAAAAGAAGTTCAAATAGACTCTCTATGATACTCTCTGGTAGCTACCGTAGCTACCGTAGTACATATCATAGCTACCGTAGTACCCCTAGTTTCTACGAGAGCACCGGTACCGGTAGTAACTTTCGGAGTTATTACAGTTTAAGGGGGTACCGGTAGTTCCATCGTACCGTAGTCCACGGTATACTGTACCGGTAGTACGGTAGGTAGTAGAGTACTAGGTATCTGTAAGTCGTACCTGGTACGTCGTAGGTAACTACCGGTAGGTACGGTAGCACGTATTACATCTACCGATGCATCATCATCCTCATCTCTCATTCATTCGACCGATAACTGTTGCAATGCAATTTGATGGTGCCCACGGTCAAAGCATTTGCATCATCAATCATCTCCTTTGTCAAATTGGCACCTTAAAAGCTCTAATTAATTACTGAAGTATTTATCATATATCTTCAAAGAGTGCGTTTTATCTTTCCAAGGCATGCCCACGCGTTTGCTCCGTGTCCTTACACCTTACAGTTACCTAATGCTCGGGTGCGTGAAAAGCTTCTCCATTCTCCACCCACGCGTTTGTCTCGTGTCCGACATCAAATATCGCGCCTGTAGCACGAGTTCCATAACCCAGAACACTATCACCGAAAATAAATAGGAAAAGCGAAATAATGTGGAACACATTTCCTGTTAGAACAATAGCCCACAGTAAAAATGTTGTGATCATCGCTACACGGACCTCTCATTTTTGAAAACGAAGGAGTCACTAAAACTGTGCTACTCTACTAGTCGTACGTCGTAAACTGAAAAAAAAACTGAAAAAAGCTACTAGTACTTCACAGTCAGTAGTAGTTTCGAGTTCAAAATATTTTTCTAGATGATGAAGAGGGTGTGCTCTATTTTCTTTACGATAGCGGTGGCGGCTTGCCATGCTGGAACGTTTCGGGACGATCGTGGTGTCACCCATGAAATTTCGGGAAAGCCTACCATAGTAACCTTTGCTCATACTGCAGTTACTTTGTCTCATTTCGGTGAGATTTTATAGCATGCACACATCCCTGTCGAGCGTGCAGGAATACAAACTTTCTAACAATCTTTTCCCTTTTCCCCTTCTTCACTTTTTTGTTTTATGTTCTACTCATAGGTCTCGATCGAAGCCAACTCGTTGGCGTCTACGGCGAGTTCGTACATGATGGATCCGACTACGACTTTGAAAACCTGCAGAGAGGGTCCACATACCCGGCCGACCCAACGCCCGAAGAAATGGAATTCATTACGTCCGTTCCCCACATTTCCCCAAGTTGTCTGCGAGGATATTGTCAAGAGTTCGACTTAGATATCTTCCGTGATGTCAAGCCTGACTACATTGTCATGCATGGATATCGTGGTGATCTTTGGGGTTTCGACGCCGACAAAGAGAAGCAGGTTGTCAACATCATTGGAAAACCTATCATTTACATTGACGTCGCTCAACAGGGAGCGAATTGTATCTCTGAAAAGGACCACGAAAGCTGTTACGGCAAGAGCATGATCGAGGTAGTAGAGCAATACTACGAGCTCGCCAAGGCTCTTGGCGTCAATATTCCTAGCTCCGTTGAACAAGATCGACTCGATCTGTGCAAGGCCGCTGAAACGTTTCAAGATGCAGCAGAAATCGCACACGCGAACGGTGTCCGTGCCATTGCAGGATATATTAGCGTGAACGAATTCCGTAATGCCACGTCTTATCTTGCCTATCCACCCGATGATATGGTTTTGCGTATGTTCGAAGAATTGGGCATGCCACTGATCCACCCGGGAATATGTCAGGCAGAAGGTTGTTCTCAAAATTATTTTTGGGAATGGATTCCAACCAATGCTCTCTTTCCACAGTGTTCTCCAGGCCAAGATCCTGTTACATGTGATGGCGAAGTTCTCTACCCAGCTGACATGTGGCTGTATGACCATCGCACAACTCTATCGTTCACCAGCCCGGATTTCCGCAACAGCTTCCCCGACCCTGCTGTGTTGCGAGGTCAGTACGAATACTGGCCCATTGGTGGAGGAATCATTTCTTTCAAGCATGCTGCGGAGATCCTCTCCATTATGGCTCCCGCGTTGGCCAAGATGGAACGCATTCATGATCGAACACCGTGCACTGCTGCCAATGTAAGCTCTATCGAGCATGCACAAGATGGTCTAGCCGCTGGATCTTATGCCTGCTTTGATAGGGCGGTACACCGTGCAAGCTACCTACAATGCCCAGCCATGAAGAAAAAAGTGTCGAATGGTGCTATTATCGGGATTTGCTGTGGGGTTGTTGGACTGTTATTGGGAGTAGCTCTGTTGTACTATCGAAAGAAACGCAGCGTGAAGAAGGAAAACCTCGAAGAAGGCAAACCGGAGTCTTCGCCTGAGGCAACCAACAATGATAGCACTACAATGCCCCATGGATTGTCTTAATTACAACAATGACCATGAAATGAACATCTTCCTTTACATTTTCCAAGACTACAGTAGTTCCAGAAAATCAACCACATCATAGTAGTCAAACAATAAGTCTGGCAGATGACTCATTTCAGACAAGACAGTAGGTAGAGCAGTGCCAGTGGCATCGAAAATGGTAGTTCAAACAGAATTCAGGCGACGGCCAACTAACAGCTGTTTTCCGAAAGTTTTTGCTCACCTGCCTGCCCCCCAAGGGAGCAGGGCAAATCCTGCAACCGTGTTCCATCCATTCTGTTACCCTCCACTCTGGAAAGGCAAAACAACTCATAAATGAGAAAAAGTCCAAACCAGTGAGTGTCAGATATGGCGCAGTCTTCCATAAACAATTCTAGGAAGGCTGTAATAGCCACATTAACATGATTCGGTTTGTTGATATCTTCTACTACGTACCTGTTGCAAATTAATTGGGCGGATACGTGTAGAAGAAACCTTCCATGTCAAGCACAAGGGTAGTAGTTTCGATGTAACCGTATGGTTCCTCTGCACTTGATACTGGGCTGAGTTATGATGTCATTTCTATTACAGAAATGTCAGTGCCCACCACAACTCTATCAGTAATCATTCGAAGGCATTCTTCGACCAAATAAGAGAAACGCAATCTCTCTGATGGGATACCGCATCTGCATATGCCATGCTTAAGACAGCAGAAGCTTGTGCTACCGCTGGGATGATTTCTTCCATTCCAGTGATAGATGATCTATAGATTCTTTGTTCCTCAGGCTCTTGACAAATCTGGGTAAAGCCCCCCTATTACAAAAGGGTGATCCACTCGGAGGGGGCGTGCATCACAGACACAATTCTTTGCTTCTTTTTTGTCGCTGGGAACTTTGTGCATGTAAAGAGGTAACTTGTTAAATCAAACTTCACCAGAAATGCAAAAGGTGGAGGAATGGTCAAAATGATGAAATTACAAGATTTACAAAAGGGCTAAAGACTATAATAACCTCCAATGACTTTTGGCAGTATAAACAAATAGTCATTATAATGCAATAACCACCACTTTCTACCACTTGGATAACATCACTACCGCTAAACGTAATAATAACCACCGTCCAAACCCTATAATGACCTTTGGCAATTTAAAATGGATACTATCACATTCCCCCACCAAAAATCTTTGTTCACATCTCCAACTCCAAAACACAACTGCCAATGATATACAATACTCCATCCCGAACAGAAAACGTAATATCCGAATGTTATACGACACTACGACTATGGTAGCACTGTAGCTAGAGGCAGCAAAACCGCAAAATCAGTGATCACCATCTTCATCTCCCTGTGGATCTTCCATCTATCTCCGATAGTTCATTTTTTCTTGTCAGTGCCTCAAACACAACAATAGCAGTACTGTTCTCCCTATTGTTGGTGGCCGTAACCATCACGTAGAAGATAGTTCCAACTGCATGTAATGTTTTATTTCGACGAACCTGTGCGCGGAACCCCACCTGCGACCGAACCAAAACCTCAACTGCCAATGATATCTGATACTACACATGCAACAGAAAACGTAATGGCCGATCCTATCCAACACTGCTCTAGAGCCAGCCAACCCACTGATCAAATTTTTCATCTTCGTTCCTGCCAGTGACATCCGATACTACATAGCAACAGAAAAACGTAATTGCCGATGTTATCCAACACTACTCCACTAGAGCCAGCAAATCAGCGAAATCTCTGACCAAAATTGTCATATCTCTTTGAACCTTCCATCTATCACCGATACTTCTGTAATTGTTCTTAGTGTTACTAATACAACAACCGCAGCACTTTTATCCCTTTTATTGAACGCTGTTACCACCACCGAGGAGATCGTTCCAAATGCATGCAATGCTTTTTGCGGACAACCCTGTGCAAGGAAACCCCTTGCGAACGACCACCGTGCCCTCAATGGGGAGGAATGGTTGTCAACCATTCTTATTGACCACCTCCTTCAGACAACTTTGGAGGGAAATGTACCCAACCACGTCCTAATCAGCTCTTCCGATTGTTATACCTACTTCAGTATGCATAATGACAAACTTGACAAAGATGATAATGAAGATACTGTGCAGAGCATGTGTGGCAGATTGCAAGCATACACCAAGAGTGCATACAGGTATATTTCCGCTGCTTGGCATGAGGGACACTTCTTCTTAGTTGATGTCACCTTCGATATTCGACAACCGGGCATCTTTCAAAAGGTGAACGTTTGTGACTCCCTCCGCTTCACCAGCAGGCAGAGGGCAACTGCTGTACTAGGCAGGTTGCAGAGATTCCTTTTTGGCTTCTGCTTTCATGGTTTGGACCACAATCTGTTGCTACTCGAGAAGCAAGACTACAATGTGCAACAGGCTGTTTTCCAACACTGCCCCCAGCAGAAGAACACTCATGATTGTGGCCTCTTTGCCGTTGACATCATTTGCTTGACGACAAGGAAGTCCATTCGTTGGTCTTCACACAAGGGGATATTGTCGCATTACGTGAGGCCTACGGTAGTACCATGGACTCTCGTCCAACCCAGAATGGTAGCGATCGAGAACGTGTCTTCGTTCTTTCCGGCTCTTATGCCCCCGATTCCTTCACCTACATCTGCCAGTATAGACATAAATGAAAGTACACACTTGTCTCCTTCCATGGATGGCAGAGAAAACCACGGGAGGTTGTTCGCTTCCATCCTTGTGCTTGATCCACACCGGACCACCGACGAGGCCACAGGGAATGAATCCAGTCAAAACAAAGACAAAGAACTAGAAGATGGAACCCGCCCGGAAGACTCTATCCCGGACTGTGCCTACGATCTTTTTGAGAAAAAGTTTTCCAAACCCGGTGCCTCAAGAAATAATCGAAGGGAGTGATAAAGCAACTTGTTTACGATGTCGCTCTTCACAAACACCCCCCCCCCCCCTCCCGACCGCCAAAGATCTCATCAAGGCCGGCGTTCACAAGAAAAAACCCTCCTCAGTTACAAACAATGCCCGATGAAACCCCAGTTCAACCACTTTCATGGAAAGAGGAAACGATAATCGTATCAAGGGAGAAAATTTGTCTGTCCTCCATTTGCAAATGAAGCACACAAGTACATCTGTCCAGTCATCTTGATTGATGGAGCCCACAGGAGGTCGGAGTGGAATGTAGCAACCGTGAAATCTGGCCTGGATGACATATACACAGTTGCTTAGCGAAGACCTTCAGGCCTAGTTATGGTTCCTAGAGCACCTGAATGCTAGTGCGCCAAATCTCATCAAAGAACAATTCAGACGGGAAATTACTTACAAACTGTTTGCCTTCATGTCCGACCGGGCGAAAGGTTGCACCCGTGCGCTCGGCAACATTTTCCCTGACAACCAATCCCCTGACGTCTATAAATACCTAATGGAAATCGACTCAAATCGCTGGATGAACTCTGCATGACTGGAAGACGAGAAATTGCCTCCCAGGTATGAGATTCGGAACTCCAACATTTCGGAATCCGCAAATAACATGCGCGACGACGCAAGAAAAGGCAATTGGTTGGATGCAATTGATGGTATATTGATAAAAATGTCTCTTCGGATTAAGAAATTACAATCAAATTATGAGGGAAGAGATGGTGTGGTGGAAACTATTGTGGGGTTGGCCACGGAAACGTTGGGAAAAATGCGTCGGATGCAGAGTGTACGCATCCGGCAACGACGTTGAAACTTATTCCGTCTACCAGAACCTTGGGGTGGAATATGTGTTGGTACAATCAACCCACTTGTCAATACCTCTGTTAGGGAGGAAGACCTCTGTCATGGCTGCAGCTGTAGGGGAGATTCCCATTGCAACTTCAAAACTTGGTCCAATCGGATTCATATCTTGCACCCGAAAAATTGGTTCGTACTCAATCTCTTTCCCATCCCTGTCCTCCAAATCGGCAATGTAGGGTGTCTGCTGGGGTTTACTCAACCTCTGCGTCCTCAGAATCACTAGAGGAGGGAGGTGGTGTAGGCATTCTTGCAAAGGAACTCATATTGCCAACTATAAGGTTGCAATCTTGTTGTGGCTTTCAGCAAGTACATGCAGTGGCTTTTCGATACAATAATCATTATTTTGAAAGACCATGGACGCACACTTAGCAGTAACTACATCGTTAGAGCGCTTATCTATTATATTTTCGAACGATGTAAATTGCAGGGGTGGCTTAGGGGGTGCAAACGCCAGTTACAAAAGCTTTTATTCGGTCGGAATTTTATCGACTATGTAGTCGTTTGAGGATTAACTGTAAAAAGTTACGGAACAGATTCAAGATCCGCCACCAAGACTGATAGTGAGGCGGATGAAAATACACAGGAAGAAATCTTAAATCTTTGGTAGTAGGCGGAATTTTCACTGTCAGTAGTCTACCGGTACTGTGTTTTCGTACATTTCAACGAAGTGCACACACTCTCAAGATGAAGAAAAATTATTAACAGTAAATTATTCTTTTGTAACAATTCCCGACGATACAAACTCAAATACACCTGTATTATACGCAACTTCCATCACTGTCAGTCCCTGTAATCCTGCTACATAGATCTCCGACCCTGAGATCTTGATGTATTGGATTCATCGAGCAGGATATTCTCGGACCGGCTCCCTTCTGGAGATATTCCCTGGTTTTCTTTTCAAGTAAGTCGTAATCGTGTAGTTTCATCGAATCTGTGCCGGAGTCTAGCCCCCTACAGACAAGGGACCAAGACTTCAAACTTTGTCAGATATTGTCAGATTAACAGTCACAATGGACTATTGAACCAACTAAAGTCAATTGTGAACAATCCGCTTTCAAATTTCAACGGATGGAGGTTAAAGGCGGGTTGTTAGCTATGGACATTCGTTGGTTTAAGAGTCAATTGCGACTGTTAATCTGATAACTTCTGACAAAGGTTCGAGTCTAAAAGGGAAGCAATTGTGTTGACTTCCGACAACCCATGCGATCCTGCTGTTCTTGATGTTGATCACGAGGAGGAAGATGATCAAAGGTTCGATGCGATTGAAAACCACGAATCATATCCCTACTCAGAACTATTTGATGAATACGGGAACTACCGTCGAGAGTCGGGTCACTGTCCAACTCTCAGGCACGCTCTGCCGTCCTTCCTATGATCCTCGAGAATGTGATAGATCAATGCATTGTTCATGCCAATCTAGACCATGAGCCTTTCTTCTTTGATGCCCATAGCCACTCCATTCTCCATTGATGAAGCCAACCTATTGTTAGCACCACCTTAACCCATAGTGTCCAAACACCTCTCCACAATGGATTACGACAAACTGCGACTAATGCTTGGATGGATTCCGGTCGATAACATCAAGACACTGCAACACACTACCCAACTTGCACGGACTACCACCAGTACCCTCCTGAAGAAAAGTTTACCGATCACAGGACGAACCGGTTGCCGCTGATGAGCTGTTCAGTGAAACTCCAGCTGTTGATTGTGGAGCAACGTGATGCCAAGTGTTTGTGGTGATGAACACAGATGTCACAGATGTACACCGCCCTCAAACCAGCAAACAGTTTGTCGACCTGCTTGAGGACGAGTTACGATTCCAGGGAGCACCAAACTCCAACCAAACTTGTCTCTTTCGTTTTGAACCACACTCATGGTTTTGTTGTTTCAAAAGGGGTGACCCTGCCGATAACAATCAAAACCATAACACATCCACATGAACCGACGATGCGGGGAGTGACAAGATTTATAAAATCACTCCATCTCACACGTAATGAGTCCTCGTTTTGATGTCATGGCAGATTGAAGGTTTGTACAGATACAATACTACGTATACGACTAGGATTTATTTTGGATCCGCCACAAAGACTTGAGGTGGCGGCAAAGGATGAAAATATACAGGGAGGAATCTGCTTATGTCTATGCAGAATTCAGTACTGTGTTTTCGTGCATTTCAACGAAGCACAATCACGATGGTGAAGAAAAATCATTCTCCTGTAACATTTCCACACACAAATTCTGGAATATCATTTTATTATTTTACACGCAATTTTCATCAAGTTCCTGTAGGCCTGCTACATAGATCTCTAAGACCCTGAGATATTGATGTACTGGACGCATCGAGTAGGATATTCTTAGACCGGATCCCTTCTGGAGATATTCCCTGGTCTTCTTTTCAAGAAATCGTCTACCCTCGTAGTTTCATTGAATCTGTGCCGGAGTCTTGCCCCCTACAGACAAGGAACCAACCAAGACTTCAAACTTTGTCAGACATTTTTCATGAAACATACATGAGACTTTACAAGTGGAAATCTCATTTCATACAACCTCGGGCGTGCCACCCGTCTTGCTGCAGCAATCGTACGGATATATTTTGACGTCATGAGTATGCCGGGCCATTTGTATAACGGAACATGGAGCACACCAGAAAGAGGTGCAACAATCATCAAAGACGCCATCACAACACATGCAGCATTCTGCATGAATATTGTATCTCCGCCTCAGAGTCGACCGGACGTTCGTGCTGGCAATCGTGTAGTACACTCCAAAGATGCATAGTAACACAAATGAGGCAGAGTCTAGAGTGATGAGCGCAAAAAACAATACCAAGAAGACAGTCCAGATGGTCACCACCCACAGAAACGTTTGTTGTTGCAAATCTCCTTGCACGACAACTCCAAAAATGTTGAGTCGCATACGAGTCATGATCTGAGCAAGCATGATGGGAGTGCAAAAGAATCCAAAGAAGCACATACATCCAGTACAACAATCCTCACAACATTCGCACAACGGTCGTCTCCAATGTCCCAACACATCGTCTTGTCCTCGTTGAGGAAGAGTAGCCTGGTCAATCGAGAGAGGTTCCAGTCTAGAGGATGTCGGGCCTGTTGCTGATTGGAATGCCTTTTTCGGATACGGTACTTGAAATGCTTGCCCCTCGTTAATGCCACCCTCGGGCACAGTGACGAGAAAATCGATGTCATCCACTCTGGCGGGAAAGGAATATCCCGCTTCCAACGTTGATGGAGCAATTACTGTACAAAACTTGGGTGATGTTATCGGTCCCGTCGGAGCGCTACCCGTCAAATTACCTGGGCCTACCAGAGGATTGATGGTACGTGCGGAGATATCTTCCACGACGACCGGAACTGCCACCTCGTCTGTTTCCACCGGAATTTGTGAAGCGATGATTGCTTCCGGTGGTGGAGTGATTTCCTGTGGGCCCGGTGTGTCCACTGTGTTGGTTGTCTCACCGTATTCTCGGTCGTTTTGTAGATCCTTCATCGTCAAGTTTCTCAAGAGGACATGGTGGGTAGAACGGTTCTACTGGCGGAAATTTATTCGGCGGTCAAGTCGAAAACGTCGTATGATAGATGTCGTGGGCGTTGGGCGTTGGGCGATGGATGTGGATGTGGTGACAAACCAAGAGAGACAAAAAATCATCGTGCATCTCCTCTCCTAAAAAGTGAGTGCGGAGTATGCGACTAAAAAAATAATGCTATGAAGTACACGACGGAAAATGGATCTTCGTTTCTCCACAATCCATGTCTTATTAACTGCCGTAGCTAGCTACGGTACTCTGTAGTACCGGTACTTCGACCATCATGGTTACTACGTATTGCTACATTATAGGATATATTATTATGGTCCATGTTTATCTATCTCCTACAGAAACTTCATGTGATTATGAAACTGTTGGAGCTAAAGGAATTGTTTTGCTGTGAGGCGAGGCGAGGAAGCATTTTTAGTTTTAAAGATTGAGCAGAGAAATCGGTTCTCGCTGTGACTCAACCAGAACGAATGCTCGAACTCTGCCGTCCCAAACTAAGAAACGTTGGAAAACAGGATCATATTACAGTTTCAAAAGACATCATCTATTCAAACTTTGGCCAGAAGGGTTCGTCTATTTCTTCTTTGGAAAGGCGACGTACGAGAACAAAGTGTCTTCGTCCTCGTCTTCCTCCATCCCCGTGTCGTTGTTTTCCTCGGTTGCAGCACAGCGACTGATCTGCATAGGCTCGCTCCTTCTCTGCTCCACTGTGAATCTTTCCTCTTCTTCGCTTTCGGAATTTTGAAATACATTAGTAGGTTCGCTTCTAGGAAGGTCTCCTTCGTTGTCATCTCCGTTGGGAGCACGCATAATGCCCAAGTTTGAAACCCGGAGAGAGGCCCCAAATCGCGAGGAACGTACCCGTCCAGCTCTATGAGGAAACTGT
Source organism: Nitzschia inconspicua (assembly GCA_019154785.2). Classification (NCBI taxonomy): domain Eukaryota; phylum Bacillariophyta; class Bacillariophyceae; order Bacillariales; family Bacillariaceae; genus Nitzschia; species Nitzschia inconspicua. Next base: position 3,992,847 of record JAGRRH010000017.1, read on the forward strand.
TGGGTAGAAGGGGGCTTTCCTGTACTATGTGCTTGGTTGAGGGGGGTTGTGGATCTACGGGCACGCTTGACGTTGGAATTGCGTCCGTCCTGGGTAAACTGGATCTTTTTCCGGCTACGACGAGTGTTCGGCTGTGGCGTAATGGTACGACTTTTGGTGGAGATTGTTCCTTCACCATCTCCTACTCCAACAATTGGGGCAGAGTCGGAAGTACGTCCCTTCGTGTACGGATTTCCGATCGTTCTGACCGCTGCAGTTGTCGCTTCCCGTTTTTGGACCATGCTCTCGACACCTGTGAGGATACAAGCAACAACAAAAAGTGGTCAGGTTCTGACTATCATTCCAAACTTGACATGTCATCTCTCACCAAAAATATGGTACTTACTCGTTTTGTACGCTAAAGTCATTCCGTTTGCCTCTTTTGTTTGCTGCTGAATGGTTTCGATTTGAGAACGAAGTTTGATAACATCGTCATTCAAGCGGTGAAATTGTCCCATCACATTCTTCTTTTCGTTGTCCCGCTTTTCTCTCTCTTCAATGACAACATTCTTTTCCTTCAAAATATGTTCCAACTTTGTTTGTGCGATCCCCGTTCGACCTTTTTGTTTCTCCAGCTCTTTTAGTGCTTCATTGAGTTCATCTTCGTCCTCGTCAACAGCGTCTGAGGCAAGACCTGCCGATTCCCATAAGCTCGCGACGATACTGTCAAAGTTTTGCTCCCATCGACTGTAATGGAGTGTGTTACTGACAGCCTCCATGTGTTCACCATCCTTCGTGGATTCCTGGTAATTGTGGCCTTGCAAAACAGCACACGCGAGTAGAGGGGCAAGATTCTGTTTCATCCCGAGGCATTCACCTTGTAATGCCAATTGTTGAATCTTTATTCGATATTCTCCACATCGCACCATAAACTGGCTGTATCGATCATTGGCACTCTCCTGCGCGACTCGCAATCGTTCATGGGCTTGATCCCTCATCTCTTTCGACTTTTGTTCCTCTATTTGGATTTTGACAAGGTCTTCTGACTGAGCCGTCTCAAGCTTCTTCAAGAGATCTTCTTGTTCCTCGATAGCATTTTTGGTTTGCTCCTCAATAGTCACTCTTTCTTCGTGAACAATTTGCTCGGTGTTCTCCTTGGTCGATTCTATGTCGTCGAGACACTGTTTGTACTCTTTTCGAACTTGGTCCAGATCATGATTGAGTTTTGTGTTGCTCTCGATCAGTTCGACCATTGGCTGTTTACGATCCCCTTTTGGGGGTCCATTATCTTCCTCATGAAGGGAAAAAGAGGGTCCAGAGTCGGTGCTTCCCAATACTGAATACATGGCAGCACAACACTTGATCTACCTAGCAATGACGATGTCGAAAAAGATCGTTCCAACAGTTGGACGAATGAAAAATGGCAGTCCAAATAGAGCAATTTCACAGAAGCAACCAGGCTCAACAACGATCGATAGGTGAGGTAAGAGTCTACACTCTCTGTATTGCGATAGGACAAATAGCTGCAGGAGATGGAATCAGAGTGCCTCTCTAGAGAGAATATGCGATGGTGATTTTTTTGTCGATCACTGGTGTTGTTATCGATGATGGATCCTACGGGAAATTGTTGGCATATCCTGTACGTCGTATGATACGAAGTTTCTAACTGTAAGTACCGTACTACTACGTAGTAATAAAAAAGTACCGTACTAGCTAGCTAGTACTACTCTACTACTCCGAGTAGTAGGTAATACGGTAATAAAACTGTAGGTAAAAATTCAAGTCCTTGATTGGTTTTTCAATTCACTGCATCGGCGAACGCGTGCCCAGTTATTTAGAGATTCTCCCAGTCTCGAATGTGTCGCGCCAGTATGAATCCAGCGGTACTCTACTGGAGTACCTAGCTACCGTATCTGGTAGTAGCTAGCGTAAAGAGTACACTACTGTACATTAATGAGTTACGTGACGGTACGATCGTGGCGCCCAATCGCCGCAACATTCGAACATGCAATGCATTTCCACAACAACAAAAAAACATTATCGCAACACAATGGCCCCAACGACAACAAAAAACGCAAGTGTCATGTCTACAAACATGCCAACAGACGAGGCAAAAGTCTCAGCTCATCGCGAGTGGGGAAGTGAACTGGGCGAAGGATGGCCTGTTGATGGCATTGATTTGGGAGATAGGGACATGATGAACGACATCTATGAACATTTAGGGATCCAAAATGATTCCAGCGGCCGTGCGCAGTTCCGTGCCTACATTAAGAAACACAAGCGGCAGCAGCAGCAGCAGCAGCAAGAGAAGGATTTCTACAAGACTCCACGTATGAAGTCTCAACCAGAAAAAACTATGCTGTCTCCCACCCTCAAGAGGGCTCTTGAAAAGCTAAAGAACAAACAAATAGATTTGAACGACCTTCCAACGCACAATGAACACATAGGATGGAGCGATATAGAAACAAGAGCAGAGTTTTCGCCACTCGAATTGTCAGCAGTGCAGAACTATCGGAAAAGACTGGCTCAAGAGCAAGATAATGAAATTGCCGTCCCCGAAGATATTGACCATGTCATCCGAAACTATGATCCTCGAAAACGCCAGCCATTTTCCTCTACGAGGCTAAATTCCGACATCTCCACATTATATCAGTATAAGGAAGACCGGATTTTCTTACTTTCCGCCTGGGCGAACAGAACTACAGCGACGACGCTACACGTGCTGCCATTCAAAAAGCTATGGAGAAAGCACCAGTCTGCGTGGTAGGAGTCTCGGGAGCAGGAAAGACTCGAACGGTGTTGGAACTCCTGTCCGCCCGTTGGGGTGTGTACTTCAGTGCTGGCATGTACCTTGCTTGGGGTCCCCAGCCAGACAAACCTTGCTCTACAGATCTTGCATGGATTGCTGAAAACAGCGCTACGGACTTTCAGAAAGATACTTACACCAGAACCGTGCAGCGGCTCGAATGTGCTATTGTCGCACGATTTCTGATACTCGAGAAAAAGCTCAAAGCTGTAAAAGGGTTCAATTGTCTTGATTGGACTCTGATGCAACTGTATCCACCCATTATCTCCCGTGAAGGAAGAGAGTGTGACGTTTTTGAAGCGCTGACTATTGAGCTGTACAATTCCTACAACACGAAGCAAATTGCAAAGGTCCTCAGACAGCTGCCTACTCTGTTTAAATACATTGTGGTAGATGAGGCGCAAGTTGCAATGGCCCAGAGCCCGGAGCGCTATGACAATGTAGACAAGTCCACGAAGCATCCTTTCCTTTTTGCAGTGATTCGATGCTTGTGGAATATTGGCAAGAATTGTGGCATGTCCCCTATCCTTTGTGGGACAGGTATTTCAATTATGAAAATGTCGTCAATTGCAATCAGTGCTGTGGGCGAGGTAGAAACCGGACATGTAAGAGATCGACGAGAAATATAAGCTGCAGGTTCCAATCTCAACTGTGTTGGAGCCCCAAGTCATAAACGCCTTGGTCAAGCAGGTTCTTGTGAGCCAAGCTTGGGAACGACACCGATTGGGCCTTTGGAGCAGAACTCTGGTGGGTCGGCCTCGGATTCTATGGGGCTTCCTCGCTTTAGCACTAGCAGATACCGTTGCGGGGGTCGATGGCATTTTCAAAAAATATTGTTTGCAGATGACGTCCGATCAGGGGATGGGGAATAGCACAACTACATTGTATTCGTGTGTGTCGAAAGCGCTGGCTCGTCAAACCACTGGAGAATCCGTCCTTTCTCAAAGCATAGGATTTGCAGTCTGTGAAATGGTTGTGAATTGGCTTATCGGGAAAACACCAGCGGACCTGGAGGAGGAGGAAAAAGTTGACTTTATCGTGGACTGCGGGGTTTGCATCTTAGAGAGGAAAGAGGACAAAACGCAACTGGTTGCTAGGCTGCGTGAGCCAATGGTTGTGCAGGCGTATCTGGAGTACATAAAAAAATCCTCGCCTGATCGGATCTTGAGGACAATCATGGCAATGCTGGAAGCTACGACTGAACCATCCTCCCAATGCTTCCTGTTTGAGCTTCTCTTCTACTTTGCCCTACAAAAGTGGCTCCATGGTAAATCTTTGAAAGAGGCTGGTTTCGCCCCATCAGATTTGACTTCCTGTGACTTTCTTAGTGAAGTTTGCAACATTCCACTAGAGTCCCTGGGCAACAGCCTTCTACTGCTTCCCGAGAAGCCGGATGGAAGTCAAGTCAGCCTCCAGTCTCAGTTTCTCAATTGCCACCATCTCTACCTTGAATCTGAGACATTTTGACCTAGGCCCAGGGCAGCAGCGACACCGGCCAAGAAAGACACTGACGACATTGTCGTTGTAGCGCTCACAGAAAATTATGTGCTGGTGTTTCTTATTCAATGCAAGCTTGAACAGAACACCGATTATCTCAAGGCTGCACAAACAACATTCCCTGATCTGCTGCTGCATCAATCAAAGAAAAGAAGGCTCGATACTGTTGCGTTTGGTCGAGAAAACGTATATGACTACGAGATGGCAGACGCCAACAAGGTGGAATACAACAATTTACAAGACTTATTGGGCATGGAAAAATGGGGAGATCGCATGGTTTGTGTGGTGCAGCTTGTTGTGGCATATCAAGCCAAGCTTTCGAAGCTTGGAGACACAAGATGGATTACAAAACTATCACGGCGTTGTAGTACTTCAGAAGAACTTGCAGCGCTGCTAGAGAGAGTCCCTGAGGCGAATGAAGAAAAGCGTCTATTGGTCGTTGTCGAGGAGAAGCTGTTGCAGCAGTTACTGGGAGACCATGTCTTTGGCAGATTGAACGAAGTCAAAGTGCTGAAGGCAATCGAAGATCATACTTTTGACGCACCGATGAGTTTGTCCGATCTTTTGCCTTATGAGGATAGCACTGGCACGGTAGATGACAAAGAAGAGTGAGAACCTTTGGGTTGGGGCGCTAAATATGTATTGCAGATTCCTTGTTATCTTACTGTCTTTGTCTTGTTACTCGCTCCCTCAATTGTTAAAGCTAGCCACCTACGCTACGGTCGACCCCCATTTTGGAGGGGAGGGGGTTTCAACCAGAGCTTCTCGTCGACAACTTTCACTCGAGTCACTCTGCTTAACTTAAGGATCCATATGAAATTCAGTGATAAGGTTGGCAGCTTAGCGATACCTAGTCTTCTGGCCTAGAGTCCCGCTAGCTACAAAGCCCCTGGGAGTGAAAGGGCTTCTGACAGCCTGGACATCATTGTGGATTAATCGCTTGACAATTGTGGAATGCATCCACACTGGTAGTCGAGACCATCGTGCTTTGAATCACAAGGTCCCTATTATCTGGTCTTCCGAAGACCAATATTTCTCACTATAGTTCATTCCGGTAGACCAACCCAGCACCGTACGAGCAGTGTCGGTGGCGCTTTGCAGGTCCAACCTTATGTTTGTTGAGTTTATTCAGGCCGTTTTCGCTAACAATTATCTTCTACTTGTGCGTGAAAGATTGCTTTAGGCTAGGAATACTCCAGTCCCATCCTCCCAAATGGTTTCCTGACCCCAGAATCAACCCAAGAAGAGACACTTTTCTGGACGTTTTGCTGTCACCAAGCACAGTTAAGGAACCAGATTTCAAGCCATTGGTCCGTTTTTCAGGTCTTTCTTTTCGCACGCCACCCCTCCAATGACGATCTGGATGGCTCACCGCCAAAATCAATGACCGTCCAACAACTGGCATCTGGCTACTCCCTCAAATTGCTCCAAGCAAATGAACACAATCAACCATCGATTTCATGACAACAACAACAGCAGCAACTTCCAATCAATCTCAAAGCAATCCAAAGACCTCGACTTCTCTTACGCTCTCAACAGCAACAACAAAAGCAACGTCTTACGGTCTCTCTCTGATGACAACGGATTTCACAACAACATCAACGACAAACAAATAACACCAACGACATATCACAAGCACCGATACTGCCGCGACAATCCTTTATGGAGACGCTCGTGATGATCTTCTTGTTTCTTCTGCTGACAAGCAGAGCAATGCCTTAGCTCATCTCAAGTTCTTCCTGAAAACACACTGTGTCCAAATTGGAATCAAGATCGCTAAAGCTGCTACCGTTCCTAATCATGGTTTGTATGGATGCCCACGTGATCCACCGTCCATGTAACAATGTTCAAAGGGAACAAGATCCTTGGTGCGCCCGTAGAGGTCGATGTATGCATTCACGTACTTCTGAAAATCCCAACGCTTACTTTCCTGAGAGTACAGCAGCTTGTCAAACTCAGCATCAATTTCGGAGGCAGCGTGATAGACATTGTTCGATCTCGAGTGATGGTTTCGGAATACCTGAAAGGCTGGTATAGTCCATCCCGCGAATGGTAGAATGGGATCATATGACAAAATATATAAGCCGGGTGATCTGTGATCTCGAAAGATAGAAAAGAGGATGGCCTCAACCTTCATCCCCATAGCTCTTGCGCACACACGGCTCATTCCATCCGGATCAGTCAATCGAGCGCGCTTCTCGAATTCTTCGTTCGTATAAATTGGAATGGTTCTTGCCAGTTACTTTCCATCAAGCTCGCTTCGAAGGCACCGTCATTTGGATCCTTGAAGCTCGGCATCTTGGATCCTCGAGTCTGCCCAAGTCTCAAACAATTCGGCAGGATCCTTGTCAGCATCCCAGATTGTTTCCAATGGATAATCCGTGTAGTAACGGATTTTCAGTTCATGGCAAAGGGGATACCTTCACGCCTGATGTCCTCACAACGGATGCCAATACTACTTCCCTCCTCGAGATGAGGGAGGTCTTCGAGGATGATTGAACCAGTTCTGAATCGTTTCCGATCGCCAGCGATAGATCGTTAAAGGATATTTTGGTGACAGTAGCGGCAGTGGCTCGGGTTGGTATTGTGGGAAGTTGTTGAATAATTAGTCGAATAGGATTGATTGACAGTGATTGCAAAGGCTCAATGATTTTTGGATGAGTACTGCCCGGTGAACGGTGCGTTGCTTTCTCATCTTCAATCTGTCCTTCGTAAAAAGGAGACTGTTCCGTCGCGTCGTAGTGGAGTAGTGGAGATTGACAACATCATAGGTACGTAGTAGTAGAGTGTAGAGTACATACCATACTAGTCTACCTACCAGTAGTACGGTAGGTAGCTAGGTACCGGAATGATACATCGTAGAGTCGTTTTATTAGGCCAAGCAACAAAAACATACGACGCACAGTACCGGTACCAATTCTTTTTGTAGTACCGGTACTGTACCACTTGACATTACTAACTCTGAATTTACAGTTACCATCCCTTGCCTCAGACCGACGGAAAACCAAGTATTTGACGCCATGGGAAATGATGAAAGAGAAAGTAGTGAAGAGGGTGGTAAAGAAAGGCCAGTCGCCCAAAGCCATACCAATTTCACGGACGAAGATGATGTGCCACTCTCCAAACTAATCCCTCAGATTCGTGTTGAAGGGGATGGTGAAAATGGAAGTGCGGGCAGGGACGAGACAAATACGGGGGAGTCAAAATCGGGAGAAAGAAGTAACGATGTCAACGTTAGTTCCAACAAAGAAGTTGACGAGGAAGATCCAGAAGCATCACCATCGGCAACAACGGAAAACGAAACAATTGGTGATAAATCCAATCTCACTGCCGATACTACCACTTCCAAAGAACAAGCAAGAGAAAATAACGAAGATTCCAATGAAAGTCCTAATCAAGTGACACAGACTAGTGCGGAGGTTCATGCCAGTGAGGATGAGAATGTACTTGTAACGACAAACGAAAATGATGTTTTCCAAAACAACCCCTCTTCCGATGACAATGAAGTCGATCGTGGCGAAGCTACTAGTCGCGAGAAGAACCAGAACGGCAAAGATGAAATAATGGATAGCGGCGATAAGAATGAGCCCAAAGATGTAGAAATGGTTGATGAAGGTACCGACGCAGTCATTGACAAAGAAGAAATGTGTACTGATCGCAAGACCCTGGGATCACAGAAAGCGGTGGAACTGTCGTCCGACAATCAAATGGACATTGATCAAACCGATGACGCTGTTCATGACTCTAAAGCAAAGCAAAAGGCACACTTATCAGATCACGATGATGACACAAATCATGTTCATCCTTCTGATGATCGCCGTGAAGCGAAGATAGACCTGGACAGTGATGGGGAGGACGTCTATGAAGCCTTCAACAAGAAATCCTCTGTCTTTGCATCAAACCGCAAGAAGAAGACGCCCTTGCGTATTGTGATTGCAGGCGTATCTGGAGTCGCTGCTCCTTCTGTTCCCATCAAACTTTCTGCTGTGAAATCTATCACCGATCTGTCACCTCCGGCGAAAGACATCACGAGGGAAGGGACTTTCTCTTGTGACTTTACTGAAGTGGAGAAAGAGCTAGAGGAGTCGCTGAAATTCTTTGAACAACCTCACGAAGACCAAGATCTTCTTTTTGTAGAGTTCCAAAGGAAGGAGCAAAAAGCGAAGCTGGACGACGTACTAAAGAAATTAAACGAAGAGGAGGAGGCGGGGAAAAGAGAGATCGAGATCATCGTCAGCCAACAATTGAAAGAAAAACAGATAAGCACAGAAAAAAGTGTTGAGAAGTATAAGCTAAAGACTGCTGCTGAAGAAAAGAAAGAGCTGGCAAAGCTCCAACAGCTCTATGACGAAAAGTGCAAGAGCAACCAATCCAAGATCGACCAAGGAGTCATGGTTTTACGGAAGAGGAATGCAGATGAAACCAAAAAACTCATGCAACAGCACCGCCTTCAAGTACAACATCGTCAAGTGAGTCAAGAACAAGCAAATGCTGAATGGTCACAACTCTCCGAGCGCCTCCAAGGGAAACATCAGCGTTTAATGGCCGAGTTTGCAGGCAAAGGGGAACAGGTGAAACAAAAATGCCTGGCAGAGTTTCAGAGAGATTCTGCTAAATTGCGAAAGATCTATGAGAAAAAACACCAAGATTTAGATGCGAATCGACATGCCATCTACACGAAGATTCACACAGGATTTCAGCAAGTACGACAAAGATACCTAAAGCGTCATTCTCAAACGATTGCCGAAAAACGAGAGGCTCTACTCCGAAAAAATGCTGACTTGGTCAACGACAAGGTAGAACACCAGCTACCGACACGAGAAAAGACTAAGAGTGACTTGGAGGAAAAGGAGGAAAAGGAGGAGCTTCGACCACCGTCACCAATCAAGACCTCAGCTAAATGGGTCCAAGAATCGCCAAACGAGCCCTCTGGAGCAGCATCTCGCCATAAGCACCGAAAAGCAGTGCTCAGTCAGATTAACAAGCAGTTATCCGTTGAGATACATAACGAAGGTATTTGGATTTCGCAGCTCGGGTCAGAAGATTCTGACAAGAACAAAAATAATGAAGCTTCCAGCCAAGAAAAACAGCACTTCATTCCTTGGGGTGTGAAGGCCAGAGTTGTACTAGAATCAATTATCTGCGGAGAAATACCGGAGGAATGCGGTCTTGAAGGTTTTGACTTTGGTGATAGCGTGTCGGCAAATGCAGGCCACCTTCGATGTGTCATGACTGACCTGCGAACAAGCGACGAAAGTGCTGCGTCGCAACGGGTCGAAGCTATCCTGCACCAAGAACTAAACGAGGCATCAAAGATTGAAAACAGAATGAGAGAATTGCAAACCAATATCTTGGGTACTGAGAAGGGAATCGAACAAATAACTAAAACCATGAAAGAACTGGAAATAAAGCTTGCTGAAAACGTGAAAGAAGTGGAGAAGACCAAATCACACTACCAAGCGTTTCGAAACAAATTCGCCAGGTACTTCGGCCCAGGTAAGTTTGTTGCTGAGATTGAGCCAGCGCATGGAATGCAAAAATTGCGTCCTAACGTCGTTTATTCCCCGTTCATCAAAAATGATATCAAAGATGGGAAAATTCTTCCCGCCACCAATCCTGGCGACAAGGAGAAATTGAATCAAGCACTAATGAAGTGGAGATCAGCTTTGGAGAATGGACAGAAGCGAGACAGAGCAATCCGTGAAAAGATCGCAGAAGCAAAGGGAATTGCCCAGAAAAAACAAAGCCAAGTCAATCAAGCGCAACGAACCCTTCGAGCCATGGCCGTTGATGTAAAAAAGAGAAGGACACAGGTGGATGATGTTCGCTCAGGCAAAGCCAAACCAACCAATCGCTACGATCGGGGTCCTGTCAGCGACAGTATCAATCTTCTAAAAACAACTGCAGGGTTGAGACGCGATGAGTTGAATACAAAGAGGAACAGTAGCACCTCAAACGCGTGGGTACAGAGTCTTCCTTCTATACCGGGGTCTTTGAAGCGCAGTTTCTGGTACAAAATGCATAGACGGCGGCAGCAGATTGTTTTACGCCCCACATTTGCTTCTTTGTTGAGCGATCTCCAGAAACAAGTGGGACTTAAGCTCTCTTCCCGGGGTCTTCCCCAGGAAAAAGTTGACTCCGAGCTCATCCGAGCTGAACAGAACTATCTTTTGGCAATCCATCCCATCGCTCCAGTGGGCGAGACAGTATCATCTTCTCCATCAGCAACCACATGGGCAGAGCCAGGTAATTATATATGTTTGAAATGTTGTCATATATCACCATTTTGTATCTCACATTTCTCATTTCCGATTTTTTAACAGGGTGGTACTTGAATCTAGAGGTTCCAAAGGAAGACACCGCAGACGTAATTCTTCCTCGAGCTGCCGTCTATCCCTTGGTGCAAAAGAATCTCTCAGAGCTGTGCTCTGCACCAGGAAGGCAAGCTGCATCAATGCTGAGATGCACTCATCTGCGCTCGCTGGAGACTCCACTCTCAGCGATTGGCACTGCAACAAGCCTAGCTGAAACTAACCCATCGATGACTGTGAAGGGTCCGTGTCCGTTGTTTGAACCAAATTGTCTCCTATTTCTGTACACACGCTTACCTCATGTTTCGATTTTTTCTTTCTCTGAATCCAGGACCGGCGATTCTACATGATCCTTTACGAATGACCCCGGAAGAGGCAAAAGCTGCATATAACTTTGTCATTGTCAAATCTCCTGTGACAAAGCCTGTCATGCAACGCAGAAGGTCATCATCCTCAAAAGATGCACCTCCTTCACCGGCGAAGTCCACAAAGCGAAAACCGATCTCTGCGCCCAAGTTGGACCCTGGCTCCAAGACTGCTGCTGCTGTTAATAGGAAAAGAAAAAGTGCCGCCCAGGCTGAGAACACGACAGCACGAGCTGTCCAGAGAAGAAAGCCAGAAGTTGCCAAACAGCAACAATCGCAACAGCACCTGCAGCACCAGCGGCCAATGCAGCAGCCAATCCAACAACCAGTGCAACAACCAATCCAACAGCCAATCCAACAGCAGATGCAACAGCAACCTTCACCAATCCAACAACAGCAGATGCAACAACCTCAATATCCTCCGATGAACGATCAGGCATTCCAGCCACGCCCAATTATGACTCAACCGCAACACCCACCACAACTTCAACCGCAACCTGGACCACCTCGGCAAATACCAATGACTCAGCAACAACAAGGCAATCAATACAATCAGTTTATGGGTGCAATGCCATCACCCATTGGTACTCAGCAGCAGCGAGGCTCCTTCAGCCAATTCCCGAATACCCCGCAAATGAACCAGTTTCGGATGATGCAACATCAGCAGCAACAGCAGCAGCAACCTGGGCAGCAACAAATGAACTACGGTCAGCATCCACAAGCTATGCAGCAGATTCCCCAATTCTTTCCTCAAATGGGACAGCAGCAGTATCCTCAGCAACATATGCAACAGCTTAGCCACAGCGTCATCGGTCCTCCAGGAACCATACCGATGAATATGCAATCCACCACCACAAACGCCAACTGCGGACAATCAAACAGCGGCAACAACAATATGAATATACGTCAAAATAACATGCCTTCTGCGGACGATCAGAACGATCCCCTATTCATGCTCAAGGAAATGTAAGATGGGAGCTCAATCTTTCTGGTTGACGCTAAGGTTAATACTATTGGAATTACATGCAAAATTGATAAAATATTTTGAGCTGGATAGCAGAGATAATGTACTGTCAGTCACTCGGTCGATCTTGAACCAGCTCAAGCAATAATTGCTATTGCTCGGCAAATTTTCCTCGGGTCATGTTCCGTATCAAAATCTGGTATTGTTGTTCATTGACCAGTTGTGTTTCCCGGCAGGTTTGTTTCCATTCATCACCTGTAATCATTAGTGCCGCCAGGACGGTGTCCGAATCGATCTCTTCTTCCTCTTGCAAATCGGATTCTATTTCGTTGTGTTGTTCCAAGACCGTTCCCGAAACTGGTGACACTACGGCCAATTGGCCCTCAAAAGTCTCCCAGACGGTGTGATATAGCTCGTCTGCCGCAGTAATTGCATGTCCTTCAAAGTGGATTTTGACAATCTCTTGACCTCGTGTGATGCATTGCCCGGGATGGATGAAAGACTGTATTGAAGAAACGTCCCCAATGTCTTCGATACCTCGTTCGGTGAGGCCAATTTGAACCCATCGATGGGTGCTTGACTTGGATATCATCTCGATCCAAACATGTCGAGAAGGGCAAATCATGCGGAAGCATCTCTTGGCAACCGTGGATGTGGCCATAGTTATTCTTTGTTGGTTATGAAAGTGGGGGATATCGTTGTCAGTAGTCACGACAGTTTGCAGTAGTAGTATAGCAGAGAGTTGCTACTATAGCTGTCGTTTCAGAACTTTTTCTACGACTGTGCGGTCGAAGTGAATCTCACACCGATTTTTCCGAACAGGGAGTTCACACAGTCACTGTCAGTTGATTTCTTGATGACGGTAAAAAAGACGAACGATGGATGACGTGTCAAAATACGGTATCTTATACTACCACGACAGACGACAGTCACACCAACATAGTTTTTTATTGACTGTGAACATTCATAGAAGAGAGTCCAAATCAGAACCCACTCATCATCATCAATCACCCTTGTAGATGATCATTACGACTACTACAGTCAGTCATCATGAACTCTCCCACAGAGTTATGCACATTCTGCATCTAGTAGCAGCAACAGTCTCAAGATGTTGATTCACCGCCTCTTGACGGCAGCTTTCTTGGCAGTGGGGGTGACAGTGAGACTGTGCGGGGCGTTTCATGCGCCGACAAGAATGCATCGGAAAATTGTGTGTTCTGGGACCGATACAGTTACTTCGTCATCTACTGCGTCATCTACTACGTCATATTCTCATCTTCGAACCGTCGACAACGACTACATCCATCAGGGTGGCGAAAAATTTCAAGTTGGTATTGCTGGTGCGGGTGCTGTGGCCTTTGCTACGGCTGCGATCTTGTCCAAGAACGGACATGATGTCATGCTGTGGTCGCCCTCTGGGAGAGGAACTAAAGATCTCCATGCAAACCTCTCAGCAGACAGTCACGTCAATCAACGAACGGACCAAACTTTCCTAACTGCCTCTGGAGCCATGGACTATCACTTCGTTCCACGAATAGCGGCGTCTTCCGAACAGCTTGTGAAAGAAAACCAAGTTGTATTAATCTGTCTTCCGGCCAACGGCCATAAGCACGTCTTTGATGAACTTGCACCTCAACTGTCGATATCTCTTACTTGCAAACATGTCATTATATCATCGCATGCTTCACTGGGTGCTCTATACCTGACGAAAGCTGTTGAACAATATCAGCAACAAACACAGTTGCAGACGAAAAACAATGAACTGAATTTTCCAACCATCACTGCATGGGGAACGACCGTTTGTACTGCTCGGCGTCCTTCTGGAACCACAGTCGATGTCAAATCGATACGAAAGTCGGTTGATTTGTGTACCATACCAGAACAAGAATCACCATCCGCATTAAAACTGTGTCAATCGCTTTTCCCACACACCAATTTTCAACCCAGAGACGGACTTTTGGCGATCAGCCTCTCCAACCTCAATCCGCAGAACCATTTGGGCATGGCACTGGGGAACATCAGTCGAATGGATAAGGGAGAAGCGTGGTATCAATTTCAAATGACAACGCCAGCAATCGGCCGGTTCCTGCAGGGTCTGGATCAAGAGCGTCTCGAAATTGCTCGAGCCTTGGGGGTAGACGTGAAAACTATTTACGAACATTTTTCACTTTCGTTTCACGTTCCCATTTCCGAGTCCATTTCTGACATGTGCCAGCAAATTCACAAGTCAGGAAACGATGTGTACGGTCCCAACACTCCTTCTAGCAGATATATTACTGAGGATGTCCCATTTGGTTTAGTGTTGACTGCAACGTTGGGGCGAATGGTTGGCCGGCCTGCCCTCCTTCACGAGTCTGGCATCATGATTTGCAATTCCATGTACGGATGTGACTTTGTGGCCAAAAATGACTTGCTCCAGTCACTGAAACTAGATGAAATGACTTTGGAGGATTTGCAAAGGGCTATTCGAACAGGAAGAAACGTTGTCCTGGATCAACAACAAGAACGTACACCAACATCCGTGAAATGATCGGGCGGGTTTCTCGTCATTTTCAATCATCCACTACGAGAGCCTCTGACTTGTTCGATCCGGTCACAGATCTCCTTCATCGACAACTTGGTCACTAGTAGACGTTCCAGTCGACCACAGAAGGTCAAGGTATAAAGAAAAGACACAGAGGCCAAAATTTTGTCCGCCATGCCAGGACATGCGACTACAACGTTTATATTATTATACTACAGAAACACTCACCTACATGATAATAATATGTTGATGGGATCCTTTGCAATGTAAATCAACTAAAAAATCTGTTTCCAATAAGTCGGCTTATTAACACTTGAGGTTGTCTGCCAAACGACTGATACTCCAGTAGTCTTCCAAGGTAGTGGAATCTACTCATCCAAGTCGACTGGGTTGGTCAAGAATTCCGAGAACTCTTTGAGTTTCTCGCTTCCTCGCACCTCAAAGTCCAACAGAGGCATCAAAGTGACATGGAAATCCTCACCGTACAAATCGAAACACTGTCCAATGTACTTGTCTTGCATTCGCTTTCGAGCCAACATTTTGGAACAGATTTCTTGGGCTTCAGCAGGCAACGAATCTTTGTTCCCCGAGTACCACTCTGCTAGTTCCTCGGCGTCCTTTTCTGGAAAGAGGACTTGGTTGACGACAATGTTGTGGGTATCGATTCCAAACTTGGACAGTTCTTGAACCAAACGCTCCGTTTCGTATATTGAAAGGAATTCTGGGATGCAAACACACACCTAGCAAAAAGAACACAGAAGTAGTATGAGTTGAAACATTTCATCGCAAGATTTCGCACCATCTTGTACCAGGTTGAGAAATAGTCGTTTTTTTTTTTGGTTGGCGTCTCTTTGATGTCACTTACAAACGTCGTCACGGAAGGGTCTTGGAATGCGTCGTTGACTTTGTTGATGACCGCTCTTGTCTCTTCCAAACGTCCAAGGATAGCATCTTGGGCTGCTCCAGGATTCTGTCCGCCTCCCATCATAGCTGTAGCTTGACCAATCAATCCACCAAATCGATCTTTCAGCTCCATAACCTTTCCCAAGGCCTTTTCCAAGATGGTGGGGAAAGACAAAAGACGCAGGGTGTGACCCGTGGGTGCAGTATCAAAGACGACAACATCAAAGTCGAGATTTTGCACTTGCTTCATCAGCTCCGAAAAGGACATAGCTTCGTCGATACCTGGAATACTATTTGTCAACTCGGACATCATTGCTGAAAGTCCCCCATCTTGATCTTCGTCGGTACCTTGCTCCGCCATGTTGCGTTGCATTTCTTCCATATCATTGTTAGCATCAATTTCCATAGCACAAAGGTTATCGAATCCTTCAATTGGTGTGGGCTCGCGACCAATCTTTTGACAAAAGGCGTCACTCAAGTTGTGAGCTGGGTCCGTAGACACGATCAAAACCTAAATGGGAAAACAAAAGAGGACAAGGAAAAAAAAGAACATAATATTGTTATTATCAACATGAAACTGTGCCAGATTCGAGTCAACAACCTCTCTGTCTGCGTGCATTGAAGGTTACGAAACCCATTCCGTATAATTATTGAGTCGTTGTATCCTTAATCTATCAACTTTTCGTACCTTCTTTCGAGTCAAAGCCAACTGAACTCCCAAGCAACAGCTTGTTGTCGTCTTGCCAACTCCACCTTTTCCTCCGACAAACACCCATTGGAGACTGTGTTGGTCAATGATATTCTTCAAAGAGGGCTCCGGGAGATCGGCATCGTTAATTTCAATATCAGTCATGATTATGATGTTGCTTGTATATGTAATAAATGCTTTCAGTTCTTTCGGACTACAAGTACTAGCTAGTAGTTGAGCTATGATGTAACAATGATTGATTGATGGATTGACTTTACTGGAGTACGTCGTATTTTTGATGATGGAATCGTCAAGTCCAATCTCTGTGTTCCAAGAGCAGCAAGCAAGGCAATGCCATCGTCATCCAAAAAAACAAAAAACTTTGAACAATCGTCGTTTCGCGATGGTCGTCACGCGAGGTGAACGTGAGGCACAAAGCATGTGCTCGTCTGTACTGCGATGGTACCACTACCGTGCTGTAACGAACATTGTCACACTGTCCTACACGTGGAATTACTTCCAAGGGCTAAGGTACAGACGGTCAGTTATCCCACCGTAGCAAGTATGATACGTGCCGGTAGTATGATGATAGTACCGGTAGTACGATTGTCGTTGTTAACAGTTAAATCCAAGAAGGAAAAGCAAAATGCAACTACCGTACCGTAGCCAGTACACCGTCGTACAGAATACAGAACATTATTATTATTATTTTGTCTACTACTATTACCGGTAGTATCTTACGACCATTCCTTACCTGAGCTGGGGTTTATATGGATGCTGCTTCATATTCTAGCGGGGCAGGAAGTGGCATACACATCAAAGTCAACCTTCTTTACAGACTCTTGCAACAGCAATATCAACTCCTTGAGGATTTCTTCCTCCGTAGAAGTCGAGCCTTCTTCCTCCTGGGCCCACACAGTCATCAGGGCAATAGCTCGTTCAGTAGACGTCTCGCGGGCGCGAGTCAATCTTCTCATCGCAAGTGTGTGGAGCTCCTGCTTCAGGGCTTTGCTCTCCAAATGAGCTTCCTTCGCCTCTTTCACCGTGGTATGAGAGACAGCAACACCAATAGCTTCGAGTTTTGCTTGCAGCTCCTTCACCAATATAGGCATCTTCTTTCTTGTCGCAATGTTGATCGCAGAAGTAATATCAGTCTTCTTTTCAAATGCTGCCAATGCAGTTGCTCGTGTCTGACTGAAATGTTTCTCTAACTGAATGCCAACACATTCCATGTATACGAAACTTTCGACGGCTTCCACACGATGATTGTATTCCTTCAACAGCTCACCCAATGATTCCAGCAACCACTCGGTACCCGAATCCCGAGTTTCAATGTATGCATTGATTGAGTTTCCACAAGTACCAGGATCGTTGCTTCTCCAGCCATTTGGATCTGTCACATCGATTCCTTGAGCCTCGAGGACCTTGGATTGAAGAAACGGGCTCTGGTCGTCACCTGGAACATATGCCAGGGACAAGAGGTTCTGCATTTCGGTAATGAAATCAGCGCGCAAATCACGAATATCTCCAACGCCACCTTGGAGAATGGACATGCGCAAAATGTCCAAGGCGTCGGAGCATCGCTGGACATTTTCCCTCAACCCAATAGCGTACTTTCGCACCATTCTCAAGTCCCTTGTGGTCTCTTCTACTCGCACATTTGCATCGTTCACTCCGACTGCCTCCATGATCGACATTGCAACTTTAGCGTCCCACCGACCGATTCGGTCACGGCAGTAATTCATCGCCTTGTCTCGAAGCTTGGTCTTGCGAGCTTCTTCTTCCGCCATTTCTTGTGACAGTTCTACGCCCGTCTCCACTTCCTCGGCGTTGTCTTGGTCTTCATCCTTGCGAAACTTTTTTGAATTTCCAATATTCACAATTTTGTACACAAGTTGGAGTTCAGTGTTTTGGTCTTCTTTTGTTTCGATATGATGTCTCTGAATCATCTTTGAAAGGTTCTCCTTGGACGCTACATTGATTTTCGACTTCATATCTAAAGCTGCGGCTCGAAGAGCGACACACTGGGTCATCTCTTTTTCCAGGAATGCATACATCATTCGTGTTGTTCGGACCGGAGCCGTCTTGCACAGGGTCGTCATGAAATCTTTCAAAAGAGATTCGTTGACTAACAAACGGTTTTCAATGCTTTGAACCTGTTGTCGCTGTAGGTGTTTCTTTTCTCCTTCCTTTTTTCCTTTTCCATGAAGCGACTCTTGATTGGACGTCAGCTGCTTTTTGACTTCGGTCAAACTTGCTTGGATTCTATCAGCCAAAGTTTCGGAGGGAGGTACTGTCGGATTCTTCGAATTTTCCATCTTTTCAGAAATAGCTTTCTCGTTTGCCAGCTGTTGCAGACCCTCCAGATAGGCTTGAACTGAAGGTTGGACCATGCTCAAGTCGGCGACGTAGGCACTGAGCATGACACTCGTGGCTTCAATACTAGGAATGGATCGTTCAACCTTCTGCAAGGCCAGAATGCGGAGACAGTCGTCAACAGCCGACTTTTGAAGTTTCCGATATGGCATCTGCAGCTCTCTCCTTGATTTGGAATCTCCCAAACGGGCTGTTTCGACATCCTTCTCGTAAGCAAAAAGATTGGAGACTGAAATTGCGAAACGTTTCCAAGATGCCCCGATGTGTTTCTCTTGTTCTTGCAAGATACGCAACTTCTCCATGGCCTGTAACGCTCTGATCCTCCAGCTCCAAATCAAATCCCGCTCCGCCTTGAGCAAGTCAGCGTGGATGGCTAAGGACGTGTTAAGATCTTCAAAGGTGGCAGATTCTACAAACGAATCTTCTTGTACGTTGAAAGTTCTTGCATTGCCAAGCGCTGGGGAGGAACAATGCATGAGCATATTGACAGGAGTTTTTATGGCTTCCTTGACGGGCGAGGGTGGCTTGACACAACCTGAGTAGCACAATTCCGGGAAGAAATTCCAATCATCTGAGCCTCCCCCTCGAGTGCCTGTCATTTCTTTTTTTGGCGTCGGCGTGCGAGGCGACTTGGGCATTTCCAGAATTTGCATGAGATCGGTGCGATACAAAAAGGCTTCAATGGATTCGGAAGTGGTCACATCTACTTTGTCGAGTCGAAACATGATTTCTCCTTGTCCTCGGATGCCATTCAACGTGTCACTGAGCCAATTCATGAGGAGCCTAGAATCAATCTCATGCTGACAATTGCTGATATCGGACACTCCAAGGTAGATGGAGAGACTAGGGAGCAGGAGTCCACCAAAAAATTCTGCCGTCAAGGCTTGCTCCAACCAATGAAAATCTTGTAGGGATCGTAGTGGGAAACCACTTGCAAAATCTTCCAACTTGTCGCCTTGTTTCTTTTTGATATTTACGCGGTACTTCCACATGGATTCATCCGAATCCCATTCAGCTCGGCCAACGTGAACCACCCACTGACGCGTAAGAAGGAAAAGGTGAATTGAGACGTAATGTTAGTCGACTGTGCCGATAGAATCAAATCCAACCGAAAGATTTGGTGTTTTTCATTATTGACGAGCCTTACCGTTTGTTCCGTGGTGAGAATATGTTCCCTTCCAAACGGTCGTGAAAGCATTTTGTTAGTAGCGGCAGTGGCCGTTCTAAGAGCTGATGCTGAGCGCTTGTGTCTCACTTGTTGGACTAAAGATACCGATCGCGTACCGGTAGTTCGCCGACTACCGGTAGTCGACCGGCTTGTAGCGCTCCGCGTGCTGGTGGGGGCAATGGAGTGAGACCCCATGTGTCGAGGCGAAATGTGGTTACGATGTTGCTGAGTGACAGTAGAGATTGCCGCGGGAGATGACGTTGCTGTGGTGGCGGCGGGGGAAGACAAGGTTACAAATGGCGCCTTTTGGCTGTCCGTCTTGTCCCCCTTATTGTAATCAATGGGCGATGGCAAACCATCGTCATCAACATGATGGTCAAGGATATCCTTGATGTGATGAGAAGTATTCTGACTGGATTCTGTTCCATCATCTCTTTTGTCGGACTGCGCTTGCGGAGAAACTCCGTGACGTTGTTGTTGTTGTGGTTGTTGATGATGATACTGTTGACTCGGATTGTTGGCTTGTTGATCTCGTTTCTGTGTAGAGTGGTCACCACTATCCGAAGAGGACGATTGGCTTGATGACGCAAGATTTCCATTTTCTGTTCGTTGATTCTGATTTTCCTTTCGTTTGCTGCTGCTGCTGCTGCTGTTGTTGTTCTTTCCAAATAATCGTCTCCAAGATCGCTTCTTTTGATCTTTCGATGGTTGCTGAGACGAATGTGACTCCAAAAAATCATCTTCTTCGTTGACTTCATCATTCGAAGGGTCCATCTGGTCCGACAAGATCGGGGCCTCTTGCGTCAACAAGGGACGCTGATCTCTCTTGGAACGCATCTTCATGGTGCCTTTCTCAACAGCACAAGCAATGAATTAACAGTAATTACCCGGAGTAGACTGCTACGACAGAACAACTCAAGTGACGGTAAGTACCGGTACTACCGTACTCCTGCTCCAACTTTCGGAAAATCAAACAGAAACAAGGTCGAAGTTCACCTTTCGCAGCAGCGGCAGTAGTAAGTAACCACACCAGTAGCAACCTACTGCGGTAGTAATACAACTGTCGATGGGTGTTTTACGGAGTTGTGGTTTTCCTCTTCTTCTGCTTCTTCTTCCTGTCATTCGTTGTCTCTCCTCGCAGACAGGAAGGACCTTGAGGAAAAAGTACCGTAGACGGTTGCTACGGTAGGGGGTAGTACAGTAAAAGTGTATCGTTGCGCTCTTCCTACCGGTGTAATTTAGCTACGGCAGAGAGTTTGGCCTTGCTCGGATGTCACAGCCGAAGGAACCGATAAGTCAAGTCTTGCCAAACCGTTCCGAAGCCGCGTATCTCGGTTTTCAAGTGGTGTTATTGTACAATATCATCCCCAAAACCTGCTCTTTGGAGACTCATTCGGAAGACCACTACTACGAAAAAAACGAAATGGTATCGAACTTTTCTTTGGACTGTCTTTAATTGGTCTCTTAAAACGTGTCATACGATGTTACCGCCGGGCCATCATTGCATTTCTTCAAGTACATAAGAAAATGAATGAGCGAACGTTACCGGTCAGAAACGGTCAATACACTGCTAAGGTTAAAGCTAAATCCAATGATCTTGGCGTCTGTCCGGCAACAGAATGGCATCTCAACGTCTTTCACAGTGTATCATAGAGCAGCGTCCGTTGGATGATTTTAATGTTAACATCACAGTCAGTCAAATCACAAATCATGGTGTGGAATGTTGACGAATCGAGCATCCCAGCTACTACTACTGGATTAGGTACCTAGCTACTAGGTAGTACTCCGAGTACTTACTATTACTAGCTAGTGTAATATACCATCTTGTGTGTACACAAACTCTTCCAGCAACAATCCACCGAATTTGGAGAAAGGCGTCAGTGCCTTGTTGTCCAGGAGAGGTCCCGTACCGCTGCTGGCTGTATAGTACACCTTCGATACAGAATGACGACAATAGCTTCTTCACACCAGAAAAGACTGCAAACGGATGTGTCGCGTCCGAAAGTATTCTTTCTTTTGTCTTGCTTGATGATGATGATCCTTTCGAACGTTTCTATTCCAGTGATGGCTCAGAGATCCAATCAATATTCTGACTCTGCTGGTGGGACCCCCGTTCTCAATCCCCTCAGCGATAAGAATGCTGACAATGATGATAACGAACGATTGGAGGGTTCACAACAACAAAGTTCCTTGGAGCGATGGATATCCATCTCATTTTCCACACGGCAAACAAATACTACCGCCGACTCAATGATTATTATCGAAGGGGCCGTCCTAGAAGCGCTTCAAACTTTCTTTTGTGAGGACACAGAAGTGATTCTAGTTGATGCGAACTACAAGAGCCTATGCCCTATTGAAGGTGGTGTCGGAGCGTTCAACCGGATGGGCGAGGACACCTTGAGTGCAGGTGCTGGTTATGCAACAACGACAAATATATCGGCAAGAAGCACCATATCCGACTTTCTTGCCAACAGCAAGGAACCAAGGTCCTATCTTTCGGCAAGTACTGTCAGTTTTGTCACCACTCCCCCAATACAGCGAGAGGATGGTGACGGTGCTGTGATCCCATGGATGACATGGAATGTCGCATATCAAGTCGTATACATTGGCACTACGATTTTAGAGCAGGCGACCATCATGAATATTACCAACGAGGAGGACTTTATGGAAACGATCGTGCAACTTGCGCTGGATGTCAGTATCATGGAAGGGAACATGGATGCCCGGATGGCAGAGCATGAGGTTCAAATGAGTATGGTTGGACTGGAATTGGAAACCTTTGGAGACGAAGTTGAAAATTTACGGCCCGTCAGCTCCAACAAGAAAGAACTCGATTTTCAACAGCGTGTAGAAATCCTTCGTTGGATCGGCGCTGGATCCCTGATCATTAATGTTCTTGTTGTGGTGGCGCTAGCTCAAATGGCAAAACAAGATCGTTGGAAGAGGGAAGAAGAGGAGGAGGATGTTCTTTTGGATCTCAATGATGACCATCAAATGGAGAGAGGACTCGGCACAGAAAAGGATGTCGATCGCATGTTGCATATCAGTCAAAAGGAATCATCTCTCCCATTCTCAGGACGAAAGTCAAGATCCTCAACAGACGAAGCAACGGCGGAATCAGATGCTGAGATGAAGACATCCTCACTACCTACTGTTTCATCTACCACCATCTCTGAACTGAAGAGGCCACTAGACTCGACGCCTCAAGAAGGAGGATCTAACGACGTGGTACAGTTTTTGAGTGAATTGTTTCCAATAATGGGGAGCTACTGCTGGGCTACCAATGGCAAGTGATGTTTCGGCAATTGGTCGTACGGTAGTTCACTACGACAAACATTCAAGGCTATTTTGACGTATCTTGCCACCATAAAATATATTAGAGTTTAGGGTTTCATTTTTGGTCTGTCCGTCCTCGGCCTCCAAAGTGTCGTCGTCCTTTGCGGTTGTCGAGATCTGACGATGGTGCACATTTTTTATTTGTTGGTGGGTTGTGCTGTCCTGGCCGTATCGAGTACCGCAACCGTTTGAGTTCTTCAATAGAGCGGCCAAAGCTGCGGGGACTGACCAAGACGGCCACAGATTGAACCTACTCTGATCATTGCCAAAGATCTTGCATCAATAACGGTCAACAACAATTACATTGCAGTGCGATACCCCAGCAACTCGATTTTTGGGTTTCCTCAAACGCTGCACAAAGCATTTTGATCATGAGTTCCAGCGACGATGACGAAAAGAAGAGCGGTGCCGAAAAGATCTTGGATATGCTGAGGCAAGCAGGTGTATCGACGGAGAATCTGGATGAGAAGAAACATGCATTTTGGGATACTCAAGTAAGTCGAAGATTCAACAACAACTAGCGCTGCTACGAAGGGAGGCAACAAAAGGAAGTGCATGAATTTCACTTTTACTTACAATTTGTATTGCCTTTTGGACAGCCCATGCCTCATGGACAGCAATCGGATCTTCCAGAAGGACCTATTGTTCCCAATAAGAACCCAGACGAGATTCGTTCCGAACCATACAACATGCCGACGGGATTTGAGTGGAGTACGTTGGATATCATGGATCCTGTTCAACGCGAGGAACTTTACACTTTACTCGCTAACAACTATGTTGAGGATGACGATGCCTTGTTTCGCTTTGACTACTCGAAGGAATTTTTGGAGTGGGCTTTGACACCACCAGGATATTCCACCGAACTCTTGTTGGGGGTGCGAGCCACTTCCAGCAAAAAGCTGATTGCGTTCATTTCCGCAGTCCCGGCCAATGTCAAAGTGCAATCTACTTCTAGATTGGATGTCGTGGAGATAAATTTTCTCTGTGTACACAAAAAGTTGCGGGCCAAACGACTCGCACCTGTCTTGATCAAGGAAATCACTCGACGTGTCAATCAGACAGGGGTCTTCCAAGCGGTATATACCGCAGGTGTGGTCTTGCCCGTACCTGTAGCTTCGGCACGGTACTACCACCGATCTCTCAATCCGAAAAAGCTAGTTCGAGTCGGCTTTTCGCGTCTGAATCCTCGCATGACCATGGCTCGGATGCAAAAGTTGTACAAGGTGCCCGACACACCTAAACATGATTTAATACCAATGACAGAGGAGCACGTCGACGGAGTTCACAAGCTTTTGTCAGCTTACTTGGAGTCGAAGTTTTTGTTGCACGTCAATTTTTCAAAGGAAGATGTCGCCCATTGGTTGTTGCCGCGGACTGGCGTGGTGGACAGCTACGTCTTGGTGGACGAACAAGACAAGACAAAGGTCACAGACATGGTCAGTTTCTACCATCTGCCTTCTACCATTCTTGGCAAAGACGATACATTGTATGCAGCATACTCGTACTACAACGTAGCCACAACCATGAGCTTGTTGGATTTGATGAGGGATGCTTTGATTTTGGCAAATAGCACAGGAACGGACGTGTTCAATGCCTTGAATCTCATGGAAAATGACACATATCTTGAAGAATTGAAATTCGGAAAGGGCGATGGCAATCTTCAGTACTATGTCTACAATTGGTCATGTCCTTCCATGAAAGCAAGTGATGTGGGAATCGTACTACTGTAATCAAGCCAGCATTATGCAAGGTGTTTTGTCCTGTACGACGTAAAGAAGTGCCTGCCAATCTAGTCCTTTCATCTAGATCACGTTGTCGTGTTGTTCATGAGTGTAGGCCGAAGGTTGAATGACGGCTCCACAGATTTGTCCTACCACGTAATGTTGTATTTCGTACAAACTTCTACAGTATTTCGTGAAGTATTTACTACGGAGTATTCCAAACTGTTGCTGTAGAGGTGAGTCCCTCCCCGCAGCCTCTCCTCCGTAGAAGTCTAGAAGGTCCGCTACTACTTATATTCCCTCCCCAGCCAGGATCTTGGAGAGGAAGGTACCAGGGTTTGTGACTACAATCCCCCCTGCGAATGGAACCATCTACTGGAGTACGACCATAGAGAGAATCAGTTGAAGAAGAAGCCCTTCTTCTTTCTTTGGGAGATGAAAAGTCTGTAATGGGGAGGAGGCTGCTGGTTGCAAAACACAACAATCCACAGATAAATAGAAATTTCTTGGTGAATACCGGTATGACGGAGGGTAGAGATGTTCCAGAGAACTGCATGAGCCAAATTGTTGCACGATGCAAAATCCAGTAGTGTGAGGTATGTTGTTTTTCTGTAAGGAAAAATAGTGATGAATCGATGACGAAGTTTGTTCATACATGGTACAACTGCAAAGTTCTGATACCCTACTTCAGAGAAGTAAGAAAGAGGTACGGACTCTCTAGCTAGAGTAACTTCACCGTATGTGAAGTGGCTAGGGTCTACTGCGACTCAAGGCAAAGACGATAGCAGTCGCCTGCAGTTCTTGATTTCTAGCTAGCTGCACTCATGTCGTCACAGTCAATTCACTGCGCAGGATCACTGGGTCGTACAAAAGGTATGATACGTACGTGCGGAGTGTTCACTTGTACCGGTAATACCGTACTACAAAGTAGGTAGTAGAACTTCGTACTCCAGTAAAAAAACATAAGAAGTATTTTTGTATTTTTGAGCGAAGAGTAGACTACCGTACTTACTGTTAGTACAGGAATCATTTTTGTCGTTTTGTTCCATGAATCAACTCACAAACTCACAACTCACATCAAATTACTGGCATCATATATTGGCGACACATACAGAGACAACAAATCAACATGACGTCTCAAATTCAGGTGATGAAATGGCTGGTGGCAGCTTCCACTCTCATGATTTTGACAACGAACAGTCTTGGGGTCCACGGTTGGACACCGTCGCCGCTTGAAGGGCCTGTCGCAAGAAGAGATATGATTCACCAATCTATCTTGGGCGTTTTTTCTTTTTCTGTTCTTCAGTTTGGAGGAGCTGTTTCTTCATCAGCTATTGCGGCCGAAAAACCATCGGAATTTATCGATGTTGGAACGCAAGCCCCTCCTCCAGAGGGCTCGAGCCCTTTCGTCACTCTGGAGAATGGCGTGAAGTACAAAGACATTTCTGTGGGAAAAGGCGATACGGTCGTCACAAGGAATTCCAAAGTAGACATTCAGTGCTCCGGACGTCTTCTCAACTTGAATGGTGTCAGCTTTTACAACACCAAAAACAATAACCCCGACGGGTTCGGTGCTGTCCCGCTCTCTCTGGAGCTAGGAAAGGGACAAGCAGTTCCAGGATTGGAAGCAGGATTGATTGGAATGCGAAAATCTGGCATTAGACGAATCATTGTACCTCAAGAACTAGCCTACAATAAGTATCCAGATCTGGAACCGCGTCCCACCAGTGTAGTGGACCAACGAGCACTTGATTCGGTGGTTAAGAATCCTCGCAGAGACGCAGCTATTCTTTTTGATGTCCAGTTGGAGCGACTGAAGTAGAGGCCATTCACCAGCGCTACAAACCTAGACCATTATTTGATCGACGAGTGTTCACTTTTTCTTAGACTTTTTCTTGTCTGACTTTTTCTCCGATTTTTTCTCCGATTTTTTCCTGTCTTTGCTCTTGCTTCGACTTGTTCTGGAACTCTTTCCGGCTTTGGAGCTGTCCTTCTTTTTGGACTTGCTGTCGGCTTTGCTTGTGCTACTAGGCTTCTTTCCACCTTGCTTGACAGACGGAGGATTTCGGACAGCTTTCAAAGGGATAACTGATCCATCTTCAGCGAAATCGCCGAAGTCCGCAAGCGCTGAAAAATCGTCATCAAAATCGTTCATCACAAAGCTGTCATCGTCGTCAAAGTCCATTGGGGATATCTTCTTGCTCTTAGGCTTGCTCGGGATCAGGTTGGCTTTGCTCTTGGGCCGGGATGGGATCAGGCTGATCTTACTTTTCGGTTTGATAGTGAGATTAGCCGAGCTCTTCGGTTTCGAGATCGTCGTGTTCTTGGAGCTTTTTGGTTTGACCGAGAGTCCTACCATGTTCTTTGGATTTGCCGGGGTTGTTCCTTTGATCGGTTTGGAAGGAATCAAGGGAGGTAGTCCGACCTTCGAGGGTCGTTTTTCGCTAGACTTTGATATTGACGGGCTCGGCTCTTTTGATTTGTCCCGCTTCCCGCTGGACCTTGATTTTGAAGAACTCCTATCTTTCGACTTATCCCTCTTTCTTTGGTTAGAGCTTTTGGATCGAGTAGAACTCGGGCTTTTCATTGTTTCCGTCCTCCCCCGACCAGAGTCCTTTGTTTTACTAGTGAGGGAAGGCGATTTTGGTGGCCTGGAACTGTCTTTTGAACTTGATTCCTTTTTCGAGCTCCCTTTAGGGGGGTCTTTGGACGAATCTCTTTTTCGGTCTACTTTTCCTTCATCTCTTCTGCTGGAATCCAGAATCTTTGAAGAATCCTTTTTAGACTTCTTGCCTCGCTTTTCTAAACTGTTTTCGCGGGCATCCTTCTTCTTTTGTTGGCTTGAGGGATTCTCCTTCTTCTCTTCCTTGTTCGGAGACTTGCATACGTTCTTCTTGCTTGATGACTCGATTTTCTTTTCATTTCGTTGGATCGAAGTTTCGACTTTTTTGCTGGCTTCTTTTGTTGGACTAGCCGCATTCTTCTTACTTGATAACACAATTTCCTTCTTTTCACCTTTCATCGCAGGGTTGGCCTTATTCTTCGGCTTGGATTCAATTTTAGGAGAAAAATTAGATTTCTTCTCCTCTTGACATCCAACCTCGAGCTTTAAAAGAGCTGATTCCCACTGCTCCTTCTCCTTCTTCTTCTCTTCTTCGGCTGCTAAGCCCATCAATGCCGCTTGCCACTCGTCTTCCTGGAGCTTATCTTCAGGTCGTTCTTCTTGGGATAGTACTACGGAAACGTCGGTCGTAAGTTCATCTGGTTTAACCGAACTTTCTTTTGTTTCGAACTTTTTGTCATTCACAGCAGCATCAATTGAAGACAAATCTGTGGCTTTGTCTGACATGGCAAATGATTCGGTCGGCAGGGGCGACTCGGATGGTTGGTTTGCTTTTTCACTTGCAAAGTCAAACCCGAATGATTCGTCACAGCCATTTTCGGCATCTGACGCGGGCACCTTTGACTTGTCTTCCCCTTTGTGTTCTCCGAAAGAATCAAAATCTGCTGAGCTCGTTTCAGCTAATCTCTGAAGTTCAAATTCTTCCTTGACCGGGACAACTTGTGGGACAAATTCTTCCTTGACCGGGACAACTTGTGGGGCTTTGGTCGACTCGTCATTAGAATCATCGTCTGAATTGTCGGAATCACTATCTTCTTTCTTTCCAGAAATGAGAGGAATGGTTGACTCAGTTTTGTTGGGCGCGTAGAGCCTTCCTTTGGTGGGAGGACGTTTTGGGGTTGATTCGTCACTGCTTGAATCGTCTTCGCTATCTGAATCATCGAGGAAGGATTTCTTTTTTTGGGGAGGAGCTACACTTCCAACTTTTGAGACTGTAACTTTCGGACGTTCCTCTAAATCATTTTTAGCAATCGTTTTTTCCCTCTGATTATCTTTCTGGGTCGTGTTCTTCCTTTTACTGACGGAATTATCATCGCTGTCAGAATCTTCGCTATCCGAATCATTGAGGATAGATTTCGTTTTTGTTTCACATTTTTGAGTTGGAGGGGAAACAACAGCAGCGGTTGTTGCGAAAGACCGAGGCTCATACGAAGAAAGAGAAGGTTTTGCCTTCTTGCCTTCCATTTCTTCGCTACTCGAGCTACTCGATTCGTCAAGTGCTTCTTGAACGGCACTCGTTTCGTTCTTGGGATTGGCCGACTTAGAACCATCGAGAAAATCTGATAAGCTACCCTGTGCTTGAGATGTATTTGATTTCTCGTTCTCCCCACTGTCGAGCGGCTTTTTGATTGACGTCCCATCCCAACAATTTACAAGCTCTGGTTTCTCATCCTTGTTGTCTTCTTTCGCCGACGCAAGCCCAAATAGAAGGGCAGCTGAATTTTCCATGTTGATGGATTCGGAGGTAACTTTTTTACCGCTTCCATCCCCACCCCCGACACCAAAAATATTGGCAGCCGAAGCGTCCATGTTGAACTCCATCGAGTCTTTGCTTGACTTGTTGTCACCCGCAAAGCTAAATAAGTTTGCAGCCGAGTTATCCATAGCGAAAGAAGTTGATGTTTCGCTCGACTTTTTGTCACCTCCGCTAAAAAACAAGGCTGTTGCTGATTCATCTAAGCTCGTTTTTTCAGGTTTTCCCTCATCAATGTGTATTCTTTCTTCGCTATCAGCCGAAGCCCCCTTCTTTGCCTTCTCGATTCTCTCCTTCACTTTATCAGCTTGATTCTGGATCATTCTCCAGCTCATTAATGTTGAGTTTCCTGGCTTCTTCGCTTTGATCGTTTCCCCCCACTTTGTCATAACATTCTCTGGTGCAGAGTTGTCGATTTCAACTTGATCAGAGTAGACACTTAAGTCAGTGCTATGAAGTGATCGATAGTCCAGCGCGCTTGATTCTTTGTTCTTGTCGATCTTAGTGTCTGCTGTCGTTGAGCTAGTATGCTGGCTTGACTTCACAAGTGGTGCATCCGTAGTGGCTTGATCAAGATTTTCATTGTCAAATCCTCCAGATGGACGAATCGGGACTTCTTGTTCTGCAAACGATGATTCGCTGGCATCTTCACCAGATAACACGGAACGCTTTGATTTTTCTTTCTTCAGTTTACCATTCTTGAATGATGCGTGTCTAGATAGCTTCAGTGACCTAGACGAATGCGATCTCACAGTGATGGCCTTGATAACTTGTGAGTCGTCTACAATATCACCAGTTCGAGTTGTCATTCTTGCTGATCCAGTTCGGAGCAATGACACTGTCTGGGGTGCCCTCCCTTGTGCAGTCACTACTGTGGCTGCCTTAAGATCCATCTTTCGAAATTGCTTCATCCATTCTGGCAACTCCTCCTCTTCGACGGATGATTCATCCCCAGAACCCCAAGATACATCCTCAAGATCATCGTCTTCTTTCCCTTCTTCAACCCCTAGATCAAGCCCAAGAGATTCTCGCAGCTGCTTAGCTTGTTCCTCTTTCAGTCTCTCACGCTGTTTCCATGGAGGGGTCTTATTGGATCGCTTTTTTTCCTCTGGGAGATCATTACCCTGTATCTTCTCAACAAGCTTTTGCATCCATGCTGGCTTTTCGCCAGGATTTTTTGCAACGGCTTTCACCTTGTTCATCCAATCTAGCTTTTCGGGGCCCACTGCAGCGGGGTCCTCAAGTTTTGGCGGAAGTACGCTGGTATTCAATGCTGAGCTCGACCCCAAAGATTGACGACGTTGTTGCATGTTGCTTGTCAATCCGTGAGGTTGAGAAAAATACAGGGATCCTACTTTAGGAAGTCCAATGGCTGCCACTGGAGAGGAAGGTGCAGAGACTATGCCTCCCACAGTTTGTTCTGAGA
This sequence comes from Nitzschia inconspicua, assembly GCA_019154785.2. NCBI lineage: Eukaryota > Bacillariophyta > Bacillariophyceae > Bacillariales > Bacillariaceae > Nitzschia > Nitzschia inconspicua. Next base: position 4,023,287 of record JAGRRH010000017.1, read on the forward strand.
CAGCAAGTCGCGCACTAGACGGAGATGACGGTGCGGATACCATTCCTCTTGGCGGTCCAGGGTGTGGGTACCTTCCATTGCGGTAACTTGTTGAGGAATTACCATATGGTGCAAAAGTTGAATTTTGTGGTGGGCGAGGTGGAACTCCTGTCTTCGTGATTGTCGACCGTGACTTTGGAGATGGAATTTTTTCCGTCATTCCTATCTCCTTGAATCTTTTCATCCACTCTGGCTCAGCACCGGGATCCGTCGTTGAATCTAGTACCTTTGGTAATTGGGTACCGCCCGAGCCTCCAGCTTTCACTCTGTTGAATCGCCCCATCCATTCAGGATCTGCATTGGATCTAACCGATGTTGACGATTGTATTGAGGCGAAGGACGAGACGGATCTGTCGTCGTCATCGTCGTCATCGTCGTAGTTGCTATGAAGCCCTGGAGCTTTTGGGATCCCACTCACTTGTTTCTTTAAATCAAATTTTCTCATCCAATTTGGCGTTTCTGGGGCTGACACTTGTTGAGCAGACTCTGGACTTGTTATGCTGCTAATGGAATTGTTCAGAGCAGATTTCTTCCAAGCCGGTGTCGTTACTGTGTGGTTCAATGATGGGACTGAAGGAATAGAGGGAGTTCCTCCAACCTTTTGATATTGCTTTACCCAGCTTGGTGTCGATGGTGTCACTACTGATTGATTTGACGAGGTCCTCCCGGGGCTTTGTGGTTGTTGTTGCGACGAAGAGGAGGTCGGGGGAAATGTCGAACTGCCTTGACGAGATCCATGTGTCGAGCCTCCCCCATGTTGAGACCCTCTTAGCTTAAGTTTTTGCATCCATTCTGGAGTTTCTTCTGTTTGAAATGAATGTGTGGATGATGACAGCGACGTCGCAGAGTTGTTGAAACTGCTGTAGCTCTGGTTGTTCATCCCAAATTTCTGCATCCACGCCGGCTCCCCTCCATCCTTATCCGAGGAAGAAGCTTTTGGACCAGCCACCGAGCCAGTAATTGTCGTATTTGCGGGTTTGGGGGCCCCTGAAGAAGTTCGAGTTTGAGCTGATTGAGAAAATTTGTTCATCCAAGAAGGGCCAACAGCAATTTCCTCTTCGCTGCTGTCGGAAGAGTCGTCATCTTGGAGAAAGGCCATCATTCCTTGGACTCGGGCACTCATCAGGAGACAATTCGGCAGTACACTCCTTCTGAACTCTAAGCAGCGACCAACGTAGCTCGTAGATTCCTCGTGTTAGAGGCTGCTCTGATGATGTTAATAGGATCGGTTCATTCAGAGAAGATCAGATTGGGAGAGAGGGGATACATAGTCATGAACGGCAACGTCCCACGACTGTTTTGTCGAGAAAATTCTTCCGGTTTATAACGACGTACTGTTGACAGTGAACGGTGCATAATAAATGCAGCTAAAAAATGAGATTGCAGATGCCTTTTATACGACGTATGTCCCAAATGTCTCTCGACTAGTTCGAATCTCAAGTGACATGATGTATGATGTGTTCTACTTCGTACTATCTTCAATCTACCGGTACTGCAGTAGCACTTATAGGCAGGCCTCCCTATTTTCGGTGTCCACCGAAAATAACGAAAATAGCTATTTTCGGTGCATTTTCAAACCTCAAATTCGGTGCACATTCGGTGCACGCTATAAAATGCCTTAAACGTCAATGTTTTGTCTATCTTCTACTAGTAATTTTATTCCATTAGGTCTCTGAGCTTCTTATACTGCTTGCAATGCAGTATTGATTCGAGGGAGAAGTCACTTAGGCTTTGCGAGTTGGGATCCTTCGTCCAATTGATCAAGGAGAAATCAGACTCAACACTGCTTGTACTTGGCATAATGCTTGCAATGGCCCCACAAAACATGCTCAATTGCTCAAACTCACTTCCAAGTTGACTCCAACACTTTTCAAACGATTGAACAGCACGAGATGCTTGGGCATCAAGCAGCATTTGTGAAAATCCACTGTGCTCCTTAAATGCTAGACGCAACTTACGAAACTGCTCATCAATGTTTTCCACCTCTGCCTCTGAAAATTTGTGCCCAAGTCGGATTCTTTGATCTTCCAAACAAGACACAAAGTCTCTCAAAAGTACTCCACACAATTCAAGGGGCAGCACATGAGGTAAGTGATCTCCTGAGTTGTTACGATTGTCACGCTCAGCGCACACCTTAGATATTCCACTGACCAATTTCAGCGAGAGATTTGCAATTGTTGATATAATGCAGTCATGTGCCTCCTTATCTGCATCACTGCTGTGATGTCGGCATCAATTATGAATTGAAGTTTTTTCTTTGCATTGATGCGAGCCTTCATACTCCCTTCCGGCTGGACAAAAGATTGCATGTTGACAACTGCAGCAGATTCTTTCTCCACAAAGAATTTTTGCTTTTCTTCTGCTGGCATGCTCGTGTACTCATCCCATTTCACCGGATGTTGCTGCTTCAAGTGACGACAGAAATTGTCGGATCGCCATGGGTAGCTGAAGTACTTGGCATTCATAGTCCTTTTCCGCTTTCGTTTGGCATCTTCACGGCCGAAGGATCGACAGAACTAGCAAACCACGGTGTTGTCACCTCACTCGTAGATGGATCCCTTGTTGATACTTCAAGGCCGTATTTCACTATCCATTCCAAGTTGAATTTCTTGGCTTTACCTTTGCGTTTTGATTCCGCCATTGTTCAATGTGCTGTAAAGGGTAAAGGAGTGGTTCTATGATACGTTCTACGGAAATGTTTCTGCGCTACAAAACACGGTAATTTGGTTGGTTTTGTTACGGTTTCGTCTGACCTTTGTACGTGCGACTTCAACTAGCACCGAAAATAAGCGATTTTCCCAAAAACTTAAATTCGGTGTTTGCACCGAAAACAAGCTCGTACACCGAAAATAGGGAGGCCTGCTTATAGGTACCGGTAGCTTCAGCTAGCTCGCCGATGTTGTGATGTTTTCGACATGATACACACAAGCATCAGCATGATGTTATTTTTACTACTATATATTTCGCACCAACAATTGCAAATTGCATGTAATAGCAAGCAGCCATGCAACCTATCCACGGCCAGAGGAGACGGCAGCTTTGAGCTCTTTTTGGACAAGAGAAATCAATTTTGTTGTTGTACTTGTAGCAGGTGTCTGCCCTATAGCTGACGGTTTACAAAAAATCGGTCCATGGAATTCGTGGTATTCCTCCTGACTTCAGGACGTTTCAATACTCATCAAAACAACATAGTTGCAGCTTTTTTTCTCGGCGAAAAATAAATAAAAAAATGTGCAAAATGGAGAATGCCAATTGGACCGTTTTGTGTATCCAAAGCGGTTGTAGGCTCATTGCGAAACATCTAATCGTCCCCCCCCCCCCTCGAATCTCTGGCTAATCTCTCCCTCGGCGTAAAACGTTCCTCCGCCACTTCCGTCCAATTGATTGAAAGGCGCTCTCGATTTTACCACAAGGAGTGAAGGCCATGGTAATCTTTCTCTGCCTCTGAATTTTTTTCATTTCCTTCTCTACTTTAGCAACTTCTTCCTGCGTGTATCCGATCTGGATAACAATTTAGAACATGATGTGATTAGAAGCGGTGAGGAAGGCATGATGGGAGCAATCGCAACACAATAAAATGATATCACGATTGCGTGTCTACTGGTCCTACCCTTTGAACAATCTCGACCCGTCTGTAGTGACTCAAGATTAAATGGTTTGTTTGGAAGCGTCGACTCCGCAAGCGAAACGATTCAAAATCCATAATATTCATGGTCGGGAGGACTTCATATTCCCATCCAAGACTTAGTGGCGGCCCGATAGGAGTGGAAGGGTTGTCGCCAAGGATCATAAAGTACTTTCTGATCTGTATATTGGAAAAGGCTACACGTCCCCGTTTCGAGCCACGTCCTGCCGATTTGTTTGCCGACGACAATGGTTCACAGTCATTTCGAAGAATCGATTTGTGAGGGGTTTGTTTCTTTGTGATAATAATATGGTCGTCATTCTTTTGTTCCACAGACAACGCTGGCGTATGGTTAACGATATTTATGATGATAGATGGTGGGGTCAGCATATGGTCTGCTTGTTCCTTGACTGCAGCAGTTGTTTCGTTGTTACGTTCAACTTTCTTTTCGAGAATAGCCAAGGATTCTTTCGAAATCCTAGAGGTGCCAACACATTCCTTGGAGAAACTTCCAGTTCCATCACCACCTTCAAACGAATACGATTTGGTGGATGTCGAAGTATCGGCAATATTCACTGACTGTGAATTTATGTCCCGAGAGGGTTTTTCGTTATCATTTTCTGTTGCAGAGGTTAGGGGTTTCTTGTTAGATTCCGCTCCTGATGAGGAGGGAGCAGATGATCCCTCTGACAAAAAATTTGAGTCCTTATCCGAAAACCGGACGTGTGTATTTGCGCTTTCTACCGACATGGTAGCAGTCGGCATTCTCTCAAAAAGATGTTGCGACGAGTGACTGTTCCCAAGTCCCAAGTAAAGCAAATTCAGCTTCTGTTCGAATAGAGAGAAGATGATCGTAATTTCTTGATACTTTTGTTTGTCGTCCTCCTACTATAATACGAAGTAGTAGTTGATGATGACTTGCTTGTGTAAAAACCATGGTGGTTACCTGGTGTTGTTCTTGTTGCGTTCGGTGTAACGATCGGATGATCAGATGATGGACACCATGGACACCCAACTACGGTACTTTGCTAGTAGTCTGCTACGTACTGGAGTACGGATACGTAGCAAAACGATATTATTTTTTTATATTACTACGACTACCGGTTTTATCCTTAATTAACTAAATGTAAGTATTACCTCTCTACCTTAGCTAGCTACATTGAACATAGTCCCACGTTTGCTGACTGTGAATGCACTACGAAAGTACAGCACAGCAATAAAAAATGCTCTATGTACGAATAAAACCAAGAATTCGAAGTGAAGCGAAAGCGTCGCATCATCAACAACAACTTCAACAAACGAAACGAACTGACAGTGAGTCTTTACACACAAAACATTGCAGTCTACTCCGAGTATGATGATAGTGTGTTGTTTTCTTTGTGCGTGGTAAAAGTTTTTAGGTTATTACTGCAGTACACGATTTAAAATGGATGAAACTACCGTAGAGATTTAATGATTTTTCGAAAATTGTCCCGCGCGGGTCTACGACATGAATACTCCTATGTAGTACGCAGTATCTCTCTAAATGTTTGTGGGCACTTGTTTTTAGTTACCTTTTGTTTGGCCGGCGTCATTAATTTCCTAAGTACCTTGCCATGCGCAACTCAGATTTAGATTTCTCTCGAAATGGGCAGTTGACAAACGCCTACATCTTTTGTTAGGATTGGCAACGGTACAGGCAATCTTAACTTTTATGAAATGAAAAATAGGTTTCTGTGTTGCATTCACTGGCGCAACTGCTTCATGGTCACACTTCTACAACGACTTATTAGCTGAGTCGTATGCTACCTGCTATTACTTCGCATCTATTCCGTGGAGCAGAAGCTGCTTTCAAATGTAAGTTGGATCGGAGTTCATTATTTTTTAAGTTGTCTGACCGCTGCAGTGACAAACTAATTCTGCAAGTTTCTATTGCTACGTACTCCAGTAGTACGTCTCTTGAAATAAACAATTTCAAAATATCCACGGGTCATCGCCTACGACGGGCGCTTCCATCGCAAAATCGCCATGACTCCCTCACGAAAAGTGTTTCTGTCTACTTCCCCACCTTCTTTGTGGAACAGATGGATCTGACTTGGGGTCAATTGTATGTGAAATGTGTTGTAAAATCCCTGACGCAGTTCTTCTGAGGAAAGAGTATCCTTCCCTTCCTGCGAGAACTCGTCAAAGAGATCATCCAGATCCAAATCTTCAATCGACATGGAAGATTTGAGTTTGGCTCGTTGAAAGGCACTTCCGGTGTATCGTGTCCAGCTGTTGTAACAATCCTTCTGGATTGCTTCAATCTTCTCCGTGTACAAGTCTTCAAGACCTTTGCCAAGTTCAAAACCGTCGTAGTTGGAGATCATATTTACCTTGCCATAGGTCTCAACGTATGGGCGCAAAACTTCCCGCATGGCAGTGCCGAACCATTCGATATCTTCCTCGTTGTTCAGCATAATACCAAACATTTCCATATAGATGGTGTTATTCTCCTTGTCGTAGGTGACACGATCCTCCAAGGATCCGAAGAAATCCGACGAAGCTCCCATTTTTCTGTCCGTGAAGATTCGGCGGTCCATCTCTCTGAGGTCTGGAGAAATAGCAGGTGTAAACGACATCTGGTCCAAAATATCCTTCTGTAAGTCCATTCCCGGAGCAATCTCGATCAGCTCGATCACATCGCTTTCGTTGGTGCGACGGAAGACAGCTCGTTCTGTGACATAAAAAACTTTTTGCCCGCGGCGCACTGCCTCGTCACCAGAAAAAGTAGTCTCGTAAACAGATTTTACGAACTTTTTAATCTTTCCCTCCTGTTCAATCTTGAGCTTGCCATCTCCAGCGGAAATCTCAAGACCTTTTGCCGTCAATGTTGTCATGAAACAAATGTTTCGCGTGGACATGGCAATGTCAATAAAACCTCCTGGACCGGTCAGCTTATTCTTGGACATTCGCGAGACGTTGACATCTCCGGATGGTGACACTTCAGCAGCTCCTAAGCAGCACAAGTCCAAACCTCCTCCATCGTAAAAGTCAAACATTTGGTTCATTTCCATCAATGCAGAAGCATTATACGCCGGTCCAAAATTGTGGCCCGATGCTGGAAGCCCTCCAAAAGACCTGTAGAAAATGAGAGCAATTCAAATTAGAGAAGGAAATTATTGATTCAAGACCTTCTTTGACCATTATCCACGTTCAAGCTTACCCTGGTTCGGTGGAGAGTGTGACAAAGTCTAGCATATCTTCTTCGGCTGCAACAGCTGCGACTCCTTCTGGGAGTCCAATGCCGAGATTGATGATTGTATTAGGCTTGAGCCCGAAAAATGCACGTCTTGCAATGATCTTTCGAATGTTCAAGGGCATCTTTTGAATGGAATCTCTAGGGGTCTTGATTTCTCCAACCAAGGATGAGTTGTGCTTCTCAACATAGCTCATTGGATGGCATTCTTCGTGATCTTTCTCATCCACCACCACCACGCAATCTACCAGTGGACCTGGGATCGCCACATCGCGTGATGGAATAGAGTGATTGGCTGCAATCCTCTTTACTTGAGCAATGACCAAGCCACCGCTGTTCTTGGCAGCGGCAGCCATAATCTTCTGATCGCACAACAATGATTCGTGCTCTACAGAAATGTTGCCTTGAGCATCTGCAGTCGTTCCTCGAATAAGGGCTAGGAAAGGATGCGAGGAGGACAAGATTAAAAAGGAATGAGAGGAGATCTATGTCTTTTTTTCATTCCTGACTGTCGTTCGTGATCATTGACTTACCGACATCAATAGGGAGGGCTTTGTAGCTGAGGAACGTTTGACCTTCGATAGTGATTCTAGACACCAAAAGATCATGCAATGGGCTTTTCTTGGCGGACTCATTGGCAGCCCCACCTGGCAAGATTAAAAATCGTGAGATTGTGCGAGTAAGCGACTGATGTCACAGCCGCAAGTTGTCTGTCCAATTCGTCGAGGTAGTAGTACTCACCATTCAGCTCCGGGTCAACGTACGTTCCGAGACCAATCGTGGTGATATGACCAGGAGAATGTGTCGATTGTGATCGAATCATTCTGGATACGGACCCCATAGGCAAGGTCCATGCTTCCACTTTTTCGCTCAGGGCAAGTTCTGCAACTTTGGGTACTTGTCCATAGTGACCTCCGATGGTACGTTTCAACATGCACGTCCCATCGTCTGCCACTTTGGCCAGATGTGATAGTCCCTTTTCTCCATAATCTCCTGGTCCACCACCAAAGAAAAGTGTCAGATTTTTGGGAGACTTGGTCTTTGCAAATCGCTCTCCTAGTGTTTTCAACACCAGTTCGGGAGCGCCTTGGGTCACAAATCCCGAGACGCAGACTGTATCTCCGTCACGGACCAACGCCACGGCATCCTCGGCAGAAATCAACTTTTGCCGGACACGTTGCGGAATGTCATATTTGATCAGTCTGGTATCATCAGGGTCGGCATGTGACCAACCACTGGTCGATTCTTCGCTAGAGAGAAGGGTCGGTGTTGTTGCTCCAAAGTAGTTGTCGGTGGTGGAATTAGAGTAATACGACACTTGAAGGGATCGACTTGCCGACAGGCACTTGGCAATAGTTGAGGAACCCTTGGCCTTGGATGGAAGTGTAGCCAATTTGCGGAGAAACATTGTGCTAGAAGATGTCTTGGAGACGACCCGCAGAGTCATCATGTTTACTGTTAGTTGACAAATCTGTAATTACTGAAGAATCGTAGCAAGACAACGAAGACGATGTTGCTAGCCAGGACGACGTTTCGCATTCACTCCAATAGGCAATACAGTTAAAACAAAAAAGCAAATCGGTCTATTTTATTTTTATGGTTCTGGTGAAAGAGGAAAAACTTGTCGGTAGAAGAAGAAAGGCTATGTTCGTGTTCGTGGAGGTGGTTTAGCCATATGCCGATGAATGAAAACAGGCGTAAAAGAGCTGAATGAGAACTCCAAATCGGATGATCCGAAGCGGTGAAGATCGAAAATTCCCCACAAGGTGTATTCATAGGCAGGAGCATCGAACACTGTTTAATTCGCTTTGGAAGCGTTACCGGTCATAACCTCCACCTTAAGGAAAGAATCTTCGAGGAGCGTCTGGGATCTTTGACTGTGAGTGTTGACTGTGAGTGTCCACGGTCCCCGGGACGACGTATGATGATACAGTCGTAATCCACCGGTATTAGAGTACGACTGTACTATGGTACCGGTAGTACTTACCCCTCAAGAACGTACTCGGTAGTTCTGTACGTCGTAGTAGTAGTATGATGGTCATTGATGATGATGGGGTGTCTCGAACACAACATCTTTACGCAGTAGTAGTAGCACACAAACTAAAAATTCAATCGTCCAATCACATCTCTCTTGACAGTGAGGCCCGAATCTGCAGACAGGAAGGGAGCGAACAGGTCCTGGCCCGTGATATTCACATACACAGCCAAATACGTAGTAAAATGTACTGTAGTACTCCGTATAATAATATCGGTCCGACGAGGTGAATGTGTCGAATCAAGCAGACATCACAGACTGACCAATGATTCACAACCGGCCACCGTCAATTTGCCGCAACGAGAAGAAACGAGAACAAACATTAGCTAGCTACGGTAGCAAGAAGAAGATCCGATTAAGACGTTATAGTGTATTAAAACAGTAAGCAGTAATAATATCACGAAATCACAAATCACACACCGTCGAAATGTCAAAATCCATTTGCTTCAACACGTCACGACAGAACATCGCTCCTACTCCAATCCTCGGTGCCACCATGATGTGCCGTTACTGTTCCATGACCGTTCATTTTCTCGTTCGCTTCAGCCTTGTTCTTTGGGCAATGGCATGTACTGTCGAATCATTGTCATCGTCCCGGATTGAACCGACAAGCACGCCGCCGTTGCTAGATGTTCCAGTTTATTCGCTTGCCACATTAAATGCAGACGGTTCGACAAACATGAACATTTTGACGTACGCCACGCCGGTATCTATAATCCCCACACGCGTGTGGAGTTTGGGTCTGTTCAAAGAGACCCTGTCTGGAGATAATCTGAGACGGTCGGGGGTTTGTGTGTTACAGCTCTTGAATGAACGTCACGTTGACTTGATTCCATTGTTGGGAGGAACATCTGGACGCAATGTCGACAAATTAGCGCGATGCGCCGACTTGGGATCACCTTGGACCGACTTGAACGACGATGACGGCTTTCAAGTCTTGCCCGGGTGTACCTCCTACTTGAAAATGACAATCAAAGGAGGTGTTGTGGATGCTGGATCCCATTTCATCGTGCCCTTTTGCGAGGTCACCGACATGTACTCGACAGTATCCAACGGCAATTCATTACCGACCAACGGTGACTCTCAGCACTTGTGTACGGGTGAGCTAAGAGATCTGGGAATCATCACGGATAAGGGACGCGTGTCGGAGTCCAAGCAATATTCATTGTAGACGTCGAGAATTTTTTTAAATCAATTTTTACTAGCTCTTTCGTACCAGATTAAAGTGCCTAGCTAATAGAGCAACATTTCCCCTCAGCTTAAATATCATAGCGGTCGGGTGGTGGCACCCTTTCTACTGGTGAATGAAAGTCGTCATGACTCATCTCTACTGACGGATATTCCACCGGGAGGTTGATGTTCACCTTGGTTGAAACGTTGGATTTTCTGGAGGGTTCCGAAAGAATCTCGTGCCTCGCAGCATCAGACTCTTCGGTAGCAAGGATGTCGAGCTCATACTGTTGGGACACCTTTACCAGCAACTTGGCAAGAACCCTTGGCGAAAGTTCTTGGAGAAATTCAATCAGACGTGCATTCTCCTTTTCGCTCTTTTGTAACATGCCTTTTCTCCACTGCGCCGCCATGACTTCTACGCACTTTTCATCAAACCCTGAAGAAGTTCCTGTTTCGATCCTCTCTTGGGGTGGTGTTTTGTTGATGTTCTCTACCGACGTGATCTTTGGGACAAGTTTACGATCGACTTGCATCAAGACCATTGCCGCGTCGTTGTCCAAAGCGGGGAGGTGAGTCATCATTTGTTGAAATTGATACCGAGTCAAACCAGGATACTCTCCATTCGACGACTGCGAGTCTTCCCCGGTGGCCGCATTGCAACATTCTGCGACTACCTTCGACAGAAGCTTGGACCTTTCTGCCTCCCACTTCCCCGAATAAGTACGCGGATCCTCGTTCTTTAACTTATTGAGAACCTTTGCACGCTGTTCCAACGTATACAACAATAAGGTTGGTTCCACATCTATTGCTTCCTCCGGATGCTTTACCAGATATCCACAAAGTTTGGAAACAGCACAGAGAATGAGTTTGTCGATTTCTTTGTGCGTATAATCTTGCTGTTCTCGCGCATATTGAATGAACTCGATCATTTGTCCCAAATTGAGGTATCTCTCCACGAACTTTTGAATGGCCTTTTGTAGCTGCGGAATAGCAAACTTGTTGGCCATGGCATACAAGATGCAGGCCTTGTCCGCTGAGAGGGGCAATGAGTTCTCGCAGTACATGAAGTCAAGCATGATTGGGAAGACCCCTGCCTCAACTGAAGGGACTTGGATTCTACTCATGTTGGATGGAGGCCTTTGGCTCATTCTTTCCTGAAAGAGATGGATGAAATATCCACCTTTCCTGGGTCCCCATGCGATGACATTGCTGTGGGCGTAGTACAAAGACACGGACTTTTCTACGCCACCTTCCATACCAACGACTTCCAAGGTCCAATCGCTGAATGAGGTTCTCGGATCAGCCCTCCACGAAAGCGACTTGAGCTGCTGTGAATGAACAGCCGTACTTGACGATCCCAAGCTGTGGTTCAAGTCCATGCTGATCGTCCTTAAACCTCTTTCGTCACGGTCGGGGCTTCTGGGCATACCATACATATACATGGCTTGTTCATCGCGAGAATCCGTCTCATCAACCGTCCTTCTCACTCGATGGACTTGTTGAGTCGTAGACTTGGTCCACCCTTCCTTCTCCATGTCGAAACCTTTCATAATCTGTCCCGAAGTCGACATCGACATCGATGACACCATTCTCGCGCTGTGTGGAAAAGGGTCGACCATGCTCCTGATAAGAATTGTTTCTAGCGAGGCCGGTCTCCAATTCCTGCTGCTGCTGCTGCTGCTGCTGCTGCTACCACTGTTTCGTAGTCTTTACAGTTTTGCGACAGACTTGTTGCTTCTACGGTTTGGCAGTTGCTGGGGACGAGTAGTCTAATGTTTTACTTTTCTTGTGCATATCTCAAACACACACAACAAATTCCCTCCATTGTCAATTTCGCAGAAAAAATAGCTCAACCGGATCGCTGAAAGTCGGAAAGTGCATTGTATGTATGTACTGATGTAGATCCTCTATGATAATAATATACGATAGCAAACTAACATGACGTCATTTTGTGACGTTCCGGAGAATTACTCTGCACTCTATTTAATTACTGTCGTACAGTTAATCCGTCGTCGAAACCCACAGAATCAAACAACTCTCTCTTTTTTTTAACACTCTATAATGATTACTAACTGCGGATTTTGGACAGGCGGACTGAATTCAGTCCCCTGGACTGAATTAATTCCAATCATGTGACGAAGTTATCTCCCTCTAATGTTATCCAAACGGACCGTTAGCTGTTAAAACAGTTATTTTACATCAAGTACTTGCATGGGTTTAATAGGTCGCGGTTTAAATTGTCGTTGAGGCAGGAAAATTGGCTCCTGAAGTTGCACGTATGATGGTCGGGTGAAAATTTTTTAGCAAAAAAATTGAGAAATTTCATGTGAAAATCAACCATGAGGATTGGTTCCGGCGCTATCTGCACTGTGAAGCTCATCAGGATTCATCCATCCAAGCACATACGCAACAAATATCCTAACCACACAAGGAAGGATGAGATTGTTGGTGTCCGGATCCTTAGACAGGAAGAAAAATTAGTCCACCGAAAACAGCAGTTGTCCGTTGTTTTTGTTCATGATGATTTTAAGGATGATGGAGGACAACACATTGAACTCTACTGCGTGAAGAGATGGGCCCACGTTACAGCGGAAGGAGATGCCAATCTCTTCTTTGATTTCCGCCTGGAATGATAACATGTCGAAGGTCTTTAGTCCGGGCTGGATTTGTTGTCTAGATGAGTCAATGTCTACTTGGATCAACTAATATACATGTCCAGGGTTTATGTTTGTCCCAAGAAAGCCTTGGCCCTTTGGAAACGAGTACCATACAATGTGCTGTGGTATTTCCGGCATTCTTTTTGCGATGGAGCTCGTGGAGGGCAAAGATCAACCCCGACAATTAAGGAACGAGGAAGACAACTTCGGTAAGACAGTCGGCCTCCTCCTCCGGCTAACAACATCCTTGTGGGGCAGTGCCAGAGTCCTTCTTCTTGACAGTGGATTCTGTGTCTTGAAAGGCCTCATTGAGTTGGCCAAGAAAGGGGTCTACGGTTCTGCTCTAATAAAGAAGAGGAAATATTGGCCAAAGTATATTAGAGGAGATGAGATCAAGGACCATTTCAAAGACATGCCAGTAGGCTCAGTTGATTCTATCGGAGGTAACCTAGATGGGGTTGACTTTGATGTCTTTTGTATGAAGGAACCGGACTATGTGATGATGTTGATGTCAACGTATGGGACAAACATTCGGATGGGTGAACACAAGAACCGAGATGGCGTTGAAGCCTTCCAATATCCCGAGGTTGTCCACAACCATTACCAATACCGGCACCAGATTGATGATCACAACAACAAAAGACACCAGCCTATTAGTCTTGAAGTCACATGGGCAACGAAGACTTGGGAGAACCGAGTCTTTGCATATCTCCTTGCCACCACCGAAGTCAATTGCAATCTTGCTTCATCCTTTTTCATTGGTGAACCTCCACTTCCAAGTCTCTCCTTCCGGAAAGAGCTAGCAAGAGAGCTACTTCACAATCCTTACTTTAATAGGAATGTTGCCACTGATGAAAGACCAAAGAGGAAGAGGACTTGTTGCGACCACACACTCATGACATTGCGAGCATATACAAAATGGGAAGGCGCGAACATCATCCCATCGTCATCCATGTATCCGCAGAGAATGTGCAAAGGAAAGCATAGGAAGGTCCGGACTTACTGCAGCTGCAGTCCTGGGGTGGTCATGTGTGAAGAGTGTTATGCTCAGCACAAGCTGGAGATCGATGATCAGTGACCGCCATCGTCGGAAAGACGGGAATTGATTCAGTCGATGAATTTTTCGAATTTTTCGGTCTTGTAACCAGCGTGAGCAGCACTTGGACGTTCGCCTCATTTGGCGATCAGGATGCACCACAGGTATCTCTACTTAATTTCGTGTCTTTTTTACATTTGGCTTTATGTGTGAAACTTGTTTCCTAGGATGCTAGAGCGACATTTAACATTAGACTGAATCCAGTCCAAATTGCAGGAAAATACCCGCTAACGTACGATGTACATAATATATATGTGTACGACGTACGACGTACGACGTATTACTGTGGCACCACATGAGACACCTTCGTGGAAATCCCCGAAGCAGCTAGAGATAGCTGCAGCAGTAGCTACCGGTTGGGAATTGACAGCAACCTAGTGATATCAATAACGCAGCGTCTGGCTATAGAGGGCGATCGGATTGGCTGAAAAATAGGAAAGCAAACATAGGAAGTTCGGAGTCTAAGACAATGGAAGGATCCAACTCAAGGTACCATCATCGGACGACAAGGCCAGATTCGGAAATGCCCCCGCCTCCTCCGGTTGCTGGACCGCTGCGATCAGTGGAAGGATGGGTACTTTTCATCACTGGACTTCATGAAGAAGCTCAAGAAGATGACATTCGTGACGAATTTGCAGAATACGGCAAGATCAAGTCGATTGTGTTGAATTTGGATCGGAGAACTAGTCTTGTTAAGGGATATGCGTTAGTAATGTTTTCGGAACGATCTGAGGCACAAGATGCATTAAACAATCTACATGGAGCACTCTTACTTGGTAAGAAAATTGGCGTCCACTGGGCATTCTGTAAATCTTTCGGGAATACCATGAGAGGTGCTCAGGACTATTCATGACTCGAAGGGAAACATAAACATAAAGAAACATAACGAAAAAATCTGTGGCTGTCAATTTACCAGCATATTTTCTAGATTGTAGCTAAAACAAGTGTCTTAGCGTCTCCAGCGACTGTTGTCACCTGGAGGGCCATCTTCGCGACGATCTCGGGCCCCACCACCACGGTCAGACCCTCCATAGCCGCTGCCACCTCCACTGCCTGCTCCTCGTCGATCGGTGCGACCTTCGTAACGTCCACCTCCAGGGTAGCTGCTACCACCTATGCCTCTGTCACCAAAACGACTCCCTCCTCCAGTTCTGTCGTCGGATCGGGTGCCGCCTCCAGCTCCTCGACGAGACGGTGGGACATACTTTCCACCACCGCCACCAGTACCAGCACTGTCCAATTCCCTAGAGCTGCGAGGAGCTCGGTCTTCTTGTTGTCGATCTTTCCGTTCACGTTCTTCAGCCATTCGGGCTGCTTCTTGCTTTCGACGTTCCTCTTCTTCTGCTTCACGTTGTCGGCGCGCTTCTTCCTTCTTGCGACGTTCTTCCTCTGCAATCCGCTCCTCTTCTTCTCTCTTTGCTCTTGCTGCTTCGTTTGCGATTCGCTTCTCTTCATCTTGCTTGCGCTTTCGGGCACGCTTCATTTTGTCCTTCTCCGCCCGCAACTCTGCTTCCTTATCAGCTTCACTACAAATGACAACATACTTTAGGCGACGACCTTCCATGGCCTTTTCTTGGAATTCTTTCATATATGCGAAAACATTATGATTCGACAATATTTCCTTTTCCTTGATGTCCGACTCCCACTGTTCCTTTGCACGCTGGGCCTTTTGTACTACCTCCTTTTCGTACTCTTCCCGGTCTAGCTTCACCTTTTCGTCGTATTTTGCCTTGATCAGAGGGAGCTCTTCGATTCGAATGGCACGGACCAGATAGTCAAGCTGCTTGGCAGCATCGCGTGTTTTCCGTTCTGCCTCTTCGCGCTTCTTGTTGATCTTGTCTTGATGCTCTTTCTGCAATTTCTCTGCGTCTGTGGCAGCTACTTGTTCTGCAGTCATTGTTTCGGTGTTGTAGCCCAACGCTTGGAGAAGTTTCTCCTTCTTATCATTCTCCAACTCCATTTCTACCTTCTTCTTCTTTTCAATTTCGCGGAGTTGCTGCTCTCTTTGAATTCGTCTTTCCTCCTCCGCCCTGCGGGCAGCCTCCTCGGCAGCAGCTTGTTGTTGTTCTCGCTTAATTTTTTCTTGGGCAAGGCGCTCGATCTCCTCTTTGCGATGCTCAATGTGTGCCTTGCGTTCCAACATTTTGGCATGCTCAGCGTCGCGAACATCTCTGACCGTTTGGTAGATGCTTGCGCGAGTTGCTTCCTTTGCTTCGGAAGAATCCGGTGATAGGCTCGCAACAACCTTTTCCAATTGTTGGCCTAAAACTCTTAGCTGGGACCGCATAGCATCCGACTCGAGCTGGGCATCACCAAATCGCAAACATCCTGCCCGGTGATCAATACGCACGGCCAAACCTTTGTGCGTCTGTGTGAAAAGGACGATCGACTTCTCCACGTTTTCAAAGCTCATTCCAAGGCCGTCAGTCAATTCTTTAATAAAATCGATCTTTACTGTGTGGTAGGCGGAGGAGAGATTCCACAACAGTTTCAACAAGAGAACATTTCCCAAAGGTTGAACGTATCGTCCGACAAGGGAGCTTGAAGCATCCGCACCGGCTTGTGGGCTGATTTGATCCAAAAGTGGCTTACCCTGCCTAACGAGAACCAAAGGGTCGGAGCCGTGCTCCAAAAGTTTGTATAAATCCTTCAGATAATCAGGGACCTGAGAAAAGATATCTTGACCGTTGATTTCTTCTAACAATGTTTCTCGTGACGGGTTTCGAGTATTGAAATTCAACAGAGTTGCCATGCGACTCATCTTCTCCTGCATGACAGAATCCATAAACCTGTTATCAGTGGAAGAGGACCCGTGTCCATCGTCCGTCTTTGTTGGCAAGCTGGGGATGCAGAGAGCAGCAAGTAGAACTGCACTAGCTTGTTGCGTCTTGAGCTCTTCGCTCATACTCTTGTTGTATTCCTTACAGAGAATATAGTACTTGTACCATGCAAAAGCGTGAAAAAGATAATTCTCCGACACCCAAAATAGTTCAATGAGCTGTTCATAGTACTTTGCCATGAGTTTTGCTTTGGGTGGTGGGAAATCAGGATTTTGTTTGCGTCGATGGTTCGAAATGGTCATGATACTCGAAATATCTTCTACTGTACGGAAACCTTCTGTGTACAACTTCAGAGAGCTAGCCGTCTCTAGTTGAGCGAAACGAGTCTGCAAGTGCAGCTCGATAGATTCGGACGACCATCCTTCCCATCCGCGGACCTAAAACCATACGATGTAATACAACGAAGAAGTCAGAAATATTTATTCTAGCATCGCTGCAAAGGAAAACGAAAGATGGTCACTCTTACCTTGTTATTCTGCTTTCCAGAGACGTCATCTCCGTACTTTTGCAAGTTTCCAAGATGCATGCGCAACAGTTCGCACAAACGACGAAACTCAATGCGGCGGCTGTACTCTCGACAGAATTGAAAGGCACTTTGAGCGGTAGCATGATACACGTGTTCAAGCTTTGAGTTGCTTCTCAAAATATCAAGTACGGCACGGTAAATCTCCCACAAGAATTTGAGGGAAGGGAGCAACATCAGAGAGTCCCTTTGGCTCTTTGCTGGATCAGTGGACATGCTTGAGAGCAAAAGCGTCTGCGGACCGATTCCTCCATCTCCTTCGTCATCATCTCCGTCATCCAAAATGCTCAATGGAGTGGAAGCCTCTGACGCTGCTACCGCAGCTGCATCTACAGCTGCCTTGGCCTTGCTGCATTGATCTTCAGCTTTTTCCAAGAGGTATCGGATCACTTTCTCCAAGGATCCAGGAGCTTGAGCTTGAGCCAAGTTTCGATATTGATGAAGACCATCTTTGGCCTCTCGAGCGCGGTGTAACTTCAAGCATAAATTCAAGTACGCAATCATGATCTGCTCGTACGCAGGAGACCAGGTACGGTGCCGACGACTACTCAGAACATCGTGCAACAGACTGAGAGCCGCTTCAGATTGATGGATGCCCTGGAGTTCCAAAGCCCGGCGAAGGGCCAGTTCTGGTTTGTGGAAGAATTGATTCGACATGACAGCTCAATCCGGTGGTCAGCAAAGTTATTCTCCACCTTTCAAAGATTTGTAGGTTGGTTAGCGAAAACGATTTGTCTGCAACTTGACCTACGATGATACTGAGTAAGGGGTTTTCATATCAACAGCAACCAAAGAGATAGTTGTACATATAAAGTTCTTGAAGCAGCACATGGCTTGTCGGCCACAAAAAGCAAGATGACGCCTTGCGACTTGCGATGCGGGGCAAGCACAGACGAATGAAGCTCATTACCTTTTGAGCAACGAGAGAGGATTACCGTAGGCCCTACCAGGCATACCTACCTAGGTAGGTACCAGGTACGTTAGTCGTAGATGTGCTACCGTAGTACCGTAGACTACCGGTACGGTACCGGTACCGTAGGTACTTAACGACGTACATATTATAATAATAACTTTTCTACAATTTAGAAGTCGTAACTGTACATAAGTGTACGAATTCACAAACGGTATGATAGTACCCTCGGAGTAGTACCATCGTACCATCTGCAGAAGAGAGAAAAGGAATCTTTTCGGATCCGGAGATTTGTGGGGAATCGTCCTGTGAACCATTTCGAACTGTTGCGAGGCGAGTATCCCGGATCCCGGCACACAACAACATCATGATCCTTGTTCCAACCAAAAAGCCAACTTTCATTCTGGGCGCTTTTGTCTTGTCGCTCAACGTGGCTACAGGATCCATTAACGATTGCGTGGATCTCACACCATACGCTACAGATCCCAAGAGTCTAGAAGTGCTCTTAAAGGGAGATGATGTGCAAAAAAACAGTCCCCTAGTTTTCAACGTTCCGAGCCAATATGTGAATGGTACGGCAACCTATTGTCTGGAAGAAATTCCCATACCTCATTCTGTAGATGGCAGGACTTGCCTCGATGATGATAATACTGAGACATCTTGCTGGTTGGTTGTTAATACTTATGTTGTAGAAGATGGTTCCTTCTCACTGTGTGACGACAACAAGGAGGAGTGCACTGGTGGTTACGGATGTGTTTGTGCTGGGGGATGGACGAGAGACAACCGGCCATTCTCTGCTGTGAGCCTTGGAGATGGCCTATGGTCATGGTCTACTGGTGGCTGCGTTTCGTCAAAGTTGAATGAATGGACTACGACGTGTATCGCTGCCCACCAAGGGTTAAATCTAACGGTGACTGGAGCTTTGATAACAGTGTGTCCAGAGATTCCCGATATGGATGTATGCGGGAATTGCTCAGAAGGGATGGCCCCTGGCCTTGGCATAGGGATTGCATGGACAAATGATCAACTGACAGGCTGTGGCAATCTCTTCGGTTCGTCGGCCCCTCATGGTAGATTTTGGATCTCATTGCTGTTGACATTGGCTGCTGTCGTCGTTGCAACTGCCTCTCTGGACCTTATGCTTTGAAGATCTGCTGAAAAATGATAGTATGTCTTTGTATAAAATGCTTGTTTCGATTTTGATGTTGTATTCCTGAACCATGGCTACAGCGTAGGAGAGGAGGTTACGGTAGACATGTTTTTACTGTTTCAACCGTATTACTACATTAGTATATATGATGTTACCAAAGTCACATTTCTCACGGTATGACCCCACCATCCACTGGATAATTGGCGGGTAATGTGAGTCCACAGCTCTACTGTGCGCAAGACTCAGGGGTATGAGTACGAGAATTCCACTTACAGGGAAACCGTACAATCGCCAATTTGGTAACCTCTTGCTTGAGTATGCCTTTTTTGTAAAGATGTTATTATACTTTGTTCCCCCTATTAAAATGCACTGAATTGTCGTACACAACACGATTGATAATGTTATTACGTAATGCTCGTTATTCGATGGGAACAGTGGAAAAACCTCAAACAATCATCTCGTTTGTCTTGTTGATTGCCTCCACGGCAAAAAACATCTCTTGACGGAAGACACACAAGCAACAATCTATGACGAACAAAACACAAGCTACAAGCTGTCGATATCGACAATGGCCGACGATGAAGAGCCGACGATGATGGAGGATGAAGGGGGGGGAAGACATGTGGGATGAATATGCCCATGAAGGAGGAGTACCATGCACACATACGAGGGCTGATGGGCCTTGCCCATGGCTGTATTTATCGGGGCAAAGAGATGAAATTCACCAAAGCGCAATTGCTGCAGCTCAAACCCAAACATGTCTATAATTATCTTTGTCTAAAGGCTTACGGAAAGATTAATCCGACAGACAATGACAAGCCAACTGGAAGAGCTTCCTCGCTTGAATACTATAAGAAAGCCATATCCTTTTCCCTACCAAACAGCCATCCCTGGGTCGAAATGCCTGGAACTCCTGCCATGGAAATCCAACACGTTCAAAGTTGGTGAACAATTTGGTTGCCAAAGTCCGACTCGCCGAGACTAGAGGAGAAGGGAAAGACACACAAGCTACGAGACCACTCGAGATGATTGAATATAAAGCCATTCTATCGACATTCAGAGCAACACCAGGTCCGATATTGCAAATGAAAGTCAAGAATCCGCTAATGGCGCTTTATCAGTGGCACTTGATAACAAGAATCGACGATGTCTGTAACTTCAAAGTTTCAGACCCAAGGCCACATCCAAAGTGGTCCTTCTGCCTTAGACAGAGGAGATGAGCGTTCCAAGTTCCAACCAGTCTGCTGCCGGCTATGGCCGAATCATACGGAGTAGATAGACAATGGAGAATTATGCAGTCGACTTTAGATAAGAAAAGTGTTGACAATGGCCATTGCCGATATTGTCTTACAGTATTTTTGTTGACTTTCCGACGATTTTATATTACCGTATTGTCTTGGCGTGTTTTTTTCGACTTCCGACAGTAGAGTATTTTTGATTGTGTCCGTGTCAGTTATTGTCTTTTTACAGCTACCGTAGTAGGTAAGTCTACGAGTGTGCATGCATGTAGGGTATGTACTATGTCCTACACGGTAACATTCAGTGTTACCATCATTCTACATTCTACCATACTCTCACATTATTTCCTATCGTGACTACGTCGTACTATGGTACTACGGTTGCTAGAGGTACGACGCAAGACTTGTTAGTACAGTACCGGTAGTACATAGAGAGTACCGGTATGATACCGTACCGGTAGTCTCTAAACTACGGTACCCTCTGCTGGCGAGGCGAGAGCTACGGTATTTTACGTACCTGGTACCGGTATCCGCACTCTCTACTACGAGTACAGGGGTACCCTCGTATGGTAAGGTGGCTAACTTCCGGTACCGGTATGATAGTCTACGCACAGTAAATAACGACGAATTTTCTTGACTCCTGCCCTCGCGCGCGCCTTCTTTGTCGACGAAATGAAAATAGCCGTTTCTCCAAGAAGCCCTCTACGTCGAATTTACTGTTAACTACTACCGGTACTGTACGTCGTAAATAGAAATTCGTGATGTTTGTCTTCGCCAATTTAAAAATAATGCTCTCTCTTTTCTTTTTTTCTTCTTTTAGACTCGCTCGGTCGATGATTGATGGTTTTCGTATGATACCCTCTGTCCCTACAAAATCACCACCTACATACCGGTCCTTCTTCCAAAGCGACGGTCTACCTCCCTTTTTTTCTGACAGATACGTTGTTTTCTGGCAGCAATTTCCCCCTTCGATATGCCGAATCTCTTGAAACACATTCGCAATCGAAAAAGCAAAAACGCAGCGAAGGCGATCGACACCAATACTGATATAGAGGTCGTTCGAGACTTGACAGTGTTAAGCAGTACGTCCAAATCCAGTCCTAGCAACAGCAGCTCTGGGAGCATTTGTAGTGCTGCCACCCAACCCCGACGAAAGCAAGTTGGGAAAAATAGCGCCCAGATTTTTCGACGTGTCACCTCGGCCCATAACTTGTTAACCCGACGATCTTCCAGTTGCGGCGAAGACGAAGGTAGCCATGGCTCATCGCTTACTGCATCAGTGTACAATGAAAACCCAGGCATAGAGAAACTCGACACTCCAACCGCAAACATTCTGGCAACACCCCTACGGTCCCAACAGTCTCCTTACCAGGAAGACTTTGCTGTTGCTAAGAATGAGAATCACGTTCCTTCTGCGAAAAGTACCTGCGAAGCAAATGAAGCAGCTCTTTCCCTGGCCAAAACAGAGATTGGTGCCAAAGACGCCAAGATTCGATACCTCACTGTGCTTGTCAAGGAGCTCAAATCTCTGTATACGAAAAGATTAGTAACGAAGGATGCTGAACTTATCGCGCTGCGTTCAAAACTAGAAAAAACGGTCGAGGAATTGGCCATTACGAAACAGAATTTGACGCAGGCCATTGAGGGACACGCCAGGCTTCTAGAAGATTTCACGAAAAAGGCTAGGGAAGATCACTGCTGGTTTTCCCCGGTTCTTGGAAGCATTCAATTTAACTAGAACGGTACTCATTTGTGCCATTGGACATTCATGATCCGATGAATCAACGTCAAGGTCGATTCAATGCAATGGAAAACATGTACTTCATCAACCCAGGCTACATAAACTCTCTATTACTACGGTAGGCACCTACTGTTGAGGCCCCAGTCGCGCGCGAATGCATAGTTTATTGTGCTCATCCTCAATCTACAACAATTATTATTTTTTATTCTGACAAGGTTCATTCCACGAGTGGACTGCAGCGTTCCTACGACAGTAGTCGAAACAACACCAGAACGACTTCATTCCAGCCAAAACGCAGGTTACCGTCCCAACCAGTTTCGTCGTGCCACAATCATCTCAAAGACCAATCGTGCGGGATTTCTGAACCCATGAGAATCTCTTCCTGATCAAAGCGAGAGAAAAGAAAAAGCACAGTATATTAGCCATGTCAAGCTGTTTCGGTAATCTCCCGGCTTTTGTTGTTGCGATTGCGGGGGGCACTTTGGTGGTTGGCGGGTTGGCAGCAATAAGTTGGATGGTTATCACGTCACGGAGGAATCCATCAGAGAGCCGGCCAGAATCAATGCCGACTTGTTTATGGAACGGGGAGAAATAGACGAAGTCTACCACGATAAGGCGGCTTGTAATGTTGGTACCTAGAAGATTGTAACGGCTCAGTAAGTGTTGCTCCTAAACAATATACATTCTATCACTCTAGTTGATGTCAGGTACTTGGAGCACATTCCAGAGTTTCAAAGTACGATCTGAAGAACCGCTGGCCAAGGTCTTCCCATCAGGCGAGAAAGCCAAGCTCTTGATGCGGTCTTTGTGGTTCTCAATTTTGCCAATGTAGCCTCCTTCTGGAACAAGTGAGAATACTCTCAAGCTTGAACCCCCTCCCGTGCACGCCATTTGTGTTCCTTCCTTATTGAAGACAAGCTCGTTGACAGAGGACCATCCAGTTCCAAGATGAATTTTTAAGACGCACAAATAGTCTCTGAGATCCCATAACTTGACTAAAGCTACGCGGCAACCCACAGCTAGATACTCCCGAGGTTCAGAAGCATCGCCATTGCTCATTCGCACAAATTTGAGAGACGTCACGTAGGCTGCGTAGTCCACCATTCTGGTTGCATCGTTGTCTTCCAGTTCTACTTTTGTTTGAGTCCGATAATTCCATAGGCGAACGTTTTGATTGTTGAGAGTGTGTGCAAGAGTACTATCGCGTTCTGTAGAAAAGTCAACACAGTTGAAACAATCGATGAAGAGTCGAGAACGCCAAGATGTATGGGCAATCAATTTTCCGCTTTTTGGGTTGCTAACATAGATTTTTCCGTCATCGCCATATGACGCAATATCTTCATTGTTTGGAGACACACACACATGCAGCGTCCCGAATACTTTGGTATTTAATATTCGGTAGTTCACGTAGTGGTTCTTCTTGCTCTTGGATCCCATTTGGTCGTCGAATCCTTCTTTTCTCCAAAGTCTGACTGTCCCATCGACGCGTGAACAAGACACCAAAAAATTGCCGGATGGTGCGTATGTTACGTCACTGCACTGCCCTTTGTGACCTCGAAGTTCTTGTTCATATCCATGGCGTCGACTGTAGACTTTGACCGATTTGCTATTGCTTGTCACGAAGGCAAGCTCGTTCCCGTACGGAGAAAACGAAGCAGCGAGAATGATCTTTTTGATGCGAATCGTTCCACTGGGCCATTCTTGTTGCAAATTCAAAAGTTTCGTTGCAAAGTAGACATCTCTGGAGGCTTCGCATAGCTTGTTTTGAGAATTTCGATCCAAATAAGGAAAGATATTTGAGATCCACAATGAAGCCGGCAATTCTAGACCACAGGACGATTGAGTTGTCTGCTTGGACTTGTTCGTTGTCTTTCTACGCATGAATCGTCGAAGTCTCTGTACAATTGCCATGGTCGTATCATTATTTACCATAGAAGCTTAGATTTTGTACTACGTATCAATCAAGAAGCTAATCACGTGCACAAAAAAAGATAGAGTGTCCTTTTTCCGATGACGAGACCTCTATTTCTGTGCCAAAGTCGTAATGGTTGTGACCGGTAAAGTTCTTGCACTTGCAATTTTCAAGGAATGAAGGAATCTGTCGAATTTCTTTTGACGCGTGGGTTCGGATCGAGTTTTTTCGAATGCATTCGCGCGTATGCCCAACTTCAAAACTTCGAACATCGATAAAACGGTTAGGAAATGTGAGAGATTGGTGACTGGAGATGAAATACGTCGTAGGTGTTGGATATTTCCAACACCTATGCTTCAAGGCTTCGAACAAATATAGTTCCTTAAGAGTAGTACATGTAAAAATATCCTTCTATCTACTCAGTTGTTTTCCTCTTTCGTTTCTTCACACCCGACACTCCGGTGTGGTCCAAGATCTTTACCGTGGTGACGATTCCTTGAAAGTGCTCGCTCATTTCTCGCAATAAATCTGAGGTACTTCGTACCAATAAGCTGTCGTTTTTCCAGCTACGTGAATCTGCATCCTGGGGCATGGAATATTCGGCTGTCATGGCAGAGAACGATATGGCTTTGAAGACATCAGGTCTCCAGACAAGCCCAATCACTTCTGGAGCTAGCTCATTGCAGAAGAAAAGAGCGTATTGCCCATACTTGTTCCTCAATGACGTTAGTAAGCTCTCAATGGGATTCCATGAAACGAGAATGGAGTTACTCGCATCGTTCGATGTGTTCTGCTGGAGATTTTTGTAAATTTTCCGCCGCAATGCTTTCGGCCCTTGGACCCGAGCCGTCATGCTCCGCGTGTATGAAGATTCGATAGTTCCGTCTTCCTTGGCAGAAGGATTCAAATTGGTTCCAGTGGAAGAAGTTTCATGATCTACAATGAAATCTTGATTGACTCGGAGCAAAGCATTGTAAGAATGGAATGACGTCGAACTCTCGTGGAAAATCGCTGACCATTCGGGCGATTCATCGAAGTCAGCCAATCTCTCCATCAAGAACTGATAGGATCGCTTCGCCAGGGCGACGACGCGACTTACGACAACCCATTCTGGAGATGTGATCGAAGGCCTCCAGCCCATTTGCTTTGTTTGAATGGACGAACTCTCGCTCATGACATCTTTCTCGTTGTTGTTCTTGTCGTATGGTGCCACAATATACATGGGAGGGCCCGATTCCCTCTTCTCCCCGCGGGCCATCTCAAACTGAACATGTATGTCATCGATTTCGGCTTCGTCGATATGTTTTCTGGGATTGACAATCAAGGGTTCACTAAATATAATGAAAGAATTGAAGCACAATTGTCAGGCCCGATGAAATAAATCACAAATCTTCATCGATCTGGTTGCTTACCCCAGCCAATCATGGGATGCAAGAAGGTGAAGAAACCGGATAAAACCAGATGTCACAGTCGAGGGCACACCTGATGGACTTTTGTCCTCTGAGTATACTTTGGCTACAATGAGTTCGATTGCTTCCGATGAGATGAGCCCTGAAAGAAGGTGATTTGCAACCCAACGTTTGGACATCCTTGCAACAGCACCAGAGGAGGGGTGAAGGGTGAAAACACCGTGTATCATCGAATGATGTTTAGACGCGATCACGTGTGACCTTGTGAGATCGCCCAATAAAGAGGTAGCCTGAGCACTTGGACTAGCAAGTCCCTCCAACATTTTTATCTCAGGGTCTGCTCGAACAATAATTCTAAAGCAAAATCCTTTGTACCCAAGATCCAAATAGCTGGGCGTTACAACAACAGGACCATCAAAATAACCATCATTAACACTCTCGATTCCATTTGCAAGCTGAACAAGCATAGCTGCCTTCGCAGCTCCAATGGCCTTGAGATCTGAAGGCCACTTGGACGATGATCCAAAACGAATCTGTATCAAAATTGGATTTGACAACAGTGCTCCAGCAACTTTTTTGATACCAGTTGAAGGCCCACCAAGGAATGGATGCGGTACTGGTGGAAAGATCTCTGAATACCTAAGACACGGTGCAAGGGGTTCCACTGCATCAATCGCGAGAGGAAGACCCAAATGGACTTGATGTCTGGAGTTTTTGATGGGTTGGCTGCTCTCTTGGAGAAATCGAGAGAGACTTTCGAATGCCTTCAGTGCATCCTGGTGGGCCAGAATAGGATCCGTCAAAGCATTTTTTTGTCTGTCCTTTGGCTGTACTCCGTCTACCAGTGACAACAGATTGGAGAGTGCAACGGAGATAGGATGCTTGCTGAAGTGTGAATTCACAATATGGCGAACAATTTTTTCGACGTATCCACCTTGTAATTTTGCTTGGTTTTGGTACTGCTCTTGTCTATCATCTTCATTCCAGACAACTGCATGAACTATAGCCCCATCTTTGAAGCGCCGAAGCTGGGCTTTGCCCCCCCAGAGCCCCATGAATGCCTTCACTGCAAATGCTTGATCTGAAGGTGGCCCACGATCTACGATGCGCTGGCTTGCCTCGGAATTGACCGAGAGACCCACAATAACATTGTCATGTCCTGTCGGAGATAGTTTCGGATTTTGCTTGCTGGTGGAATTGGTTCCCACCGATAATTTTGGAAAGCAATCCAAATCTTGTTCTGGTCCATTTATGTCTCCATTCCCCGTGCTTAGTATTCTAAGCCCATTAATTCTATCTCCAAGAGCCATTTCAAGTTTTGAGACTAATTCACGAACCGAGGTCTCCCAATCTTTTGGAAGCGAGCTCTTCAATGGGATCTGAATGTACATGTCCCATTGATTCCAAAAGCGTGCATTCTCCATGAATGAGTATGCGAATGCTGACCGTGTGGCCTTGAGCCCATCCAAACTCTTTGCAGCATGGAATTGAAGTGTCTTCATGTAATTCGGTGAAACATCTCCGAGATAATTGTACGTCATGGAAGGATCCAGCATGACGGGTCCCAAGGAATAGTGTTCAAGACTGGTATAGGCATCGAGCAATGTTGGTGCATCGCTTTCTGTCAAAGGCGAATCTCTGGTCTGTTGCTCATAGAAGGTCGCAAGCTCTGAGAGTCGGATGGTCTCTTTCTCGGAGGTGTCTTCCAATGGTAACACCATGACCGTACGACGGCACTTCTTTTGGTGGCTTGCCTGTCCAGAAAACTGGCTACCTTGACTGACAGATGCTCGAACATGGGGATGTACTGCGGAGTCGTCGTTGGAAAGTGTCGCTGCAGCTCCGGTACCGAGCCAATTTGTAGTGGCCCACATCTGCAACGCGACAGTGAATTGTTGAAGGGGTGTCATGCGGGGATTCATGCGATTGGTCCTCAATAGGTACAGAAGGTAAATAGCAACATTTTCCATGGTCCATCCATCGTGATTTCTCCACAATCCTCGCTTAAGGGCCCAAATTTGTATGAGTACCAATGTCGATTCGACGTTGCTATATTCAGACAACGCCGACAAATGTGGGTCCTCAAATTGATGTCTTGCGTCATATAGAAGGCTTTGATTGTAGAGTTGACTTTTGACGGCTTTGGCATTGCTTGCCAACACTGATTCGTCTCCATCTTGGGATCGTTGTTCTCTGAGATTGCATCGATTCGGTACCAGCCGGAGAGGAGAAATCCAATCTATGGATTTCATTCCAAAATGTATATGTACCTGGAACATGGGGGATTTTTTTTTATCTTTGTCATTTGATCTATTGAATTGAGGAATCAACTGTAGGTATGGAGATCGACTAGTCCCTTTTGCCCAAACATATTCTACCTTCCCTAACTGTTTCGATTGCTTCGACAGATGAATTGCCACCTTATTAAGGATAAAATTTCGTTTCTGCAAGGCCAGAAATAGGAAAATTTATGGTAAGATCGTATTTCCTTCCCACCAATATTTCATAGACATTGAAACTTACATCAAAATATCGATAGTGGAGGTAATCCTTGGGAAGAAAGATTTCTGTCGGAAGCTGAACCATGAATGAAAAGGCAGGCAATTGCTTTGCGTTTCCCGACTTCTTGGTCCATCCAAACTGGCTTTTGGTACATCCTAGTGGTTCCATGAGTAAAAGTGGCGACTTTTCTTCGGAAAGTGGCGGGATATGCACCACTCGATCCGCTTGATCTTTCAACGAGATAACGTTGTTGTTGCTACCACAGGAAGGTTCTCCTTCGATCAGAGTTTTATAATTGACTTGGGATACATACTTCGTAACAAGTTGCAAATAATCCTGAGCTTCAGAGGCCCATTTTCTTGATTTCATATCTAACAAACATTCTTCCAACAGTTCCTCAACTTGCAATCGCATTAAGTTTGACCGATGCAATTCCATGGTGGACGACGCATCGACAATCGATTGCAATAGTTCAGCATCTTGCGATAAGCTTTCATTATTATTGACGGTGTTTCTCACCATCTTTTAGCGATTATCGAATACAACGAAACGCTAATAAAAGGTGGATAGGATCACCGGTGTGGGAAGAGTGGCCGTAGTGCTGTGCGTTGGTTAATGTCAACTGACATGTGAATTTCACTTTTGCTCGATTGAGATTTTGGATGGAGGATGTTGTGAATGTTTATGACGACGAGAAAATCGAAAATAATATTGGGATTGATTTTATCTATCTACATCTCACTGGCGCTCGAGGATGCCACGTGGAATATTTTCGCGATACTGTCCGTCGTGTCCTGTCATTATCATCCTCGGAGTCGGAGTGCGATATCTTTCCGTCCAATAACGGAAAAAGTGTGGCAGGCGACTTCTTGAAAATTAAAATCTCTCCTCCTTCCTTTTATCACATCCCTTCTTTCCTCATACCTTCCATTGATTGACTGTGAATCGATGATCAATCCTTACGCTCTCCAACCACCCCACCTTCTCTCAACTTTTCCCATCCACAGTTGTCGGGATAATACGTTTTGCATTACCATGTTACGGCTGAACTCGACACCCAATCCCTCGAATGCGTTCAACAAACGTATATTCGACAAGAAACGCATTTTAGGAGGTTCCACCTTCTTAGTAACGTTTCTAATGATGATCTTGATCGGGACCGTCGTTTGTTTGAGAAACGTAGATTTCTTTTCCAGCAGAGACTTATCTGGAAAACAATCGAGTCTGCGTGGTGCCACAGTGACAGATGATTCTGATAAATCAACAGAGAGTGAAGGAGGAGAGGACCGCACCTCTATGATTCCCTCTTCGACCATTCCATCCGATTTTACCAACGCGGTTTCACAACTGGCTGTAACGGACAAAGATCTAGACTGGGATGACACCATTTTCCAGCATTTCGAAAGCGACAATGATCCTGTCGTGTTGGAATCTCACAAGCTGCTCTTTTTCACCGTCCCCAAGAACAGTTGTACCGAATGGAAACAACTTTTCCGACGTATGATGGGGTATGAAGACTGGAATAAACCACCCTTTCTTCATCCACATGACCCAAGAACCAATGGTCTTTCCTACCTTGGAACATACGACAAGGACAAACAAGAAGAATTTATGACCAGTCCGGAATGGACTCGTGCCATCTTTATTCGAGACCCGTTGGAGCGTATGCTGTCCGCGTACCTGAATAAAGGATTGAGCGAAGAGAGGTATATTAAGAGATGGTGCTGCAAGATCAGTCCGAAAGAGACCGAAGAAGAGCGCCAGAGCGAGTTGGAGTACCTAGAAAAAACCAATCCAAGTTGCGTACCACTAGCTCCGTGGGAGACGCAGCCGAACGTAGACACTTTCACATTTGAAACATTTGTCAATGAATTCATGTTCCAGTGCAATGACAAGCATTGGAGGCCTCAGAGCCAGCGTATGTATCCTAACAATTGGAAATTTTTGAATTTTATTGGGCGAATGGAGAACCTTCATGAAGACGCCAAGAAGTTACTGCAAAAGATTGGAGCGTGGGACGAGTTTGGATCCAATGGTTGGGGGAAGTACGAAAACATGTCTATGTTTGAACGGGCTCGGTCTGACTCCACCAATACACACTCGAAGGATCGTTTTGCACAGTTTTACACTCCCGAACTCAAGAAGAAGGCTTTGGAGTATCTCAAGGGTGACTATCAGAACAAGTATCTCAATTTTACGCTTCCCGATGACGTTGATGAATCATCTATTTAACTGTAAAAACTGTTGACGTAAGGTCATGCGTGAAAAAAAACTCTACGGAATGTATTATTACATGGCCTAGCTAGTAGTATTGTAGCTGAGAGTTCAAGGGCATCATTGTCGACCTAGCGATGATACAGGATTTCTTTTATCGAAATCCCTTTGATAGTTCGGAAGCCAATTTTCTTCAAATCCCGGACCCCCTCTCCTCTTCTACCACATCATCCATGGTAATTGCGTGCGGCTCTGATGCTATTTTGGTTTTTGGGAAGTACCATCCACTCCAGGTCGAGTCTACCCACTTTTTGTATTTCTCGGTGTTCCCGTAGGACGACTTTTGGCGCTCTTCCAAATTACCCGTCGCTCCAAGCAGGACAAAGACGATTCCCACCCACCCAATCCAATTTAGACCGAGATATCCCAAAATCTTTCCGGAGAATTTGTTTCGAAGCAGATAGGAACCCGCTATGGTTCCAAGGAGAAAGTTGCAAGTCCATGCAATGATCTCCCCTAGCAGGACAAACAAAATCGACATGTTGAAAAGGAATGAAGCATTGGTAAGAGCGTCATCGGAGCACACATATAAAAAATCTGCAAAGTTTCCATCTCACCTGTATAATTAGGGTGTCGAAGGAGCGAAAATATCCCAGATGTGACGAGAAAGTTTTCGTCCTTTTCCATTTTTTTGACATAGGTCTTCGTTGAATCTGCAACAGCTCCCATTAGAAATCCGCACCATTGCAACGCTGCCAAACCCTTCATAGCCAACAAGCTCACGGGTGGGACAACATCGCTTCCTGAAATCATGGACGTCAGCAAAAGAGGAGTATAGAGAGCAAAGTACAGAAATCCACACCCAAGGACCGTTGGCGCACGAGAAAGACGACTTCCACGGGCAGCGGCCCTTTCTTCCATGTTTTTCTGAAACTCTTGCATTCTCGAGCTGACTCGATTTCGAACATAAAGGAATGCATTGAGGCGAAGGCCATAAAAGATTAGTGCAGTGGCCTGTACAGGAAAGATGGGATTGTCAGGAGTGATGGCGGTCCTCATCAGCAGTGACAGTGCGCTCAAACTGGTTGCAAAACCGTATCCATAGGAAACGGTCCATTCTGACTTTACAAAGCCCGTAGCTGGAGGCAAGAAGCTCGTCCATATTTCTGGAGGAACGGCATACAGATTCGTCGGAGGAGATACCAAGCTTTTCGTCGTCGGGTGGAAAGGAGAGAATGTAGGATCTGAACGAAGATTCGCCGTCACTTGTCCTGGCGAAACGAATCCCTTGACAGAGGGAAGCACGGCTACAAAGAGCCAACCATAGCCCATGTGGCCGATACAGTATTTCATTTTTTTTGCGACAGCTGCTGTAATAAGAGAGAGAAAGAGGACGTAGTACTATCACGCTTTTGACATGACCAAGAACGAAATTTTCCCATTTTCCGCGACATCATCAGACAGTTGTCTACTACTCCGTATGTACATACGTCGTTAACTGTAAACTGTATGATACCTGACAGGTAAGTCGTACAGGTACGACAGTACGTTACTGTTAGTTACCTATTAGTCACCCTGTGATCTTTCAGTTAGGTAATCCGTACGTACTACCGTACCCTTTGTACATTGACTCCGGTACACTGTCTACCATCGTAGTCTTCCGTACTCGCGTATCTTCAATTCTGATGATCCAATAGATTCGAATTCGTTCTGTACAACGGAAGTATACGGCAGGAATATTACTACAGTTATTTTTTAATCACTCTGAAGTAGCTAGCAAGTAGAGAGTGAAAGAAGGTGAAGATTTGGCGTTGTCAAATCATAAAATTACAACATCCTACGCAATCTAGAGGTTTCATATTATCATGATGACGGCAAAACAATCAGATAATATCGCCCCCTACGTACTTGATTTTGCCATTGTCGTGAGCGTATTCGTCATAACCGGTCTCGCCTTCATGATATTCACTTTCGTTGTAATAGCTTTCATCATACCCGTCGTATCCACTGCCATCTTCGTTGTAATATTCGTTGTTGTCGTAGGCACCGTCATACTCTTCGTATCCCTCTTCGTATCCATACCCTTCCTCCGTATCATCATAGCCTGACGGTTGGTCCTCGTAATTGCTGCTTTGTGGAAGACCATTCGCCAGTCTCGGATACTGCTTCTGTGCCGTGATGACAGTAGGATCAAACTCATCCAGTGATTCATCGTCGTCGTCCATATGTTCTTTTTCTTGGTATCCGATAATTGTCACTAAAGGTTGGCACAATGCCTTGTCAAACGCGTAGGCGATACAAAGAGCGGCCAATAGATCGTTCCCTCGTTCCACTTCCAGCAAATTCTTTGCCTGGTCAATGTTGATTTCGGGATCACCAGCTCCTGGCCTATGGAAATCCAGCTGCCACTTTCCAAGCCGAACCATGGGGGTACAACAAACTGTCATGCTACCCAACCAGCCGTGCATTGCCTCTAGCTGCAGATCCATTCCTTCCAAATCTTCTTCGTGCACCTGATACGCATAATGACAACGCAAGGGTCTCACTTGTAGGAAAGAAAAGGGATAAATGGCTTTTCCGTACATGTCTCGTTCTTTGTACTTTGGCTGACCTGGGAAGTTGGGTGAGTACGTACAAAAGTCCCATCCATCTGATCGTGTTGGAGATAACAAGTAGCGTTAGAAATAAAATTCATATTTGACCACGTAGGATTCGCTGTGAGGACATTGTCTCACCCTTCCAGTACTTTGTAATTAGACGTCGCTTGACGTAACATAATTTGTGTCCATTCTCATCGCCGAAGATGGCCTCATAGGAGCCCATGGCATGGTGTTGTACATCAAGGACAGAGAAAATGGGGTTTCCGTAGGTATCAGTGATGAGAGTATCGGGTTCCCATGCACCATACGGAATTTTCAACGCAATCAACTCCTTGGTGGGAGGTAGTCCCGCCATGCATCTAGGTTCCTAATAATCAACAGAGACCACCATGAAAGTGAGATGGATTCAGAACCGTGAAAGTTACTTCTTAGAACAAATGACGTACCTCTGCCATGGTTCTTACGAAGTCCGCTTCGAGAGGGAAATGGTTGATAGTCTACTGTCGATATCGCATAGATCTGCCAGAACAGCTTGCAGCAACATCGGTAATACTTCTTGTATAATACGACAGAGAGACGACCGAAAGCCCCTGGGATGGTGTTGGCAAATAATCGCCATCATCTTCGACACAAGATTGAGAGAGAAAAATGACCGTCGGTCTTCGCAATGACCACTGCTGGCCCTTTTGAATTAACAACTCTCCATGTTTCATATCAAATGATTCAAAGTGAATGACTCTTTTGTTTGTTTGACTCTTCGCACGCACGCATCGTCATTCTCTCTCATTTTTATGTTTCGTTTGTTGGTTACTTACTGTAAACGCGTGACGAGTTCTTCTAACATAGAGTCTACGGAGTACAACCGTATGATAGCTACCCTGCTACATACCGGTACCATAGCTATCATAGGAAAATACTACACCTTTACCACCAACGAAAGTACAAGACGATCAACCACAATAGAATAACCAGATTTGTCAACATGGAGATCAAAAACATCGAATCGATCACTCCAAAATGTTTCAATGCTCTACTGAAAGAAAAATGGAGAGACTGTAACGTTGGTAGAGAAAGTGGAGCCGGAGAAGCGGAGACTGTCGAGTTGCCGCAAATCCTGTCTCTCTCAACCCAACGAGTCGAACAAGGAGTTCTCTCCCAAGTTTACAGAATACATTTGGAATACAAGGATGACTCTTTCACCGGAAAAACCTGTCCACCGTCGGATTGGCTGATCAAGCTATGTAGAACCGACCTGAACTTGTCCTGGATGTGTCAAAACGAAGCCACATTTTACAGAACGATAGTTCCACATCTTTACAACGATGGCAATGCTCTGCCATTTTCAGTCCCAGCCTTCCTTTCGGGGGATGATAAACATTTAATTTTACAAGAGATACTGAGTGTTGAGACGTTTCCTCTGACCGAAGGGTGCCCTCCTGACAAGATTCCGTTGCTATTGGAATGTTTGGTGGCATTGCACGGCAAATGCTGGGAAGATTCGGGCAAGCTGGAACAATTGGCAAAAGATTCCCTGATACTTCAAGCTGGAATGGGGCAACGACTCCATCCACTACAAAAAGAGGGCTTGTTTGTCCAGTCGTGGCAAGATACGATTGATTACATGGAATTTCACCCCGAACAAGATGCAGAGACTCTACAATTCATCACGAAATTTTGCCAAAAATTGGAAACTATCAAGATTCGAGATATCGATGATGCAGTTCACCGACATCGAGTTACACTTATCCATGGCGATTTTCATATCAGCAACTTTATCTTTCCATTACAGAAAGGTACAGGGGACGACTTACGGCCGTACCTCGTGGATTGGGCGACTTCTGGATTCGCAAACCCAATGATCGACCTCGTCTTTTTCCTGGTAGTGAGCACCAATGATCAAGTAGCATCGGATGCTGAGATCCTAGTAAAAGAATACCATCGACTGCTATTGCTCTTCGAGCCGGGTCTGAAGGGTCGAGTTTCTCACGACACCCTGAAAGAGTGGTTTCGATACGCTCTGGTCTGCCAGTGGACCATTCTTGTGGCGTATGACGAGATGTGCCGGCACATCGCAAATACCGAACAAGATGAGAGAAGACGTGAGATCCAGTTGCGGCACTTCAAAAATGTCAATCGCCGAGCCATTTTGGCTTTGAAAAGTGTCCAGGATTGGGACATCGTTTGGGAAAAAATACAATCTGCCTCGGAAGCTGAAAAAATGGAAGCCAGAGTATATTGTGAAACTAACACCCTAGAAATTTAATCGCAGTAATAATAGGTGCTTGTATATTCGAGAAGCATCGAGAAAACAATATTCATATTATTGTAGAAGCAGAGACAGCCCAAACAGCCAACTTTTGAAACCATTCAACCATCATCCAGATTTCTCAGGTGGATAGTGCTTGACTACAGAAAATCCGGGGATCTCTTCCAGATGAAGATCTGCCAAGAGCTTTGCCGCATCTTTCGACAAGTCGTAATATCCAAAGGAACGGTCCGGGTCGCTACACATACGAATGAGTCTCTAGATGAGCAACGCATCTCCGAAAACGTGTCATAAACAACCTCTGACAACTTACGTCCAGTCAAAAAGCTCTTCGTCGATCTTTTCTGTATTGCAAGCGATCAACGGATAAGAGAACATGCCACTGAATACCTGGGGGATGTATGCACTGCGAGAAGTGACGTCACTGTAGTGAATTCCTTGGTCATCACCAACTGCCGAATAGCTGTTGCGGTACTGGTCCAAGAACATGACCAACCATCCGTACACAAATTTGACGATAACTAGTTGCAGAGAAAACACAGTGAGACTAAAAATGATGAGAAGCACATCAAGTACCAAAAATGTCCTTACCAATGACCAAGATTCCAACTGCTGCCCAACCAAAATATGTAGTTGTGATAACCTGATCGTCAGTCACTGATGGAAAGCAGAAAATATGAGTTGGATAGGTTAGCTAGTTACACCAGAGAGGAATCAGAAGAAGACTTACTCCAATTGGAGGGGTCTGTTGTATCAGTGGTCATGGTTGGAACAAACGGAAAAGTTGGACCACTTCCAATCGCCATGAGGTTTTGGTTGCAGAAGCGGTAATCCACATCCTCCTCGGTGAAGGTAACGTTGAATGCAAATCGAAGTTCGGATACATTCTTAGGAAGCACAATGACAGAATCGACATATGTAGAGTTGATCGAATCGTTCGGACATATGTTGTCAAAAGGGAAACCACTCCAGTAATAGCTGGAGATGACAGCCATCACTGCGATAGCAATAGTAAAAAAGTAACGACGGCTAAATCTTGAAATCGTTGTGCCGAGCTGAGGAGCTTTCTTCCAGGTTCTCATCAGGCAAAACTTGTCTACGTAGTACTTGACTCCCAAAGAGAAAGCACACAAGAAAAATGACCCTGGGAAGACGCTACAATACCACAAACAAAGGAACAAGATCTTGGTCATGTCTGTGTAGCGTTCTGCCAATTCATACTCTGTTCCCTGAAAATTCAAATTCATAGCGTCTTGAGTTGCAGCACGTGGAGCCAACAAATGGCGCTTTATGTGACCCATCTGAGAGAAACAAATAGTCAAGTCAGGTGCAAATGTGTGTTGTTTAAATGAAGTCGCACAGGATAGGTGTTACTTACAATATCGGACAGTTGCAGCGCATTAGTTGTCACGATGTCGGCAAAAAACAGGGCATAGACTTGCGAAACCAATCCATTTTCGTGGGACAGCGTGTTTGTGAATGGCGTAATGATAGAAATCACCACTGCCGTTGAGACCCATCTAAAAGCTGCAATCTTGAAATAAAGACTTGTCTGCTTGAGACCTTCCGAGGGATGGGACTCAAAATTGCACAACGCTTTAGCAAACATGGGAAACAAAGTGTTGAAAATAGCAATAGTGAATGCTGCTCCAACTGTCGAAGAATCGTTTGCAAGATTCACAAGCACGGCAACGAGAACAATAGCAACAAGCGTACAAAACGTTGTGAATGCCGTCTCTTTGAATTTTTGCCAGGCACCAGCATTCAAATCTTGCCAACGGACAGTGTTTGGTTCATCAGGTTCACAGACGTTTAAGACGTACTTCCCACGGAACAGATGTTTGGGATCCTTCACTGCTCGAACGTCATTTCGATTGGCTTTGGCCGAGCCAACAGAGAGGCTTGAAAGAACATGTCGTTGATCTTTCTCAGTCTCGAACGTCAAGAAAACATTAGTGACAGGATAGTCCAGCTGGGCCAATCCTTCGACTTTGGCGTCTAGCGCCACAACGCGAGAAAAATGCTCCGGAACCCCTGGTGCAACCATGGCGATAAGTCTGCCCCAGAAGCTTCTCTTCCTCTCCTCTTCCGCAGCAACTTTGGCCAGATCCAACATTCTCATACTGCTGTCTGGTTCTTGCATATTGCTGATGGTGCGCAGTCGCTCTCGTCGTTCCACTAACGTCCGGACTAAGAAATCGTTGTCCACAGCAATTGTGCAAACAGTTACATGAGCACCATCGCAGCTGTCTTCGAAAAATTTCTTCCATTCATCTGGATCTTTTGCATCTGCTGGAGGATTGGTGATTAGAACAGAATAGTCCTGCGCTGTCTGCTCATCTTCATCAAACTGAATTTCTTGCCGTTTCAAGTAATACCCTAAGGCCATCGTCGAGAGAAGTAGCCAAATGACACTTGCAAAATTTGTGGCACCAAGTTGCCATGGAGTTCCATCGCAGTCGTTTCGAAGAATGAATGTTCGAGTGCCATTGACTTCACGAGCACATCTTTCAGGAGGAAAAGTTCCAAACGATCGCCCATTGACTTCACACTCGCAATTATCGCAAGGGACCCAAGTTCTTTTGGTACAAATAGCAGACCCACGCAGCAGGAACGGTAATTCCTCTTGATATTCCTGAGGCAAGTACATGTCACTTGCAAAATACATGACGTTGTAAGAGCTGATAAGTCCCGCGATGAGGGTAATGAATGTAATGACACGAAGGGTGGAAAAATACAGTCCCAATCCAAGTCCAAAATCGCCAAGTTGCTTGTGAGGCGTGAAAAAAGGTGAATACAACCTAGTGGGGTCGTCACTCTCTCCTACGACACGAAAGTTAGACGACTTCAGAGCGAGAGACGACATAGGATTGACAAAAATATACAACGTCAACTTACCTGGCTCGGCCCTTTCGAGTTTTTTGTCGCCCTTGCAAAAGAACTTGCGAAAAGCACGCACACAAATGCTTTTCTTTTGCTTCTCTTTTTCATCTTCTGGAACGAGATATCGGTAGAGAGCAACATGCTCAAAATACGCCCACGCTTTTGCCAACGACGGCTTTCTGTTGTGCATCATGGCGTCAAAGTCGTCTATCTTTTGTCGCGTTGGAGTGGTTGCTCCATTTTCGAGAGCATCGCTTGTCGTGCGTAAGGTTCCTTCCATGTCAGCACTGGTCTGCTCTTCTGTGTCATCCTCTCCAGCTCGAGGATTGTACCATTTCTTATCTATCAAGCTCAAAGCGATCCGGCGACCCAACGTCATCTCACTAGGATCGTCTTTGAGAAAATCAATCATCTGTTTTCCGTTGTCACTCCTTACCATTTTCGCAGAGGACGCGCTGTGGGTGACATCAGTAGCGACTACGATTTTCTCATTTACTTTGTGAACGTTGCCAACTTCGTCGGAAACGGTGTCAGCAACGTGCCAGTTGCCATTTCCAGACGTTGAATGATATAGTTTCCCCTTCATCAACGACGCCGGACCGGCGTGGTTGGTTCTTGTCATTCTTGGTGGTCGACAAAAATCAGCAATGTCAAAAGAGTCGGTCATAGACAAGTGGACCGACACAAAAATAAGCAAGTGACGACCGTTACTTGTGATGCGGAAAGTTCCTATAGAGACCGAGAATCGAGAACTTCGAAGATCCGAAACAAAGAGAAGTCGCAATCCGATAAGACTCTTGTCACCAGCCAAAGTAGTTTAGACGTATATGGGTATTCTACCTAATAGATGTTATGCGGATCTGACAGAGAAGCAAGCAAGAAGTAGAAGTGGGAGCCCAGAAACCAGTGCCTGATGATAAGTTTCGTGATTATGGTTGTTCTTTTCGATGTGTCTGTCATGTGAGATTGTATGCACTACGTCGTAATAACTGAAAAGTACTACGGTAGAGGGGTAACTGTATGAGAGAAAGTACCGTACGGTCATGAATTGTATCGGTTGGGTCGTTGGGTCTGTTGCGGAAGTATTCCTGTATCTCATACAGTCGTATACAACATGTGTATGATACGGTATCGTCGCAGGTCGCAGGTCATGAGGCCCGAAGATCTTCCGAAAGCTTGCTTGTGCGCGCGAGATCTATCTGTACAACATACGTAGTAACATTTAGGCGTGGTCAACCAGTGTGTTTGACGTCACAACACTCCTGATCCAACACGGTCATTCTTCGGTTCGCCACATCACACCTTCCGCAAGAAAGTGGGGTGAGACGTCCTTTAAGTCGTGCTTACGAAGGGGTGCGAGAAGCCGTTCAAATGTTCAAAACTGAAAATTGGTCGAGTCGTTTTTTTTTATCGGAGTTTCAATCAAACCGCAGTTTCACGTTTCTGGAAGTTTCCTGCCGAGGCTCTATCGTGCATTCTCTTCGTCACAGTTTCGGTGTGCTGACCGTGTGACCACAAACCACACTGCAAGTCTGGAAATTGTAGACGTTCAGGAATACACAATCATTTTGTTGCCGCGACTCTTACAACAGGGTCTTGCTTCTCTGAGAAAAGCTCTTTTACTAACTTTGGACACATTTTAAGTTACCCGAGCTAAGTGGTCTGTCCTGAAGCAACTTTAAGCATTACAAGCAGAGACTTTCCAAACCCTTTACACTCTACACCCCGTTTGTACCCTTTGGTGTTTGAGAAGAACACACTTGCCACATTGCCACAAAATGGTTGCTGGATTCCACGAAAGGTCTAGTTTCCGGCTATCCCGTCAAAGTTCGGATGCCTCTTGTCTGTCCTTCTCTGTCGTCGACGACGAGGACGACGCTGCAGACATCAAGCCCGAAGTCTATACAATGAAAAGACCACGTCAACGAAGTGTGACGTTCAATACCAGGGCGAAAATCATCCCCATCCCCAGTTTTAAGTGTCTTGAACAGGAAGAAAAGGAAGCTATGTTTATGAGTAACGACGAGTTGCTTTCCATTCGTTTGGAGTTGCGAGCTTTGGTGATTCAAAACGACAATGATAGATTATCTGGCAGCGAGGATGCATTGGATGAGTCCAATGAAATATTGCGAGGATTGGAGGTCTACACACGTCCCGGAAAAGTCGAATCATCAACCAGAAGAGGCATTGCATTCGACGCTGTCTTTCAAAATCAGAAAAAGGGACGTGACGAGGAAAGAATTGCGGCCGAGTATGCCAAAATATCCGCCAAGGCCTTGGAGAGAGCGCGTAAACTAGCAATGCAGGATCAGGAACGAGCTTGGTCTACTGAAGAACTGGAACGATTCACTCGACCACCAATGAATCAGATCATGGACCGATAACATAACACAGCTAAGAACGGTGTTGCCATTTCTGCCAACCCTCGAGTACATCAGGAATGGAACGGGCCAACTATGATACAATCATGCTGAGGAACATCATCATGGAATAGAAACTAGAGATTTTTAGATAAAACTTGGGATTGTTCACACGAAAAGGCAAAGAAAATTGACTGTGCTTGACTAGTCGTAAGTAGAAACTAGAAGGTAACTGGCGATGGGGAGCAAGGCAATTACGAACCCGTAGTCATGAGCTGGTTCTCCAGTCCTCAATAACATTATTACTACGGAGTACTATTTTTTGTTGTGGTTGTTGTAGTGGTATTAATAACTGTAATCTACCACCAGGCGGCTAGGCACATAACTCTATCTCTAGCTAGCTAGAGATCTGTATCTTGAAATCAACGTCCGTCCGTCGAACAGTCTCGGCGACCGACGACACAGCCAACACAACAAATGGCCACACACGGGGTTACGTCGAAGTGGTAGCAGACAATAATGAAATAATACTCCAAGTAAATGATTATTACAGCAGCACTGTTTCGACAATCGATCCAAACTTACTTTGCTGGATTGTCTATGCCAAAGACTTCCATTATAGGGTCATAGTCTAGCGTTCAAATTACAGTCGTTTAAGCAAACAGAAAATACGGCAAGGGCAACCGCGTTTGTCCAACCGTGCAATCCAACATCATCATGCCCTTTACATGCGAAATCTCGGGTGAATCCCTGGCTTCCACAGCCGATGAAGTTGTTGTCACTCCATCGGGTCATATTTGTATCAAGCGACTGTTGCTAACAAAACTAGCAGAAAATGGGGGCGTGGATCCATTCGAGACGATTCGGGAGCTACCCTTAACGGAAGACCAGTTAGTGACTCTTGCCAAACCCTCTCAACCGCAAGGAGGGCAAGCCCCAGCCATTGCACCACCACGCCCCCAGGCTACGTCCCTACCGAATATGCTGCACCTGGTACAGAAAGAATATGATGCGCTCGTATTAGAACTTTTTGATACACGCAAGGCTCTGGAAGACACGCGTAGGGAACTCAGTCAGGCGCTTTATCAAAATGATGCCGCCGTTCGAGTTGTGGCAAGATTGGCTCAAGAACGGGATGCTGCCAGGCAAGAGTTGGAGCGTTGGGACGCTAGCGTCGGGAAGTCTGGTGGAAATGGTGTCAAGCGTTTGGAGCCATCGTCACAAGAAGAGGCGGATGAGCCAGAACCGAAGCGGCGTCGCCTGGATCCTTCCGCGGACCCTCTCTCCAACGACATTCCTGCCGATGATTTCGAAATGATATCGGATGAATGTGGAAAACTTATGGCCAACCGAAAGGCAATCCTAAAGGCAGGCGCCGCGGAAGCCCCCTCCCAAGAAGATCTTTCCAAATTTGCCGAAATTGACACAAAGGCATGGCATAAATCTACCAACAAAGGAATACCGTGCATGGCTCAAACACGTGGACCCGAATCCAATTTGATTGCCACAGCAGGAAAAGACAAGCAACTTGTAGTATACAATCAAGAGGATCAAGTGATCCTTCATACTTTTCCTTTTGGCAGTGTAGGTACTAGCATCGACATTTCCACGGAAATGGTTGCTGCGGGAGACGCCAAGGGCAAGGTTGCAGTATTTGCGCTCGGTGAAGATGCTGGTCTTTCAGGAGAACTGGCTCTGGGAGCTCGTGTTGTCGGCCTTGGTATCCTCCCGACGAAGCAACATATCTGTGCAGCAACGTCTGACGGCCGTTTTGTTCTTGCATGTTGGGTAGCGGAAGAAAAACGACTCCAACACATTTCAACCTTTACTTCCGACGAAGAGGAGAAAGAAGATTATACCTGTGGTGCGTTGCATCCCGATGGCCTTTTGTACGTTATCGGAAATAAGTCAGGGGCATCGCTTTTCTGGGACTTCAAGAACAAGAAGCTAGCGGCGGTTCTGAAGGTAAGAATATCTTTTCGTCGGTTCATTACAAACCAAGCACACCCTTTCACATTTCAACTTACCGTATGTTTGTTTTCCAGGATGGAGAGGAATCAGATCCGGTGACTGCTGTTGCATTCTCCAATAACGGATATCATGTCGCAGTGGCACACGAGTCTGCCGCGGTCAAGTTTTGGGACCTCCGCAAGCAGAAACTGGTTGCAACCATCAAGGATGAACTCGATTCTGTGACCGCTTTGGTATTCGACAAAGGTGGAAAGTATGCGGCAATGGGAGGAAAGGGCGGTATCAAGATTACTACAGTCAAAGAGTGGGGTATATCCGCCAGTTTGGAAAACAAGAATCCTCCCAGTGGAATAGTGTGGACCAAAGGAACAGTAGCAGTCAGTAGCGGTAACGAACGAGCGGTGCACTTTTTTGGGGTTCCACCTTGAGAGGAAATAACGTCCTTACGAACTGTAACTACATCACGGAACTCACAGTCAGTACCTAGATAGGACGATTAAACTGATAGCTACAAAAAGGCAGTCTTCATTGTGGGATGCGCTGATGTTCTATTGTTAGTATGATTCTCAAAATTCTATGTGGATGTAAATCCCCGTAGCGTGTGGTGGTGGTGCGCATGACTCTATTGCTTCATATGTGAGTAAGCGTGCGAGTGGAAAGTTCGTATTGGGAGGGTGTTGGACAGATTGATGCAGTATTTGTAGTTGTTGGCACAAAAACCACATCATCTGACTTGCTGAGAGGCTTGAGCATCCCATGCTCCAATGCGGAAGGCATTGACCATGGACTGGTAGCTGAAGCGATTGGCATAAGCATTAGCCCAGGCCGGGTCAGCGCTGACATCCCTTTTCTCAGCCTGTCTCATCAAGACGGCCGCCACAGCTTCAGCTGCGAGTCTCTTCTTTTCAGCGTAGATGTTGGCCATTCCGTTCTCCAAGCCCCGAAAGTAGAGCTGGTCATCGTCAGGGTAGATTCCCCGATGCATATAAGCGAGAGTGATCTCGTTCTCCATTTGGATGCGGTCATAGTCTTCATCAGTGAGAAAAGAATCGTTGATCACTTCTTCTGTGTAAGAGTCAAGATTGGGAATAGAGTACATGAGGCTGAACTGAGAAAATTGAACTGTTTTCTTCGATCGAATGACCTTGGAGGGCGGTTGGACATTTGTGTTGGTCTCGGTGGAGGAAACCGATTGCAAAGAGCGATCAGTACCGTCCTCCACCATCATGAGACAGTTGTCCACTCGCTGGAGTGGAGCCATTCTATCTGTGTGGTGTGTACTCGAGTAAAGTATGTAGTTGTGGTGGTAACGAAGCAGTGATACAGATTGAAAATTACTGCTTTACTGGTCAACTTTTTCTCGAGAGAGTGTAAAGCGAATGCGAATGCGAATGATAATGCTGGTAGTAGTACACTGGTTGATGCGCGGAACGTTTTAGTAATGAAACAACGGTGAAACAGCGACGTTTTTCTTTTTTCTCGGTGGACCACTGGTTATTATTTACAGAGCTACTGTAGACGTGTTGACGCGAGATTCTTCCTTTGGGAATCTGTTACGTGATGAGTATACGGCACAAGTACACGTGTTACAGTATGACAGTTTGTGCGTTCGCGTCATCCGAACAAAGCGGAAAGTAGCGATGCCGTTGAAGATTACGATCGATCGATATCTATGATGATGTACGGTACGAATACACCGCCAGGTCATCGATATTCGCTCAAGTCCAGACGTGATTCGATTGATGTCCTTCGTCCTTCGCATTGACTTCCAGCGAACCTCATGACTCGAACAAAACGTCATTAAGTCAAAACAGTGAACACACTTAACACTTCGACAAAATGTGTATGTAATGGAGTTTGGTTGCCCGTGACAAATACACCAACTACTCCTTAACTGTAAATCTTAATTATTCGAAAAGGTGATTGGTTTCGATCAACTCACAGTCGTTCAACAAAAAGCTCTCTTCTATGTTGAACAGAGAGATCGATAGAGTCTAAAACATCATCGAAACACTCTGCGATTCAGAGGACATCCTGAGTGCGGTAAAAACAAACGAAAAGGATCGAAGCTCGCATCTCATCAGATGCGATGAGAAGGGATCCTTCCCGTCGTGGCTGTGTCTTGTGTCTAGTTCTTGCTGTGTGGATTTGCTCGTCATCGCTCTCCCAGATATCGTTCGCGCTTGTTCTCCAGAACCTTCACTCTTCCAGTCTTCATGACGACCCTCGCCATCAACGGCGAATAGGACGAGGCGTCGACAAGATTCAAAAGAATTTCGAGGAATGGAGCAAAGCAAACGTCGATGATGCGATTCTATGGGTAGATGAGAACAATCTCCGTGGCATGGGAAGATTTGAATGGACTCCAATGGAAGTTCATGACTCCATCATAGAATTTTGTTGGGATTTCAACATCAGCAAGGCTGTACTGGTATGGGATCACGGACAGAT
Organism: Nitzschia inconspicua; assembly: GCA_019154785.2. Classification (NCBI taxonomy): domain Eukaryota; phylum Bacillariophyta; class Bacillariophyceae; order Bacillariales; family Bacillariaceae; genus Nitzschia; species Nitzschia inconspicua. Next base: position 4,068,099 of record JAGRRH010000017.1, read on the forward strand.
GCCCTTTGTTTGGGCAAGATGCTTGTCTTTAGATGCGAAATCCATGTCTGCACCTCAGCTGGAAATGGTGGTTCTGTTTTCGGGCCTCGCCAAACGGGCCGACGACGTGCTCCTACACGAATCCAAAGAGTACATCTTGACGTTTCCCAATAGTACATCCGCCGACTGGAAATCTATGGCCTTTGTCACTAGTGATCGGGAACTCAACTACAAACTCCGCCGACAGGCATCAACAAGCGATACGATTTCAAACACGGCCCCGCTGTTTTCCGATTCCAAACGTTTTTGGGAAATGCTAAGATCGTCCAAAGTCGATCCTACATGGAAAGCACACAGGAAAAACCATGAATATATTTCCGAAGCATTGTCAAAAGTGAATGAGTCGCTGCACTCGTTTTACAAGCAACAACGTCGTGCTTACAAACCCCGCAGGGAAAAGACTTGGGAAAGGGCCGTACTGGTGGAGACCTTTCGACGGTGTCTTTGTGATCTAGATACCAAAGACATCTCTTCCGGGCAATCCGAGTCGTCTCAAATGAGGATAACTCAAGGCAATTTCACGAAATTCTTCTTGACTGACCTTCCATTACGCGGTTACCATCTTTGTGAAGGGTTAGTGGACGAGGATCAGATATACAAGATGTGCCCTGCCATCCATCATGGCTCGTACGACGGTCCCTATAGACTGGATAAACAACAGAGACGCACTCTTGATAAATACAATCGATTTCTCAAAAAGCTTCACGACAACGAACAAGTGAGAAAAGAATGATCGAACGATTGAATGGTAGTCTTGAGTGAAAATGACCCATTCATCTTCATGCATAAAAAAAGTTGCATCTCGAAAATTGAAACAGATGAAAACTTTTTTATACTATTTGTACACTTGTCGGGAGTATCTTTGTCCCATTCTCCATGTATCATCATACAGGCAAACGTTTGTGACTGGCAGATTTCCTGTTATTATCCGCGACAGTTCGTGGTTTGGTTCGGGTTTTGGTCGGTCGGCAACCCGTTTTCGCAGCAGCTGCGCCACCACTTATACTTGCACGGGCTTGCCTCGTAGCAGATCTGGCCGCCCTGGCCTCTGCTTCATCCCGGATTGCTCGTTTTCTAGCGAGGATTTCGGATTCTTTCAACATAGGACGGTAGAATGTGGATAGCCAGCTTTCATCAATTGGATCAGTAAGTTGACGATCCAAAACTGCAACTACGGCATTTCTCATTCGTTTCGATCGACCGGAATTGCGCTGCTGTATCATACACTCGAGGCCTCGAATTCCCTCGATCTTCACCGGTGTTGAAGCAGCATCTGGGTTGCTGTTGACACCATTCAGCTGGTTTTGTTCGAACGCTTTTGCATAACGGATCGTCTTAGAAATGTCTAAGAAAATCCTTTTCTGATCCGCATCGGTCATGAACATTGCTTTTCTATCTTCTGTGGTTACGTCAGCATTATGAAGAACTTCTTGAATTTCTGAATCATCCGCAAATGTGACGGTCTTTGTGTTCTTTTCAGAGACATCACTAACCCTGCGTTTCTTCCCTACTTGGCAACATGATGACGAGTCTCGATCAAGATGGTCATCATTACCGTCGCTCTTTAATGGCGAGTTTCGTTTAACACTTGTCATGATTTTAATGAAATAATAATCGAAGATGGTGATTTCAGCAAAAGGTAGAGTCTCTTCTTGCTAGTGTATTACTACTGCTTTTGATTGACAATTCGGAGCTTGGATTTTGTTGTTGTTGATAAAAGTTGGTTTTATTCTTGAAAAATTCATGCTTTGGAAGTAGGAGGTTCCATGTGAATGTGGCGGTGCAGCGCGGAAGAACTGAGGTACCCGTGCTAATTTAAGGACTCCGTAGTTTCGATAGGGCCTTTTTTTCCCATGCAGTAAAAAAATCGGAATCTCGAGAATGTGGATGTCCTTAAAGCCATTATCATGTGCTTAACAGGAAGGAAGTGAGAGAACGTCGCCGACTAATTTTCAAGATTCGTTCTACTCGTGCTGGCCTGTAACCGGAGCAAAAGCAAACGTTTTTTGAAAAAAAAACTCACATGAAAAGGTCGAATGATTTATTTGATTCCATTTTTTTTCTTTTGTCGACACCACAACATTAAGGTTGAGGGTACTACGTATCATAGCAATCACCCGGTACGATGTATGATACCTGACATCGGGACAACGATAACTGATGACTGTGATACAACAGATGATCCACATGAACCCAATGCCACAAGTGAAATTGATAAAAATGGGTGTCGACTGTCTACTAGCTAGCAAACACATGAAACGTCTTTCCAGGTTTTTCAGAGAGCTGCATCCCAGTCGAACCTATCTTGTTCTCGGACCAAACCAGACTATCAAGAAAGGAGAAGTTCATAATTAAACAGTTGATCAAAGGTTCCTTCGCACCTTTTATTCAAGTCATCACAGCAACCACATCGTCAACAAAACAGGAAAACAAAAATGGCCACGGAAAATGGAATGGTACCCGATCTGGAAGGACCAGAAGGGTGCTACCTTATTTTTGAACCATCGTCTGGAGGAAGATTGATGCTCTATTACAGCAAAGGAGATATTCCGACAAACGCCATCGGATTTTGGTGCCCGGGAGCGGGTCGTTCCATCCAAGGCTTTAAATTCAAGCAAGCGGGCGGACGTTCCGAACTCATCAAAGGCATTGCCGGAGGAGATCAAAATCGACGAAAGTACTATAGCGGTTGGGTACAGTTCATCAAATTGGCCAAGCAGTTTAATGGATACGTTATAAAATTTCCCAATTCGGAGCAAGGTGTCGAAGTGGACGTCATTGGGTACAAGACAGAAGAGGAAAAGGCCTACGAACTGGATCTGGATGCTGGTTTGATTGAAGTGGGAGTGTTTGATGCAATTGCTGTCGTTCCAAAGCACAATTCGACCTTCCATGGAGTGCATACAATCGTCAAGACGAATTTCATAGAAATGGGGCAATTAGCGGGAGCGGCAAGTACGTTGTAGATGGAGTGGTATGGTGGTTTATCATCCACCACTTGCATGGATGGTGAATGAGCAGAGGCCGAACTCGTGACGTTTCGAATAATTGTATTGGGATATTGTTTTTTAACACACATCAAATATGTTTCGTAATGATGGAAGTTTGGGTCCCATATCATGCACGGAGAAAGGTCCTCTAAAATAACTACGGAGTATTAACAGAAGTTTAAATCCTAAAAGTGTAACGGTTTCCAGCAACATGCAATTGCTCTGGGAGAGTGACATCCCCATAGTCAATGTTCCGATAGAGTTCTGGAGAACGATCCCTCACAAGCATGACTGATGAAAAGATGCGTCATGTCTGGGTGAGTTTTGGAACACTAGTTGCTCCAAGGAAACTCTATCACTTTCACCAAAGCAAAAGCAGGATCCACCAAATATGCAATTCATCAACAACCGTGGCAAGATTTCCAACACACATCATGTTGACTCAACACCACTGATCACTGTTCTGTATTTCATTAAGCTTCTAGGAGGATTCTGGCAAGTGGACAGCTGGTTTCTGGATCACTTCTTGAAGAATATGATCTTCTATAGAAACTATGTCACTTTCAACAAAACAAAAGCAGGACCCACCAAATACTTGGTACACTGAACATCAAGAACAACTATCTAAGTAATAGTACAACGCATAACCATCGTACTAATGACTATTCTTCAAGTTTCTGGGAGGCTTCTGGCAGAGTACGGGGCACCTACACAACCAACGTTCTAGAAGCGTATTGGGAGAGCATGTTACTCCTGTAATTCATGTCACTTCACACTACATGAAGAAGTTTTGTTTTTTTGATCTGTACGACGTTCAAACGTACTACGTAATACAGTACATCGTACTCCGAGTATGAGACATTTTAGAGAATAACGTTTGAGCATTAGATCCAGTTCGCTGCACACTGTTAGCGCGTCTTCAAGCACGAAGATTTGGCGATCAATTACTACTCGCACTCGACGACCACACATCACCAGTCACTGATAGGACGTACCTTCCATCAGTGGCATCATCCTTCATCAACAACAACCTGTCCTTTCATCAAACGAGATCCGTTGTTATTGACATCACTGGTTGTACGGCTACAGTATCACCACCACACTGAAACATAATGAGGGGAAGAATAGATCACTATTCCAACGTTGAAGCGTCGAACAGGAGAACAGAAAGAATGATGAGCTCTTCATGTTTGCACTGGTCGACTGTGTCGTCCGTCAGCTTTACGATGTTTCTACTGCTACAACTGTCACAGCTGGTCTCGATCGATGCCTTTGCTCCGTCGAGGTCACCGAAATCCTCCTCCTCACTCCCATATTCAACAACAGCGCTTGGACTACGCGTCGCATATCAAGGGGTTCCAGGGGCCTATTCGGAAAAATCAACCCGTGAGTTGCTTGGTGATAATGTAATTGCCATTGGCCGACCAGACTTTGAATCTTGCTTCCAAGCTGTGGCATCCATGGAAGTAGACTATGCTTGCTTGCCGATCGAAAATTCCTTGGGCGGAAGCATCCACGAAAACTATGATTTGATGCTACGATACGATCTGACAATCTGCGCCGAACATGAGTTTCGAGTGCAGCACTGTGTCTTGGCCAAAGAAGGAGTGAAGCTGGAAGATATCAAATACGCCATATCACACCCACAGGCACTGGCGCAATGTGACAACTATCTGAGAGGACTGGGAATTCGGCCTATTCCTACCTACGACACCGCAGGAAGCGCCAAAATGATTATTGAAAACGATCTGCCCGACAACTGCACCCCCGAAAATACGTGTGCCATCGCCTCCGATCTGGCAGGGAGAACTTATGGTATGAACTGTCTTGCCAAGGGAGTGGAGGATGACGATTCCAACTTCACCCGGTTCTTACTGCTGGGGCGGAAGGGGGTCCTTCAATTCCTCACTCAAAATGTTCCGGCCAAGACATCAGTTGTCTTCACCTTGCCTAACACGGCCGGAGCCCTCTATAAAGCGTTGGCTTGTTTCTCCTTACGCGATATTGACTTTTCCAAGATTGAAAGTCGTCCCACATCTGTATCTTTGTTAAACTATCTCAAGTTCCGCAGTCAGCAGAAAAACAATGGAAGTGGGAAAAACAAACGAGAGGAGCTCTCCGTCCCACGTTTTCGTTATTGCTTTTACCTTGACTTTCTGGAAGGACAGCTTTCGAGCAACTCAGAAAACGCATTGGCCAACCTCCGTGAATTTACAGATTATGTACGCATTTTGGGTTCCTATCCACGGGGCTCTCGCTTAGTGGGCCCAGTCGCCACGGCAGTGGAAGAGCTCAAAACAACCGTAGTAGACGATCCAAGAGATGTTAGTCTCTTGGAACTTCCAAGTGACTCGGATGATGGTTCAACGCCCTTGAAAATTGGGATTTTGGGATTTGGGTCCTTCGGTCAATTCTTGGCGGCTCGCATGTCACAAAAGCATCGTGTCTCGTGTTTGGATAAGCTTGACAAAACAGTAATGGCTCGAAACCTAGGAGTCGATTTCTATCCGCACTTTGAAATGTCGAATTTTCTCAAAGACCTGGACGTGGTAGTATTGTCCGTTCCCATGATTGATTTGGAAGAAACAGTGGAAATGCTACCGGTCGACAATTTGAGCGGAAAACTGGTCGTAGATGTCAGCCCACTCAACCAGCATCCAAAGAATATCCTTCTTCAAGCGTTTGCAAACCATCCTGATATCGACGTATTGGTAACCAACCCGATGTTTGGACCTACGCCACAACGAAGAGGTACTGTTGGTGTCGCGGCTTCCGTCATCAACGGCAGCAGTGGCGACGTAATTCTATCACCGTCTAACGCAGCGTCTCTCGCCGAAGCTGCCAACAGTCTTTGGGAGGGAAGACCCATAGTATACGAACGGGCCCGTATTTCCAACATACAGCGCTGCGATCGTTATCTGAAAATCTTTGAAAAAGCAAGATGTCAAGTGGTGGAGATGAATTCAGACCAACATGATGCCACCACTGCCGACGCCGAATTCGTAACTCACATGGTGGGTCGATTGTTGGATCAAGATATGCTACCACCCACTCCAGTCATGTCCAAAGAATATGAGGCATTATATGATGTTGCCGAAATGACTTCTGGTGATTCGTTTGATTTTTTCTTTGGCATGTTCAAGAACAATCCGCGAGCCAAAGAGCATCTGTCAGCAATGCGCGAAAATCTTGCTTCTTTGGAACGGCAGCTAGCAGCAAGGGAAGCGTATTTGATGGCCAAAGATGAAATGAGAAAAAGTGATAGGCAACGATTGCTGGCGGAAACGAGATTGTTATTGCAAGAGCTAGCAAGGAATGGCATTGCTGCTGAAACTGCAGAGATGAAAAAGTCGTCACCACCCCAGATTTCCTCCCTAGACACCAGTCAAAATGACTCATCATCGTCAAGTTCGATTGAACTTCAAGATTCGAATCCATAGCAGGGGTAGTGGGTTAAGTTCGTTAAAATTCATTACTCTTCGTCGCAAGTAAAGGGTGACAATACTATTATACTCTCTGTATAAAATAGAGTATCAGCAGTACAAAGTAGATCCCAATCACTGGTCCCAGTTTTCGAACTAGCAGCTACGGTCTAATTATACCAACACCTTACTACCTACCTACGGTAGTTAGCAGTAGTGGTCCGACGCTTCTCAAAATGAAGTCTGACGAACGCGCGAATGTAAATGTTCTTACTACGACTTATACATGAATACATGAAGACAGAATTGGTTCAAATGGACGCGCGAGAAAGCCCGTGCCGCATGCCTCGCCACAAATAACTCGTTCTATGACGATGATGTGTGTGGGACGCAGTCCTGTGATGCGAATGGAGGCAGGCAGAATCACCGTCACAGTTGATCAGATCCGTAGCATTCATGTCGCGGCTGCAAAAACACTTCCGAAGTCGATTGCGTTCCACAGCTACCGGGTAGGACCGCATCATCAACAACACCCGACCATCTTGTGAAAGCAAGCACGAGCGTTCCTCTCACAGCGCATTGCAACAATGCATGTCAAACAAATCACCATCTCGAATTTTCGATCATTCCGGCAGCAGCCAGAGATCAAACCTTTTGCCGCCACCACCAACTGCGTGGTAGGACGCAACGGATCGGGAAAATCGAATCTCTTTGATGCTGTGCAATTCGTCCTCTTGGCTCCTAGATTTGCGACTCTTCGAGCAGTAAGTCACATCCAATGAACCAGAGTGACAGTCACGTCGAAATATTGGTCGATTTTGTCCCACAGTTCTCGTGCCAAGGAAACAAAAAATGATGCCACCGCAAACGTCACTTCTCAAGGGTTTCTGCTCCATCATTGTGCATACTATCAACTCGTCTTTATATCTCACCAGTCACATCTTGTTATTTCAATGCACGTTTTGTAGGAAGATCGTCAAGCATTGCTTCATGAAGGGTCGGGTTCGGCAGCTGTGAATGCTTTTGTGGAAGTTGTCTTTGACAACTCTGACAATCGGTTCTCCATGGAAAACTCGGACGAAGTTGTCTTGCGCCGCACGGTTGGTAGCAAGAAAGATGAATTTTTTCTACAACGCAAGCGGGCTACCAAGCAAGAAGTACTGTCATTACTGGAGGGGGCAGGATTCTCGAAAAGCAATCCCTACTTCATGGTCCAACAAGGGAAGATCCAGGCCCTCTGCCTCATGTCGGACGCTGAACGCCTCAAACTCTTGCAACAAGTAGCGGGAACCACTTTGTATGAAGACAAAAAGGCAGAGTCGCTCGTGAAGATGGAAGAAAACTCCCAGTCCATTGAGAAAATCAACTCGATCTTGGAAGACATTGACAAACGTCTCGGGGAGTTGCAGGGAGAAAAGGAAGAACTGACAGCCTACCAGTCTCTTGATCGGGAACGCAAGGCACTCGAATATACCCTTTATGATAAAGAATTACGCAAGGCACGTCTAGTCCTCGACAACATCGAACACCAACGAGTGAATCACTTGAGGGAACAGGGAGAAACATATGAACTCGTCAAGAGGACCCATGATGAAATCCAGAGTGCAGAGGCCGACCAAAAAATCAAGATTGAGAAACTCAAAAGAGTTCGAAACAACCGCATTGACTTGGAACAAACCAAGACCGAAGCTCTGACTTTGAAAACAAAGCTCGGCTTGCAATGCCAAGAACTTGAGGACCAATTGAGCCAAATGCAAGAAACTGCTGAACGCAATGAAAAGGAACTCACAAGACTCGAGAAGGAAATCGGACAAACCCAAGAGCTTTTGGCAGAAAAGGACATATTGCTCAAGGAGCAGGAATCTTTTCTCCGAGAAATGGAAAAAGAGAAGAATGAAGCGAGTAAGATTGCGGATGTATTGTATTCTCGTCAGGGGCGCGGCAAGCAGTACAGCTCCAAGAGAGAGCGAGATGTCGCTTTGCGCAAACAAATACGAGAACTGAACGCCCAGAAGAACGAGAAAGAGGAAGCGTTGAAACAACAGCAAGATTCTCTCGCAAACGTTCGTCGGAAAGCCGATAATGACGAGAAAATGATCGAGCAGAAGGGGCAGGATATCAAAGAAAAACAAGAAGCTCTCCAGATGCTCCGCAAGCGCTTGGATGAGGCTCAGAAAAAGCGTATTGAGCTTATGGATGTCAGAAAGGACGCCTACAAGAAAAAAGAAAATTTAAGCGAACAACTCCAGGACCTGCGTGAGCTGCAGTTTCAGACCAAACAGAGAATGTATCGTTCAATGCCCCGAGCCACCTCTATGGGTTTGCGCAATCTTCAATCTATTGTCGATCGCGAAGGTTTGATCCCGGGAGAGCAGTACTTTGGGATGGTCATGGAAAATATGAGGTTGAAGGATCCCAAATTCCAAACTGCCGTCGAAAGAGCTGCTCAGAATGCTTTGTTTCATGTAATTGTTGATACAGATGCCACTGCAGCACTGTTGATGAGACGGCTAGAACAAGGACGATTGGGACGTATCACCTTCTTGCCGCTCAATCAGCTTCGTGTTGATCGCAACACTCGCTATCCTACTTCAGATGTTGTCACACCACTGCTCCAGACATGCATTGACTTTGACCCAAAGGTAGCAACGGCGATGTACCATGTCTTTGATCGAAAACTTCTGGCGAAAACTGCAGAGGATGCTACAGAGTGGTCCGAAAAGGTGAGAATGGATTGCATTACTTTGGAGGGAGACTTGATTTCCCGAAAGGGCTCGATGTCCGGGGGATACGTTGATGTTCAAAAGAGTCGCCTCAAGATCTTCTCGGAGAAGGTCATGGCCGAAAAGGAGTTTCGCTCTGTTGACGAGCAAGGTCGCCTTGCAGACGCCGCCGCAGACCAAGCCGCTCACAATGTCACCAAAATTTCGCAAGAGATTGGGATCCTCCAACAGAAAGAAGCCCAGATTTCTCAGCAAATCCAGTCTTTGGAAGGAGAGCAATCACAACTGCAGACGCACATTGGCCTCGCCAAAAAGCAAGCTGATCGATTGGAATCTCAAGCTGTCCCACTGCTAGAACGCGATATCGCAGCATGCCAGTTTGACGTTGCTCGACTCGAAGAGGAAATCGGAACTGAACTGACTGATAAGCTATCGGCCCAAGATCGAGCAGAGTTGATCCGCGTGAGAGAAGTGCAAGAATCCCTGGCAGGGAAGATCGCAGACCAGCGAGAAAAAGTGGATGATATTCGTGCGGAACGCAATCGACTGGAGTCTCATTTAGAGAACAATCTCTACAAACGACGGGCTAGCTTGACTCAAGCAAGCAACGATGATGATGGTACCGGTACTGGAACTTCGAGTAGAATCATTCAGGATCAAAAGGCACGACAGTTGGAGGAGCGTAATCTCGAATTGCGTGAAGCTTCACGTGACCTCGAAGATCTAGAAGACAAGCTTGAAGAGACAGTTAGCTACGAGAATCAACTCAAGCAAGAAGTAATTGATGGTAAGACCAATATGGAAAAGTTGAGAAATCTCGACATTCGGTACGCTCGAACTCTGGAGGAGTCAAAGCGCCGAGGCGAGAGTCTCATGGGAAAGAAATCTTTGAATATTGGGCGTCGTGATAATTACATGCGCAAGATCCAAGAGCTTGGTTCGCTTCCTCCTGATTCCGAGTTGCGCAATTACAGAAACATGAGTATCGATGGATTGGAAAAGGAGTTGGAACGAGTGAACAGAAAGCTAAAAAAATTCTCCCACGTCAACAAGAAGGCCTTTGACCAGTATGTCAATTTCTCGGAGAAGCGCGAGTCTCTGATGGAACGAAAGGACGAGTTGGACCGGGGTGCTGAAAAGGTCAAGGAGTTGGTCGAAAGCCTCGACCGCAAGAAGGACGAAGCAATCAATCGAACCTTCCGAGGTGTCAGTAAACACTTCACAGACGTCTTCAAAGAGCTAGTCCCGCTTGGTGAAGGGGAGCTGATCATGCGAAACGCCATTGATGAGCAGCCCGAAGGTGGGGAGGACGAAATGGAAAGTGACGAAGAAGGTTCTCCCAAGAATTCGAAAGGGTTTGATCCCGATAATCCAGATGTGAGCCTTTACCGTGGTGTCGGTGTCAAGGTCCGGTTTTCTGCGGTTGGCGAGAACTTTATCATGAGTCAGCTTTCTGGCGGTCAAAAGGCACTGGTTGCTCTGGCCCTCATCTTTGCCATCCAGCGTTGCGATCCGGCTCCGTTTTATATATTCGACGAGTTGGATCAAGCTCTTGACTCTTCGTATCGTCATTCCGTCGCCAACTTGATCCAAAGGCAGGCCAACAACAAGGACAATCCAACTCAGTTTATTATGAGTACATTCCGACCCGAGCTTGTTGCTATTTCAAAGAACTGCTACGGTATCAGTCATCAGAACAAGGTCAGTAGCATTCATTCTTTGCCCAAGAACGATGCTTTGAAGTTTATTCGTAACTTGATGTCAGAAGAGGAAGCAGTTGGGAGTACCTCCACTAGTGTGGAGCGCTCTTCGGTTTCTCGCAAGCGCAAGTCGAGTGCAATGGAAGACGAAGAGAGTGGAGAAGTGGGAATGACTTTTACCGAGGACAGCCAGGCTGCTTCCACTCAGGGTCTCGGCACGCAACCTGCACAGCTTGAACAAGAAGTGAGCTAGTCTCGACCGAAAATCTTCTCTTTTGAACATCTCAACGGGGTTTCATTTTTTTGGGACATACGACGTAATGAATGGTAATGCAGTAGTTTTACATATATTGAAATGATGTCTTCGGTACAATAGTTGGTTGTTTGCAGCATTGTTGTATAGCCAGTACTTGGATTGGTTTGTTCTACGAGTACAGTACGACAAGGATGGTGATCTACTGATGGTAACTATCAATAGACTACCGGTCGGGACAAAACATGGTAACTTTTTACTGTTACTGTTATTAGTACTGACGTTCGTGTTATGGTGTAAACTGTAAGTCCACAGTAGGGCGACCGATTACTGACGGTACCTTCGTACGTACTACTAGTACCGTACTCCCTGTAGTGTTGACAGAATGACGATGCCCACTTGCGCTGGCCTCCCTTGGAGTGACGTCACATGCAGATGTTCAGAATTTCGTTGCCAGCAAGCAGCTTGTGACAAGTGAGAGTTCGTCTCTCGTTTTTCTTCTCTCTTCTTCGGCTGCGTCGATCAGATCAGAAAGATCTCGTCAAGCAAGGTGAAGGCGCAAAAAATTAGAAATTGATGCCTGTCATTTTCTCCCGTTTCTAAAAGACTGCTACTCTCTCGTACACTCGTCCTTTTTGGGGAGACACCACTACTATTGCGATACTGTATTTACAAAGAGACAATCAAGTATTCTCGCCATGAATAGCTTGTCTCAACTGGCCTTTGTTGCCTTTTTGGCTCAAGCCAGTCGTACTCCTTGTGGGGATGCCTTTACTCCAACATCGTTCTCATCCGTCAACAGTGTCCGCACGACTGTCATTTCTCCCGGCGCGGGAACCCTCCAAAGCAGCACTGTTTCTGTTTCTCGGAGTGTTGCCTTGAACTTGTCCTCCTCGGGAAGTTATTTGGGCATGGATGATGACGATGAGGAAGAAGACGACGACGAGGATGACGACGACGAGGATGAACTAGAACTCTCCTCTGCCGGTCGCTATTCCGATGCCAAATCCCCCTTTACGGGATTAAAACTCGATCCATGGGATCCAAATCCTCTCCTCAAGCCTCGTCCTAGTCGATATTTCCGCAAAGAAGACGAATTGGAGGAAAGAATCCCAGATGATCAACTTCAACAGACCATGTCCGAAGAAGAACGCAAAGAAAATTTGGCTGTCATGCGACAGATCCGTAAGTCGGATCTTCCCGATTTGCGTATGCGCAAGGATCATGCTGGATGGGTCGAAGCAAACAACGATCTCAAGCGGCGCTATCAACGAGATCCATGGTTCGGAGTCAATGAACGATTGCGCGATGCCATTCAGCTTGGAGAACCCCAGGAGAAGGTTGATTACTTGAAGGACCTGGCTGCCAAAATGGGCGGCCCGCCACCTGGAATCGACATGGGAAGCAAAGAGTATGCCGTTCATACGGAAATTTATGATATTGGTATCTCTGCCAGTCGAGCCTCCAGCATGTTGGAGAACGAAATCCGAGCAGAACGTGCTGCTCGAGGAAGAGCCATGATGGCGGAACGACGCAAGAATATGGAAAAGGCGCAACAGCAGTTTGAAGAAGATATGCGTTTCCCTGGATTGCGTGAGGATCGCGAGGCTAAGGAGCGTCGAGAACGTGTCATGAGACGATTGATGAGTGAAATTGAGGAAGATCAAAAGAAAAAGCGAGAGAGGGCCAAGGAGATTTTGGGCAAACTGCCGGAAACGCCCGAATCCAGAACCAAATCCATGGAAAAGGCCTTGAACGAAGCCAGAGAAGAAATGAAAAAGATTCGTCGCAAGCAGCTTGGAAAGGACGAAGAAGGTCTGGACGACGATGGTGCCGTGGCAGGAGTTGGAGCCAAAAGCGGTGGCAGTGCTGCTCGTGCTCGCGAAGCCGCTGCTGCGGAAGCTGCTGGAGGACGCCCCCGCCTTCCCGGTGACGAAGATGTCACTCGCGGAGAGATTAGCACTCCCGTTGAGCCGTCATCGACGACAGTTACTGGACCGTTGGAGGTGAAGGTCTCTTCCGTTTACAACAACGAGCAATCGGATCCACCAATGCGCAAGCATTGCTTCCAGTACACCATCAAAATCACCAATAACTCTCCTACCGATACCATTCAGTTGCTCGGTCGCCGCTTCGAAATTCAAACGGTCGGTTCTTCCATGAAAGATGTTGTCCAAGGCGAAGGTGTCACTGGTCGAACTCCCATCTTAAAGCCCGGTGAAACGTTCGAATATACCTCTACCGCACCCCTCTCTGTTCGTCCGATTGGTACAACCATCATTGCTGCACGAATGCGGGGTGAATACCGATACGTTGTCCTGGAGAATGGACAAGAAACAGCAACCGAAGAACAAATCAAGAACGGGGGCAACGAAACTGCCGATCTTGGAACGTTCCACTTCATCTTCCCCGAAGACCAGCGTGTGAAGCCATTCCGTGCCGATGAAGATGACGAGGAGGAAGAGGAGGAGGAAGACGATGATGATCCCAAAGCCGTCTCCACCGTCCCCAAAGAAGTCGCGAAGCCAGCGTCCACCCCGTCAGCTGCACCTTCATCTACTTTACCAGGTGATGATGACATGAAGACAGGTGATATCGCCATTCCTCTGAATGATAGCTCGGAAGAAATTACAGACAACGTCAAAGTCAGCGTCACTTCTTCCTACCGTCCGGAACGCTCTGACGCCAGTCAAGACAAACACTGCTTTGCCTACAATATTCGAATCACCAATGAGTCCGAGAACCCAATCCAACTTGTCTCACGTCGATTTGAGATTCAAACCGTTGGTTTGGAACACAAAGACGTCGTCCAAGGTCCGGGAGTGACGGGGCGACAACCAATTCTCAAACCCGGGGAATCATTCGAATACACATCAACCGCTCCTTTGAATGTAAAGCCAATGCTTGACAAGACACCCGTCGTTGCACGCATGCAAGGGGAATACGATTTTGTCATTCTTGGTGATGACGGCACAACGCCTTTGAGTTCCAACCCTCTGCACGCCAAGTTGGGATTGTTCCATTTCATCTTGCCTGCTTTAAGCTCGACGTAAACACTGTCAAGCCGACCGTCGAAAGAGCTACTACCCCAAATGGCAATACATCTGCATCATATCACATACCACTATTATACTTTAATGAATTCTCAAAGGGAACGTCAAATTGCTTAAGGTGGAATAGTTTCGATTTTCCTACTGCTAGCTAGTAATACGCCATAATTGAGTCTATCATGACATTTTTACAGCAGCCCAAGCTGTCGCTCCAAAGCCTCTTTTTCCTTCTGCAGTAATTCAACCTCGTTCTCTAGCTCGGCTACCCTCCTTTCGGCTTGAGAGGATCGCTCTTCAGCACGTTCGTAACGCGTCTGTGCATCTCTCAATACTTCACTGATGTTGGCTTTCGTCAATACCACGCTTGCAGCACGACGCATAGCTGTATCTTCAACACCGACGAGCCGTGATAACTCTGGGAAAATGGCAATTACCGCATTTTCAATTTCATTACACTCTTGGAGAGCCTCACAAATCTTCAATGAAGCTTGAACGTTAAAATCAACACTCGGGGTCGACGAATTCAAAGACTGAGCTGCCATACCAAGAATCTGTTTCCCGATCTGTTGCATCGCCAAGTCATTGTTGGAGGCACCGGCAAAGAAGGCTGCCAAAAGATGTAGCAGACTTTCTTTCTCGGCTAAAGACAGGTCGCTGCGTTGGCAGAGTGCCAAGCAAGTTGAAGCACCAGTCGTCAAAATTGAGCAGAGACCTGATATGTGCCTTTCTGGAACGTTGTCGGTTCCTGCTTTTACTAAACTCACAAGATTGGGAGCATGAAAAATCCCATCAAGTTTGGATTCGCTTGATATAGATCCAAAGAGTCTCGACAATGAAAGAAGTACCTTGTTCCACAGAGCGTCCAAAAGATTTTCACTGGTTGAGAGCAACTCTCCGGACCTTTGGTCGATCTTCTTAGCGCTTGTCAGCCCTTCCTTCATGATCGGGACAAGATTGCTGTAAGTCCTTTCGATTTCATTTTTGCCTATCTTTGGGGATACATCAACTTCCTCCAGATATATGCAGAGCAGGAGGTAGAGCACAATCACCTTGCTTTCGTCTGATGTCGCGGTATTGGAAATCCCACCAACCAAGACACTCGAGGATTCGTAACAGAGAACATCGACCCCCTTCTTCGGTTTGCCATCAGGTTCGCCCTGATAGAACAAGGTGCTTCCAGCCATTAGGGTAAGATTTACCCATGCTTCCGGGGAACCATTGGAAATCATCGTCTTGAGAATTTCAAGACACTGTCGCTGAGCTTGCGATAGGAATCTGGAATCGGGGCCGCTTGACGAGGACCTAGCAACTGTTGTCACTACTCGGACAAAACGCCTTATCATCGTGTCATCTTCTGAAGGTGCTTTTGGCGCAAGATCGACTAGCCCGACGGAAGATGATGGATTGAGCGTCAGCACATCCTCAGCAAACTCATGGTCTTTGCAACAGACGTATAGCTTTGACAACTCGGAAGCCAGCTTGGTTAGAACTTGTACGTGCGTTGAATCTGAATTGTCGTAATCACTTTCCAGATGCTCGCGATATGAGTCTAGAACGTCGAACGCATCTAGAAATAGATTCTCTCGCCACATTTCAGTCACAGCAGAGTGTGAATGACGCAAATTGGATGGAGTCTCCGTCTTTTCAGGAGTGCGAACACTTCTTAGCGCGCCATTGACAACCTCCATGTTTGTACCGACCCTAGCTGGGGTGATAGCTGCTTGCATACCTGCGGTACAAGCCAGTTGGTTGCACAAAACAAGCAACTCCACCCCTGAATTCCGAAGTTCCAAAGTGTCCCTCCCTCCTACTTGAGTCGAAGCTTCGTATGCAAATCCCAATATTTTAGTCCATGCCTTATCAAACCATGGGGTATGATCCTCCCTAACGGATCCCGATCCATCGTCCGTTGTATTTAAGAGTGGGCCAAAGAAATTCCGCAGCACTCGGCACAATCCTCGGAGGACCAATGCTTGTGTAGCTAGCCATTGTTTGTCGGTGGAATCTCGCGAGTGATGAACACTAACTTGGTATCGTGACTTTTTCTTAGAAGCTACCTCCTCTGCTGCACCGTCGTCTTGATTGTCTATCGTGACAGCATCATAAACGCCGAAAATTGTTGTGCAGACGCATGATTCCCATTGCTTCCCTGTGAACGTTTGTCCTCGTCCAACGATGCACGAAAATAAGGTGTTGACGGCACAGTTTCTTACTTCCGGCCGGTTGTCGGCGGACAATAGCACCAACTTCGAAAGAGCACGTTCTACCGACTCAGTCCCTGAGTCCTGATCTGCGATTGTCCATAAGAGTCCAATGGCAGTCAAAGAGGTATTTACATCTTGGCGAGAGCTTCCAAACGTGGAACAACAATCGAGGAGCGCGGTTCTTGCAGCAGTTGCGGCATCCTCGAGAAAGTCGTCGACAATTAGCTTCAAACAACGAAATCCAACCTGGCAACTATTTGTCCAATCAGGGAATGAATGTTCAGAAGTAGGCACGCAAGCGATAGCTTCAATGACATTTTCCCACGTTTCATTGCGCATTTTGTGGCCGGTGCTTTCAAGAATAGAGTACAATGCATCTAAGCCTACTTCTGCAACAGCTGCAGATTTGGCACCAGCGATGAATCTGCAAATCGGAGCCATCAAGTCAGATTGGGAGACAGCTTCTGCAATAATATCGTTTTGAGTGACCCTTTCCACTGCCAAGTATTGGTTTTGGCGTGGATCCGAATACAAGATTTTGGATGGGCCAATGAATAATGCTGGAATACTATCTTCCTCACCCACGTGAGACATGATCATCATTGCGACTATGTCCATTAAAAACTGTCTTGATGCGGAAGACTCTGAGGCCAGTGAGCAAAGGATATCGAATATGACTGGACCACACTGGTTGCGTCTAAACCCGTTGCTCATGGCCACGTCTGCCAACAAAGCTACAGAAAAGGATACCTCTTGGTTCCTGATTGGGTGCCGTGAGTTTTCCAATCGATTCCCGAATTCCACAGTATAATCGTCGCAATAATTGCTCTTCGTCCGTTCCGTGACAGGTACATCTTCCGGTTGAGCGTCGGAGTCATTGTTCCATGGAATGGCACGTACGCCAATGTTGATGAGTTTTGCGCTGATACTGGCTTTTTCCTCCCTTGTCTCCTCCACTTTCTCCGCCTTTCGTATGGCGGCGCCACCAACTGGGCTAGGTATAGCAGCTGAGGGTTTCCCACTTTGCACGATTTCCTTCAATCCTTTCATTAAATGCAACAGAGATTCATCTGAAAGGCATGTGGAAAAGGGTGCTAGCCGGGTGTAGACAGCAGAGATACTGAGAGCTCCCACGTAAGCACGATCAGAAAGCTCTGGCGAAGAAATTGCCATTCCCGACAGCTCCTCCAATGTCTGTACGACGAGAGACCAATCTGACCCAATTTTATCGTGATACCTGTGAACGATGTTCAGCAGGCAAATCAACGCTGCAATGTTGTGATCTCTCAGAATCGCCGATGAATCATTGCTTCCCCAGTGTGGCAAAGAAAGCTTGCATAAGCTGGCCATTAACGCTCCTCGAAGAATTGGAACATTCAACGAAACTTTGGAAAGAGAAAAGTATCCTTCCAGGGAACGCTGCACGATGGTTCCGTTTGCTGGAAACCTTTTTAGGTAATGTTGCAACAAGGAAAGTGACGGAGCAAAAGCTTGTTCCAAAACAGCTTCGTCAAGTTGTTCTATCACCTTTAAAAGGGATAATAGGCCGGCCCAAAGAGCATCACCTAGTACGTAAAAATCATTGCTCGTCTTCCCCTTTTTCCATCTTTCCATGGAATCTAACGTTTCCACAGAGTAGGCAAGTGATGTGCTTTCTCCTTGTACACGACAGGCGCGGACTAAAAGATTCATGTGATCCTCGCAACTTGCACCAATGGTACAGAAATCACTTGTGGTTTCAAGGACATGGCCTACCACATCTGGATGTAGCCACAAGCTTTTGTTCGACTTGTCTTGTACAAAGATTTTGAGAGTTTCCATCGAAAGAGCTGCTTTCCATAAGACGGTCGGAGGAAGACCATTCAGGGTTTCAATCTTGTTCCCGGTGAAGGAGGAAGATGTTCCAGGGATCTGTTTGTTGGGTATTTTGTAGATGTATCCATCTTCAAAGTCAGCTTGTTTTCGTAACGCTTCTGTCGCTACGGCAATAGGCTGAATTACCCTTCCTAATAATTCTCGGCATTCTGCAGGCCATTCTGTTCCTTGGGTTTGCAGGACAATCAAAGCGAATTGGAGTGCTCTCAAGTACTCCAAAGGTGACGAATTCGAATTGATTTTGGATTGATTTTGCAAGGCCTGTACAATAACTCCAAACGTTTTTTGTCCGACATCTGGGAAGATATCTGGAGACTCTGTCAGTAGAGTTGCCATCAGGTCTAGACTTAGTGATGGTGACGGCGGTTGTGCAGCATCCTTCTCTCCCAGCCGGCAACCGCTGAATGCCCCGTGTAATGACGTTCTCTTATCCGAAGCACCGTTACCAGTGGCAGTCCTTCTATTGGAGCTTGTAGTAAATCCCAAAGCACATGTCAGTAGATCCTCCCATGTTTTGATTGCCAGTTGTGTGGCATCCTTATCTTTAAAGAGCAATGTTAAAACTTGGGGAAGGGTCGAATGGGCAGCTTGTCGTACATTTTGTCGCAGGGGGAGATACAGTAGACAACATATTGTGACAGATTGAATCCATTGCTCTTTGGGCACTGGCAAGTCTCTCAACTCCAAGAGTTGCAAGAGACAGCTGAGGATGTCCAATGCGATTTTTTCGAGATCTTTGGCATTCAAATGTCCCGAGCCGGCTTGACCATGGGACGACGATACTGCAGATTTTGCTGTAACGACATTGGCCAGCTTCTGTTCTGGCGGTTTGGATGACGATTCCGAGGCGGCGACGTTTGTTGCGTTATTTGTAGTGCTACTAGTGGCTGGAGAGGATGAATAAAAATATCCTCCAAACCAAGAAGAAGAAGAAGAAGAAGATGTTGTTGTAGTTGTTGTTGTCGTGGTTGTTGCTGAATTGCTTGCGGTTGTTGTATCTTTCGAGTCGGTTGATGTTGTTGTTGTTGTTGAAGTCGATGGGTTCGATTCTTGACTACCTGGCGTTGCTGCTGTTGCGGTTGTGTTGGACATGGAAGCTGTGGTGACCGTCTTGGTTCCCGTCGCACCTGCTAACGCATTGGATGCCGATGTGACTGCATTACTGAGAGAGGACAATTTACCTCCAGCACTTATAGCCAAGCCTCCCATCCCTCCTAATCCCAAGCCTCCACTGGTCATACTGTTGTTGCCATCGTTATTTGTTTCGGAGTAACTGACGACAACTTGAGCTTGAATCATCCATACCCGTACCATATTCATCCCATCGCCCGAACAAATGGCATCGGCCTCCATGAGTAATTTCATCGCCTTGAAGCTCGTATCGAGCAGTTTGGGTGAGGCATTGGGATAATTGGCCGCCAATAAGAAAGGATGAAGCAAATCAGAACTGCGAAAGAGAGTCGTGTCGGGATGTTTTTCTCCACTGGTGCTGCTCGATGCTTTTCGAACTGCCGTAACATACTGAGTCTGCAGAGTTCGTAACTTCAGAATGGCACGTTCGGAAGCCTCCTTAACGCCTGTGTGTTACCAAAAACCAAAGACAAGAGACGATAAGTAGTATTATTAGTATTTTTGTGTGTGAGTTGAGTCTGGAATTGCTCTCATGAAAAAGAAAATATGACAAGAGACAGTGACGATACGTATACCACGACTTTCCATCGTCGATGGATTCGGTTCACAATGACAACAACTACACAGTATTATCGGCTACACACTCACCTGGATGCTTCTTTCGAGCCTCCGCACCCAAATCACGGAGATAATCCTCCAGCTGAGTGACAAAGTTCATTCTTTACTACACAATTAATCAATAAACTTGTGGATTGCATTAGAACAATCGAAAAATACCGACGACACGACCGGGCAGATTCAGTTCTGGTCGTGGGCGAGGATTATGTTTTTTTTTTGTGGATGCACTTTCCGACTTTTTATGTGTTCATGGCGTACGAAAAAGGGGGCAATTGGTAAAAGATCGATTAAGGTTTTCAGAAAGGGGGATCCTCTTTTCAACAACAACACAATCTCTCTTTCTCTCTTCTCTCACACATTCACGCCGAACTCTTTATGATGCATACTCGTATGATACCCGTTGATGTCCGATGACAGTGGATGCTATCACAGCCTTTTGTCCATCAAAGTCCATACTACTGATACCAACCATTGGGAATCTTGAAAAAAAACTCTTAAGGCGTGACGCTTTCAAGTTGTCACAACAGACGTACGAGTCAAGTCGGTAGCCAACCGAAATATTATTGTTATTATCAACAACCAAATACCATCCGTTACTCTCTGTCAGACCAAATAATACTCTACCCAGCCATTGGACTCCTCCACAGAAAAAAAATTGTATTGCTGTATCATCCACTGCCACCTTTGATGCACCTGATTGAGCAAAACGCTGCCATCGCTCCGATTACAGGCGCTGGTCTATCAAATCCATTGCAACAACAACCTTCTTTGAACATCTACCAGAATACTACTACCACTGGTACCAATATTCCAAACGGACTTTGTGCCAAAGTACAATCGACATTCTTATCACGGACCAAACGACACTATCATCGCTCCAAGTCCAGCCACAAAAACATGAATTCTTTCAGGACAACAACATCATCAACAACAACTGCCGATGATGTACTTCTATACGTACCAAATCTCATTGGGTACTTTCGAGTTGTATTCACCGTGACAAGTTTGGTCCTCATGTTGACTCTGCCGCAGTATTGGTTGCTCGCAACAGCGCTATATGTTGGGAGTTTTGTGGGAGATTTATTTGGTGCGTGACGTTGCAGGTCCTCGATTTCGATGGACCGAATGAATGAATGAATGAATAAATGAAATTTTGATTTACGACTGGTATTGTATGCACTTGCATGCTTGAAAGATCTCATGAAAATATATCTCTTTTCACGTCGTCCTCCGCAGACGGATTGGTGGCACGAAGACTCAACCAGACATCGACCTTTGGAGGTCTCCTGGATATGGTCACGGATCGATGCTCAACGTTGGGGTAAGCAGGCAACACACAGCGCGAATTTATCCTCATCCTCATCCACTGACTGACCAACCACTCCATACACAGGTTGCTATTTGTCCTTGCCAATTCTTACAAAGATCAGGTGCATTTGCAACTGGTACGTCTTTGGATCAATACCATGTGAAAATCTTTTGGCAAGCTCTCTTCTTGGTTTTCTCAATTTTGTCACACACACACCCGTCCCGGTCGCTCTCCCGCACAGACCTTTCTTTTTCTATCATTGCTGGATATCAGCTCCCACTGGTGCCAAATGTATAGCACTTCCGCTCTGGGGAAGCATCACAAATCCGAAGATGGGAACGAAGGCAGGCATTTCTTGGTGCGATGGTTCTACAAATACTACTTCTTTTTTGGATATTTATGCGTCGGGGCAGAGTTCACTTACGTGATTGCCTACGCCCTCCAGTTTACACAAAACACGACCATACACAGCCTTTTGAAAGGGATCCTTTGCCTGGTTATCCCTGGTTGTTTCATGAAACAGTTGGTCAATGTGATGCAGCTTGCTTCTGCTTGTTATGCGGTAGCTCAATACGACGCTGAAGTGAAGAACAAGTAGAGCAATCTACTCTGTACCGAGTGGAATTTTAATATAGAAACGATAGTTGGGCGATCGCTGATTCTCACTCCGAGTAGTAGTCTTGTACATAATAGGTAGATCCGTTCGAGCAACGTGTAACGTAGTATGGCCTCTATTACTAATCATACCGTACTACTACGACGTATTCCATGTCGTCGCTGAAAGAAAGCCCAAATAGTGGCGCATCTTGGCATCATTTTTTCAGAATAAATTTATTTTTTGGATCTTCTTTTGGGCCCCTTTCCTCTCATGACCCGATGGAGTTGGGAGCCGAAAACATCCTCAATCGGAATTCTAGTTCGTTTGAACTCACCAATTTGGTATTGAGGAATGAGGACGGCCGAAGCCGGAGAGACGGGCCAAGCGATGCCATGGCAGATCCGAAGGGACGCTGTCTCTGGGCAGGTAGTCTCCCAATGTTCTCGATTGCATCACATAGAAACATGTTCACAAGTGTACAAATACGATAAATGATAAGGATCCATTCAATTTTCATTGTTTACATTCACAAATTATTACATTATTAAATACTGGATTGCACAAAACATTCTGTAGATTTGGGCGGAGAATTCCGCACAAGAGCTGTGTCTTGTCGTGCTCCAAGTTGGCAAACTTCTTTGTAACATTATGACGGGGATGTGTAAAAAGCGATACTTCATTTTTGGCGCACTGATGGCATTCTTCTGGGTGCAAGTCGAAAACTGGGAACATCAAGTTCGTCCATGATGGCTAGAGACAATGTAGGAAGAAAGATGCCTTCAATCGAAGCACTGGCTCCCTTTCTCAATTGGAGGCGGAAGCGCTCTTCCGGCGATTTATTTGCCGAGTTTCGTTTTCTGAGCAAAGGGAATCTTGTTGGAAACGAGTGCTTGACGGATCGGGGAGAGATCATCACTCTACGTTTAAGTGTATGAGATGCTGCTGGAGAGCAGGAGGAACATTGTTGTTGAGATACCATAGTGTGTCTTTCAACCGCATGTACGGCAGGAGATTAAGATCTCTAGCTACGGTAGAGTGGTCACAGTCAATTTCCCGAATCTGTGATCAGAAAACAAAATCTGTTCGAAGAGCATTATCGCACATGACTGTGAGTTGGATCAAGGCTGGCATTCAGCCGAAGAAGAATTAACTGTAAATTGACTGTGAGAGAATCAGACTTCTTCAAGGCCGTGTCCACTCGTCCACACAACACGGCCTTAGATGTGAACGCCAAGAAGGTCGCTGTCATATTTTTCTAAACGTCATCAAAAGTTCCTTGGGCCACTACAAACCTACGTGCCTTGCTTCTTGGCCGACAGCGGACAGAGATGATAATAATAAAATGAACAGAGAACGAGAACTGCGAAAAAAACTGCAGCCAGCTGTCTTCCGAAAAGCTGACTTGGAGTACAAATAAAATAATAATAATAATCGATGAAATGACAGTTGCATTGCATCTGCCTTACAGTAAATGTGTTATGGTCGATTTTGTGACGGAGGTATGTCGAAGTACGGGCACCCGGTACTCCGAAGCAGCCGACTTCATTATTCATAACGGTGTGAAGCATCTTTCTTACTGTTTACACTCGTCAAAGCACGTCTCACATGCGCTTACGGAAGTACGACAGAAGTAACAAACAACGAAATGCGATGCGAACTCTCTAGCTAGAGGATTCGCATTTCTAGCTGTCCAACATCAAGATAGGGCGGGTCTAGCTAGGGCGGGTCTAGCTAGATTGGGCGAGTTGAAACAAAGAAACGGGAAACATCTGGTTGTTGGCAAAGCACATTATTTTTCGAGAAAAGAATTACTGCGAGCTAAAAAATAATGGACCTTGAAAACCCAAGCACGGATTTTCCTGACCGTAAAGAAGGCACACAGGAGCCTCGACCAGAAACAGCACCGCCCAAGAAGAATGGCTTATTTCAAAGAATTGCTGATCTGCCTGGTGCAATCATTGCCTTCGTCACTGTTTTGGTGGTGGTGGCAATTGTTTTAGGTGCTGTAATGGGAACACAAAACAAAAGAAATAAGGAAACCATTACTAGCTTTGTGGATATTACAGACTGCTTCACTTATCCACCAGGCTTTGACCCAGAAAATTTTGGCCTTCCCCCCTGCGTTGACCTAGACGATTTCACGCTTCCTCCTGACTTTGACCTAGACGATTTCACGCTTCCACCAAACTTTGACATAGATTATTTAACACTTTCACCAACCGTTGACCCAAAAGATGTTACAAGCTCCCCAATATTTCCAGATGATCCTACAATGAAACCTACTGCATCACCTGGGGTCATTTTTACACCCCAGCCTACGCCAGAATTGACTGGAAATTTTCTGAAGTGCTCTGATCCCCAGTTCCTTCAAGTTTCCAATGGAGAGACTTTACTTGTTAGCGGAACTACAAATGGAGCAACAGAACCAGCACTTTGTGGCCAGAGAGGTGCAAATGTTGTATGGTATTCCATGATTGGAACTGGAAACAAATTCAGGATTACCACTTGTTCTCCCAACACTGACTTCCCTACCCAAGTCACCGTGACCAAAGATTGTTCTTCAAGCAGTGGAGATTGTCTGCCAAGCCTTATTGACCCTACATGTACAGTCAATACAAATGGTGCTTCTCATGAATGGATAACTGAATCTGGTCAAAGATATGAGATATCAGTAGGAGGGAAGTCTGCTGGACAGCAAGGTCACTTTGAGCTCCAGATTACAGAAATTGTCCTGCCTGACAATGCATACTGTGAAGCTCCAGAGCTTGTAACAGTGCCCCTGGGTGGAAATGTCACTGTATCAGGAAGCACAGTTAATGCAGTCGAGAGTGCTAAATGTGGTGAGCAAGGTGCGAAGGTGGTTTGGTACTCCTTTATTGGTACTGGAAACAAATTCAGAATTAGCACCTGTTCTCCAAATACTGACTTCCCTACCCAAGTTACAGTAACCAGCGATTGTTCTGCCAATTCATTCTGGTCATCAAGTTGTGAACACAGAATTAATGATGACAGTTGTTCAGTGAATACAAACGGTGCTTCTCATGAGTGGATAACTGAATCTGGTCAAAGATATGACATTTCAGTAGGAGGAAGATCGGCTGGACAGGAAGGTAACTTTGAGCTTCAGATTACAGAAATTCCCATTCCTCAAAATTTATACTGTTCAAGTCCAGAGTTGGTAACAATCTCTCCAGGTGGAAATATTACTGTATCAGGAAGCACAGCTCATGCAGTTGAGAGTGCTAGATGTGGTGAGCAAGGCGCAAATGTTGTATGGTATTCCTTCATTGGCACTGGAAACAAATTCAGAATTAGCACTTGTTCTTCCAAAACTGACTTTCCTACCCAAGTCACAAGAACCTCCAGGTGCTATTCGTATTCCACCCATTGTGAGCGAAGTCTTACTGATGATACATGTTCATTGAATACAAATGGTGCTTCTCTTGAATGGGTAACAGTGCCTGACGAAAAATATGAGATATCAGTAGGAGGAAAATCTGCTGGACAGGAAGGTAACTTTGAACTCCAGATTGCAGAATTTGTCCTGCCTGACAATGCATATTGTGCCAGTCCAGAGTTTGTTACAATTCCCCATGGTGTTGGAAGCATTACTGTATCAGGGAGCACTGTCAATGCAGTTGAGAGTCCCAGGTGTGGTCTAGAGAGTGATGCAGTATGGTATGCTGTGATTGGAAATGGGAAGGTATTCACTGTCTCCACTTGCTCTCCCAACACTGACTTCCTTACCCAAGTAACTGTTACCCAAAATTGCTATTCATATTCTACCTACTGCAATTCAGCACTCACTGATAACGAGTGTTTGGTCAATGCAAATGGGGCATCATATAGCTGGCTGACAACTGTGGGTGAGAAATATGAAATTTCAGTCAGTGGCAGAGAAGCTGGAGTTCAAGGAAACTTTGAATTGACAATTACGGAGTCATAAAAGCGGCAGCAGGAACAAAGCACCAAAACACGCTTCATCTTCATATGATGTGATTGGTCATGAATGTTTTCATGTTTCGTCTTATATACTATACCATTTTTAAATTTAATACTCCTGCTCCAGTACTATGCAGTGTAGTACTGTATGTATTTACCCTTTTAGGATGATGTATGATAGAATGTTTTTTATAGGTAATACTCCGTTACACCACAGCAGAACCACCGTAGTCTAGCAGTATCCACCATTGCATCTACCAGTACATCTCCGCATGGCTCCCGCTGCTTTCTTACAGCACGACAGTGCCGTAGTCTAGAATGTATCGACCATGAATTGCATCTCCACATCGCTCCTGCTGCTTTCTTACAGCACGACAGTACCGTAGTCTAGTACTGGTAATGTATCCACCATCATTGCATCTCCACATCGCTCCCACTACTTTCTCAAATTCCAAAATTCATTTTGTGTATCGTTTGCCAACATTTACAGTTCATCAATTACTCATGATACCTGTTCAGTGAATTCATACCGGTACAAATAATGGTGCATCCCTCATTCACCTGGCTCACGACTGCAGGTCAAAAATATGAAATTTCAGGTAGTGACAGAGATAAGGGCGTTCATGGAAACATTGAATTGACTGTGACTACGAAGTATAGTTTTGCACAGTCGTAAAGACACCAGGAACAGAACAAACACAACATAATAAGTTGATATTTGTTCATAATAATATACGTAGTATTCAAAACTGTCTCCAGCATAGCTTCTACTCCCTGGAGTAAACACGTATGATACGATGTACTCAGAGTACTTCGTACTTACGGTAGTACTACAAGGTACTATGGTAGGTAGAACTAGTATGTACTGCATGAACGAACTTCGTTCGAGGATCAGAAGTAGTACCGGAAGTCTACTGAAGTACGTCTACCGGTTGCATACGGTAGGTAGGTACCGTACCGTATTACGTAGTACTACAGTACCGTAGTCGTTGATACCTCCGTTCATGATTGATTTGACTGTGAGATATCGTGAGTCGTGAGTCATTACGGTGATTGTTTCCTGCATGATCAATATCCCAAACGACTTTACTATCACACGTCACGTACTGGCGTAATAAATACCGTAAATCGTTTTGTTACGATCCGTCGACATATTCGACATAGCATCCCTTTCATCGAAACATCGTGTACGAGTCCAAACTCTCTCATCCGTTCAATAGTTCAAACTGACAATCCAAATTCCGCTTTCGTCTTCATCATGGCAGCGTTGCAGAATGCAGCGACGGAAGCGGTGGTATTGTCCGAAGCTCTGCAGAAGCTTGGAAGGAAACAGAACGATCCATCCCGTCCCTCTTCAACGCTATCACAGCTTGCACTCGTCCCACTTCGACCACCCACCAAGAAGAAAGATCTCGAAATTAAACAGCTTCCCATCGTATTAGGCCGGACAAATCTCGCACAATGGTGGTATCAATCATGTGATTGTCAACACTATTATTGTCGTTTACATTGCCGACCAGTCGCCCAGAATATCGGCTCCTTGAGCAAGGTCATGATTCAAATCGATACGACAGGCAAAGTGTTCGTTGTGGGCAAAAACCCTCACCTGGTCACTATTACTCCCGAACGAAACGACTCGATGCTACAAGTCAATGACATACTGAGTATTGGAAGACGAGACCGCGAGCCTTGGATGAGATTTCAAGTTGTGAAATACATGGATGGTGGAACGACGGTTCCAGTGCGAACCAGCGTACGCACTGGGAAACGAAAGAGCACTGACGCTTCGACAGGAAGGCCCCAAAAGAAACAAAAGATCGCTCCAGCTACTGCGAATAATCAAAGCAAGAGCAACAACGGAAGTGCACACAATACGAGCAGTAGCAATTTGAGTAGTGATGCGTCACCGATCGCGCCAAAGGAGGGAGGTCAGCCTCTGGATCGTGATCAACAACATCAACAAAACCACCATCAACATAAACATGAACCAGAATCAGAACTATCTGAAGAGGGATCCAAAAACCAAGTTATCAATCAAATTCCACTGCAGCAACAAGAACAACCGGTCGACCTAACTGCATCTCGTAAAACTTCTTCAAAGGGTAGCGACAGAAATCAAAAGACGGCCGACCATGGTCAATTTCCTGAGTGGATTACAACGACAACCAACGCCAAACCTAGCAAAGGAAATAGATCCACTTCCTCACTATCTGTTGCTCTGCAATACACCAGCATGAAACAGCAGCAGCGTCAAGCCATGGTTCGAAGACAGCCAGAATCAGGTGTTGCAAACGATGCCTTATCTGCTCCAAACCTGGAATCGTTTCACCACTCTAACATGGCTGCAGCATCAAATCCACACAAATACCATCACCATGCGGAGTCGGACGCCTTGCGCAAGCGTAGAAGACGCAACTGGGGGACTTCTGGTCGAGATCTGCATGCTATGAATTGTTCTTCCAAGGGCTTTCGCTCCTCTGAAGATCTGTTCAAGGGATCTTGTCATGGCCAGCAAATCCATTTGGTACTTCAAGACTACGACACTTCTGCGAGGTTGGTAAAAGCGACGCAACGAAATGGTGCTGCTAACAGTCACGACCGATATCCCCGAACAGATCGCATTTTCATCAGCACACCGGGAGAAGGACCTCCAAATGATCGTAGTGCTGGGCTCATTTCATCACATTCCATTAAACTAAATGGGGAAGCTCCTCCTGAACAAATCGGCATGCTATCCAACCAGGCCGATGCCGCTATTATCGAAGTCGCTGCTCCTGCTCCCGAAGCATCAGACTCTCGTGACGACTACTGTCCGCCCTTTATCGCAGATGAAGAACAAGTTGGTGTGAACGCGAATAAACCCGATGATAATATTAATTCGCATCAAGGACAAAGACTGCATGAGGTTTATCTTGCAAAAGTCGGAGGTACTCGATCAGATTTACAGGCAATATCTGAAAAAGTCTCTGTCACATGCAGAGCCGTGAGGACAAAGTGTGGCCCCGGACAGAAAGTAGCTACTAGACGCAGAGGAGTTTCAACGCAAGCAGAAGGCGAGAAAACAAGTGAGTTGGAACACTGTTAAAAGTGGGAAACAATAACACCATGGGCTCAATCACTGTACGCGGGCTTTCAAATATGATCTTTCAGCAATATCTACTAGTAGCAACGAATGAATTCGTTCATAATATTACAGTTTCCTTGTTCCTATCGTTACCATCTTAGTTTTTAGAACATCGGTCGAAGATCTAGTCCACACAGAGTACATGTACTAATGTGACGATAAAACATAATCACTATATCTTGGTTAGACTTTCTGAAATAACAGTATCCGACCATTTGACTTTGGACTTGCTAGTCCCATGATTTCGTCGTCTTTCCAAATTCGATACCCACAGCGTTCTTGGTATTCGGCCCCAAATTCGGATAAAATTTATATGAGCCCACCCAGGCGTTTATGAACACAATGATGAGGTGATAAAAATATGTCAGGAGAAGAAATAGAAAATATTGGAGGAGAGGATATTTGAAACAGAAAATCCTCGAATATCGTGTTTGGAGAACTGCAGGAAACGAGCCAGAGTCCGACATATGTCTTTTCAGTAGAGATTTGCGAATTCCCGAGAAAATGTGCTGCGGTGTGCATGCGTTGGAGGAAGAGAGGAAGCGGCCGCTGCGGAAGCTGCCTCCGCGGAAAGGAGAGTACCGACCGATTCCGCGCTCATTTCTTGGAAGATAGAAAGACCACGATGGTGTAAGGACTTCTTGGAAGCAGGAGACCCAGAAGATAATTTAGACGAATGGGCGCCCTTTTTTGTGGTGACGACCTGGCACACAGTGCCCTTAGGCCCACGACGCATTGCAGAAGTTGATCCTTGCTGCGATTGATCGTGGTGCTTCTTGCACATGCCTCCAAGGATAGCCTGTTTTGTACACTGATCAATGGAACAGGATCGCTTTTTGGCTCCGTGAGCAATACATCGTCCACCTTGGACAGCGACTTTCGAACAGCCTTCCGCATCGCATCTTCTGCGAGCAGGTCCATGAGTACTGCAGAGTCCAGCCTTCTTCACATGCTTTGTACACCCTGGATGTTTGCATTGCTTGCGCTTGGCTCCATGCGCAATACAAAGTCCTCCTTGAACCACACGGTTCAGGCAACCTTCGATGGTACACTTGCGACGAACTCGCTTGCTTGTTCCTCCAGCAGCAAGCTTTGTCGACGGATCCGCCTGTTCCGAAGCAGCAGCAGCGGACACCGCGGGATCCGCCTTCAAAGCTTCTTTGGAGTTGAGACCAGCAGGAGGAGCTCCAGTGGTAGCTTGAAGGTTGCGAAGGAAGGCTGCATCAGTGTTCTGCACATCCAAGACATCTAAAAAGGACACAGAGGAAGTTGAACGATGATGGCCGTCGCCACGCTTCAAGGGGTGCTCTCCACCTGTGTCTCCAAAAAGCAAAGGGGCTAAAGTCGAGAAAGAGGAGAGTTTGCGATGGTGGCGTCTCGAAGGTTCATCCAAAGGGCCACCGGCCGTTGGAACCAGCTGAGGATTCGCTTCCAGGGTGTGGGTTGTGCTTCCAACCCCAATGGTAGTCACATAGGTCTGCACACCTTGAGTGCTTCCTCCGGCACGCCAGCTTGGCGGGGCGGGAGGGTCCATGCCTTCTTTGGATGATGGCGTAGGAGCCGCTGGTTCCTCGCTCACGGGGATGCCGTGCTCGATGCTTGTGGGGGTTGGCGAAGCCCTACGGACCATGTTATCCTCTCTTGGCTGTTCCAGTACCGGTTGTTGAAGAGGAGTCTGATCCTTGACGAACGGATCTTGACTACGCGAGTGTTGAACGGGATATCGATCCGACGGAGGTGGTGGGTGGAAGCGCCCGAATCCAGGTCCGGCATGGTGAGCGTAATAGGTGGGAGGATAGGCTGGTGCAATATGCGACGCTCCAGGACCATAGTACATCCCAGTTGGTGGAGGTGCATAATGATGATGATGGGTAGATCTGGCTTGATGATGAGATTGGCCCACATTGCCATGATCATACGAGATCTCAATGGGAGAGCGACGGATGCCAGAAGGATCCCAAGACATGTTCCGACCTCCAGCGGCAGCGGCAGCCAGTTCTTCTCTTGAAAAGTCTGCCGCAGCGGTCAAGGCGTCCAAGCCAGAGCTATCGATACGTCGATGGTCCCTTGGTCCACCGCGTTTGATCGTAGCCGAGTTACCAATCGAGTCAATGCGCCGATGAGCTTGAGCTGGATTCGAGAGACCACCGGAGTATCCTCTACGATGCTTTTGTCCCGACGACGCTTCTGTGGGAGCAGTTGGTTTGGTGGACAACGTAGTAGCATCTTGAAAGTGCTCGGAAAGATCCCGTCGATGCCCACGATGATGAAGATGAGGAGGAGGGATAGGATCTCTCGTTGGTGGAGATCTTGTTTCTCCATCGGTAGATAATTTTACCTTATCTGCACCAGGACTTCTTCCATCGTGATCATCAAAGGATGGTTGAACGATGGCCACATCTCCATTGGCGGTCGTTTCATATGTGACACCGTTGTGATTGTGGGACTTGCTACGAGAAGCAGAAGCTTCCATTGTCTTTTCCTCAGCTGCACGAGTATCCATCGCTGAAGGTGAACCCGCGTGACTTTCCAAATAATAATTGTCTCTCATTACAAAAGGTGGTGGGGGAGATCTTGGTCTTCGGAAGTTACTAGCAGTGTATCGAACAGGCTGACGCTGTATCAAAGAAACTGGGCCGTCACGATCTTCTGGTTGATAGGACGCGAGCGAGTGGCGATTGCTGTTGATGGCAGTGTTATTTCTGTTGAGGAAATTCCGATGTCGGAGGATGCTGGAATTATGAGCCCAAGAAGATGGAATCATTGTTCACGCAGAGAATAGGTCCGAGAGAAAAAGGTACAGCGAGGAAGAGTATCAAAGGAGTAGGGATAGGAGATACAGCCACAAATGAGTGAGTTGCCACGAAAAGAAAGATCCCGGGAGGTTTAAAAGCTGGAATGTGAATAGGAAAGTTCGAGATACTGTGGGCTTGTCACAACCACGGACAGAACGATGCATAGGATCAAAAGAATAATCGAGTCGTCGGTCGTCGGAGTGCCGAGTCCGCCACGCCGACGACAATATTATTTAGGAGGTTTGGTCGCTCTAACCCTCAACTCTAATAGCTGGTAACCGCTCTCATAAGTTCCAAACTCAGCCCGTGTTCCGGCAATCATGGTGAATCTCCTCTCCGACCAAAAACACACCAACTCCAACTAATCCTTGTTGACCATCGTCTTGGCTGCCGATGAATGTTTTTCTACCCTTTTCTGTCGAACTGCAAACATCAACTCGACGAATTTGATGATCATCCAAGATGGTAACATATACCATCTTCCGAGATAAGGCACCGACGAGAGGGGAACGGGTCACACATACCTTCCTTTTCTCTTGACAATGATGCTGATGTTGTATGGGGTGTTGGGTTTGTTGGGCAGTCGTTGAATGTTGTGTATTTGTTGTGTGTGTGTGAACGGCCTGGGCGATCTGCATGCATGTTACTTGACGGTGAAAAAGGAGAATGTCGCGACCTTCCGTCATACCCGCGTGGCTGTTGAATGGAAAACGATTGGAAATGGATTGTAGAGTTCAGTCACGAATCTTGCGCATCGTGCACCTAATCGATATTTTTCGCACACGACTGCGAAGGACGAATGAAGCCTATGTAGATGATGGTCCTTCCACATCGCAAAGGATTTCATTTGCTAGTTTCGATGGTGACGTCTCTTTTCCCTTTTCCCATTATTAACGCCAATGTTCCCGAAAAGCCATGATCGCAGACATCCAGGTCACCATCACAACCTCTATCAGCAATCAGCATGCATTATTAGCACCAGTAGCAGTACATTTTTTACCTACTAGCTAGTTGCAAGGAGAAAGTATCTCCCGTCACAGACAATAATTAGCTTTTCGTGATTTACTGTTAATTGATTGTGATGGAGTACTGGTAGTGTGGTGATGATTTGACATGTGAGATGAACAAGGGAATGTTCTTCGACCCTCCGGCAGTGTCCTATCCACCTGAGGACCAGCATCAAAAACATTTAACGTCATTTGTTTTTTGATTCTTCCTTCCTGATAACTTTTTAATAGGAATTCTACTACTAGCTAGTTGTACGTGTATCAATAAGGTTTCCTTCTCATACCTTTCGCAGGCCTTCATACTTTTTGTATTCGTCTCTAATACACTCTAATTACTATGGCGTGAATTGGAGATCTTCTGAAGTCGACGGAGGTTATTCCCTTTTCAATTTCTAATCTGTCACTTGCAACTCGACACAAACCGTTTAGAAGTTATCGATACACTCGTCCCATCCCGAATTGCAGCACTTGTGGCAACACTCGCACGTCACGAGAGACGATCCGGAGGTTGGATCGACGAGGCAATCGGCTTGAAGAAACTCCAGTATTCCATTCGGGGCCAAGTTGTCGCACATTCCGACAGGTACAGTGCCGTTGAATGCGTTGTGGTCCAACTGAACCTCAATGAGGTTCGACAACGAATTCAGTTCTGACGGCAATGTACCAGTGAAGGAGTTGTTGTTGATGCGGAACACGCTCAAGGATTGCAAGTTACCGACGTTGGAGCTGATGGTGCCGGTGAAATTGGCGTCGTAGAGATCAAAGCGCCAGAGAGATGTCAAGTCGTAAATCTCCTCGGGAATTGTACCTTCTAGGTTCGAAGCAAAGAGGCGAAGGTCAAACATGTGATTGGAAAGCTTTCCAAGCTCTGATGGGATGGTACCCTGAATAGGATTGCGGTTGATCCATAGCTCGTTCAATCGCATGTCACCCAAAAAAGTAGGGATGGTCCCTGTCATTAAGTTTCTTTGGAAACGAGCGTAGGCTAATTGGAAGGACTCATGGTGAGAATGGTGAAAGAATAAAAGTCATTGGACGACATTCTAAAGCAGCCATGGACTTACTTAACAGGCTGACTTGAGCGAACTCGTCAGGAAAGGTACCTGTCAACATGTTTTCGTAGAGAAACATTCCCTTGATGTTTCTCAAATACCCGACCTCCGTCGGCAATTGACCACTGAGCATGTTACCACCAAAGTTCACGAGTTGTAAGTTCTTCGCGTTGGACCACGTCAAAGGGATATTTCCCGTAAATTGATTATATTGGACTTCGAAGTTGAGGAGATGCTTCATATTGCCAATGGAATCGGGAAGCTGACCGATGAATTTGTTCCAAGCAAGTGTGATGGTTTGAACGTATCGAAGACGGGTCAATATGGCAGGAAACGTCCCTTGGATTTCTTGTCCAGGCAAATCAATGATCCTGGCCTGATTCAATTCATCGCAATTGATTCCAGCCCATTTGCACTCGTGCTCAGAGCTGAGCCAACGAATACTAGGAACGCCTTCGTATTCCAGTGGATAAAGATTGACGATTCGTTCAAAAGAGCAAGTTTCGTCCGAATCGTCATTACTATGTCGGTTGCAAGAACGCCATTCTCCAAGCTGATGAGTTTCAAAGTAAAAAGTGACCAGCAAAAATCGCTGTACCAAGTTAGCGTCCATAGGAAGCAACTTCAAAGGATCCTCATGAATGATCCATTCTTTGGCCATGAATTCGGAGGTGGAAGGATCGTAGAGCTTTTCGGAGCCGACTTCAAGTTCCAATAGTTCTTCGATGCCGATGCTGCAGCGTTCACATGTAGGCGCGCTGGTTGGAATCTGTAGAGTTTCTGTGGTGTTGCTTTTTTCTTGAATGGCCAAAATTCCGATTGCACAAGCCAAGAGAATGATGAGCAAAATGCAACCCAAAATGCCGTACATGCGGAATCGACGGTTTTTATACATGGGCGGCTTTGCGTCTGGATCATACTCGATAGCAGAAGGGATGAAGACGTCTTCATCTTCGTACTCTTTTACGGCCACGGCAACCGCGAGACGACCATCTTCCTCGTCGTCCGAAAATTCGTCCACTTTGAAGTGATAATCTTTCTGGAACCCAGTCGAATATTGACGGTCTTGGGGAACAGCGCCTTCCTTGGTCAGAGAACAGACTTCCTTGTGGGTATGACTCCCCTTTGAAATCATTTCAGCCGGATTTCCTTTTGGTCGTGCTACCATTCGAACATCGTCCGGTTGCTCAGATAGAGCGATTCCGGTCTTGTATGCGATGATGTCATCCTGATCCTTGGAGAGGCTGGAAATTACGTTTCCTCCGACAGAAGGGTTCTTCGTTGATCCAGAGATATTCTTGGGTTCGGATCGGGCTTGTGCCTTTGCTGCGACATCAGCTTCCATTTGATTCAAGGCCTTGGACGTGACGCTAGATGGACTACCTCTAGCACGTGCCTTGGCTTCAGTATCAATTTCCAACTGATTCAACCGCTTCGAAACGGCACTGGTGGAAGGATTTGCTTTTGCCTTCTGTTTGGTAGCCATGTCAGCTTCCAATTGGTTCAATCGCTTCGCGACAGTCGTTCCACTTGGTTTGAAACGAGCGCGGTCCTTGGCCTCTTTGTCCGCCTCAAGAGTAGTCACACGCCTCGTGGCAGTCTCAGTTGACACATTATTGCGCGCTTTGGACTTCATAGCCACGTCCTTCTCCATTTGGTCTATTGTGGCTGAGGCCGGGTGTTTGAAATCAGCAGTGCCGGTCTTGGCTCGAGTCTTGGCGATGATGTCTTGTTCTGTCGTTTGGATCTTGTTGAGAGAAATTTCCATATTGCCGTTGACGGACTTTGGAGAGAATACAGACTCGGGGGAATTGTTGGGCAAAGTGTGGAGGATATCCTTTTCCAAATCCTTCAATGCTGAATGGACAGAATCGTTCACCTTGCTGTTGCTACGGGAAGGTTTTCGGGGTGGTATGAATGTTACAGCACTCTCTTCCTGACGGTTGCTTCCGGAGCGAAAAGACGCTTGACGTCTAGCATCCTTGCTGGAGGATCCTCGTAGCTTCGGTGGTACCCGGAGAGTACCCGACTTGCTAGCAGAGCTTCTTGCCTTTTGCTTGGCCTCCAGGTCTGCCATCGAGGTTCCCTTAATCCCGGTATGTCCCATTCGCTCTTGCGCAATTCGTTCGTCCAACCAGGAGGCAGCTGCACTAGTGACGGAGGATGTCGCCGATCGATCATCCGGTCTCGTTGAAGAATGCTTGGCATCTCGAGCAGTGTCATTGTTCATCATGTTGAGGGGATTTTCTTGAGAGTTTTGTTTTTTTGCTGTGAAGAAACCGTCCTATGATCATAAGAGTGGTTGTAAAGACAAGTGAGAAAAAAAAGCCTGGAAGCACGATAGCAGATCACAGAATCAGATGGTATAAAAATAGGGAAACCTGGGAGATAGGGTTTTGATATGACTCTCTGGTTTTTTGCTGCTTGGTTTCCTTTTTGCGACATTATGAACGAACATGTAGAATGAACCATGATGAAGTCGCATGGTACAGTTTTTTCGAGAGTCGTGTCCGCACCTCCGATGACAAAGTTAATGTTGTGATAATGAAGATGATGATTCGAGCACCGATCCATGAATTCGTACACCACCATCGTGAAATGCCCGGTCATACAATGGATCGAAGGTCTTTCGTGATAGCATGAGAGTCGCCTTTCTCTGTAAACGAAACGCCCCAACCTCTGCAACGGCCGCGGTGATAACGTGCACCTCCTGCAGTACAATACCTTGATTCCAACGACACCTAAAGAACATGACAAAGATACGTCATTCTTACTTACCAGGAAACTCGTCTACTTCTAGATCACTGCTGGCTGTATAATGCTTCTTGTGACGGCTCGTAAAGAGGTACAAATACAGATGGAATTTCTTCTAAAGAAGAGTAAGAGCAAGAAGAGAATTGAAGAAAATGAATAATGTACGATCGTCTTTTGCGACGATGAAACGAAAATGATGAAAATGTTTCTCTGCATCGTACTCTTTAGCAAATACTCACTTTTCATCACACCACAGAATATCACGTGGTTTTATTACCGCAACGTTTAAAACGCCGTGGTTTGATGGTGGACGGGGTGAAATGGCTACTCTAATAATAGAGAGTGCAGTGAATCCTGTTGCACTGCGGTTTGCACGACGTTTACTAGTAGAGTAGGGGCTTTAATTGAGGACTCTTTTTTCGTCCCTCTTGGGATTCATTAAGGTTAAGGACATATCTACATCAGAACAGGTATGATACGGTACTCTACCGTAGTACGGTAGGTACGTACTTCCGAGTAATACGTATGACGGTACCACGGTTTGAGCGTATTCTCTGTCTTGTATTTTTTACTACTACTCTACTAGCTAGAGTCGTATTATACAGTAGTATAACATCAAGCCCTTGGAGAGTAGTTACGATATATGCCAATATTCTTGTGCAACTGGTATAATATCTCCTGAGATATTTCCAGCATGTTCGGATACCAGAGAATTTCCAGAATTTGTGAGAACTGAGGACGAGATTCAAAGCGTCTATTAAAAATTGACATCTGTTCGAGTGAACGTCTTAAAGCACTTGGCTGACCCAGCCGATGATCCTGAAAATGCCTGTATATTGTTGAGATCATCCTTGGTTGTCCGCTTTCTATGATTAGTATCCGCCCTATGGTGGCTGCGGGTGTCGCAATGCACGGATTATGAGGGTTCTGCGAAGTGCCACGGGAGCTGGTCCCTTCCAGGTAGTACTACTTATTCGTCAATTTGATAACTTGCAACATAGTCTGAAAACTCTTCGCAACGCTGATATGAGGAGGAAAGGAACTTCTGGGACTCATCACAACACAGCACAGCAAGTTATGATTGGGTTGGCAGGTGGTTCATACTGTAAGGTACGAGACCCAAGGAGGTTGGTTGGTTTTTGGTTTGGAAGGCAAGCAATGACGACGACCTCAAACGGACAAGTCTGATACGGGTTGGCTAAAAAAAACGGAGATTGCTGGAGGCTCTAAATGCTTGGACGGCCTCTTACATTCCGAGCCGTTTGTGGTGTGATATCATGAAACTGTATCCGAGCTGTTGTCCCACGAGAGCTGATTTAGAAAAGAATTTTTGTATCCATCCAAAAGTCGTTCTCTACAGGAGTATCAAGCAACAACAAGAACCAACATTCTATTTTCCTTTGCAGTAACCACTACACAGGCGAACTGCCAACAACATGCCAGCAACAAGCCCTGGGTACAAGAATGAACGCAATCGTCCCTTCTAGCTAGTAGAGTAGAAGGAGTACTATGTCCATCCAAGGGTCATTGATAATAACCAATAAAATTTTGGAAACAGCCTTTTGAACACGACGTTCATTTTATTTGAAATGCTTAGCGGTACAGAAGGACGGACCAAGTCGTCCCACCGCCGGAAAGTCAAACACAGAAGGGCATAAATATCACGGTAATAATAAATATTACTGCTACCTATAGATAGGTAGTTAGCTTGTAGCAGTTAGCTAGAGACTCTATGGTAATTATGGAATATGAAGACAAGGCAAGACAAGACAAGGCAAGACAAGACGGTCACTCCCCTTTCTTTTGTTTACTTAGTAATCAATTCCCGGCGATTTTTAAGATTTGCTTTCTTGGTTTCTAGTAGAGTAGGCTCATTCTTGCCTCACTCTTCAAGAAGAAGAGAATTACAAATTTCAAACTACGATACCATGATGAAACGCATTCCTTCACCCACTTTTCCTACAGCTGTTGCCTTCTTTGGTCGCCAGACTAGTAGCGATCATGTCGACGATGCCAGAATGACGTTCGACCAATCTGGAATCACGACAATCCCCCCTTGTGCTCCCAGCAGGAATCAAGTCACGGAAAAACAAACCCCGGTTCGGAGCATCAGCTTGCGCAAGTTGACCTCTAACTTCTCTTGGAACAAGCGTTTCAGTGGCTTGCAAAAGTCCAGTAACATATTCGGAAACAAGATCGATGATGCTAACAAGCAAGCTGTTCCACCAGACGATGGACATTGCAGTAAGAAGAGTCACCTTAAACTACCCCCAGTGTCCGCAATTGAAGTTGAGATGCCATCGTCGTCCTTTGACGATGATCCTTCTTCTCAGTGCCATCTACAGGTGCGCTCGCTTGCGCCGGAAGCCATTCCAATGCCATCGGCTAACAGATCTGCGGGATTTGGGAGATCGCTCAAGAAACCTCCTCCTCCAAGCCCAATGGAGGATGCGATGAAACGAATCCCACCTTCTACGTTTCCCTCCGACTATAGGTGCTCCACCTTGGAAAGCCGAGGATCAATTCATCCACAACTCCTCCACAAGGATGTATCCTCCGTGAGACTGATCGATCGTCCCAACAAGCCCCATCGTCAATACTCGAAAATGCCACCCAGTCAAATCAACCATCCAAGGCAACCACCACTCCGCGATTACCCGCATCGACAATATCATCATATTCAGCAAACATATTCTCAAGTGCAACAATGCGATTACTCGCATCGACGGTATCAAATATCTGAACATCAACAGGAAAGGTCACGAAATCACTTATATCCCGAGCCACAGCAAAACACAAGTATATCTCACAGTAACATTACTCGTGCCGAAAACCCAATGACTCAAGACGAATGGCACGAGTCTTCGGCCTTTTCCAGTTTTACCCATGATGACATGTTCGGCAAGCAGCAATGGGCTTCCAAGAGCTTTAAGCTGCTCAAAGACCCTCCTCCACCGCCTCTCCCGCCATCCCCTCCCATGAGCAACGAACGACCGGCCTTTCGTAAATCAGCATCGTCGCCAGCTATCTCCCCTCGCAAGAAACAGCCCGTGTACATTGAAATCTTTCCTGGAAACACTCAAATTTTGCGTGGCGCTGACGAAACTACCAGGGCGATGCGGAAGAACTTTGTGACTCTTTGCAAATGCA
This sequence comes from Nitzschia inconspicua, assembly GCA_019154785.2. Lineage (NCBI taxonomy): Eukaryota > Bacillariophyta > Bacillariophyceae > Bacillariales > Bacillariaceae > Nitzschia > Nitzschia inconspicua. The sequence goes on from JAGRRH010000017.1 coordinate 4,107,835, forward strand.
TTTCTTGCACCGTGGAACATCTCTGTATAGCAGACGCAGCATTTGTCATTTGTCCGGTATGTCGCTGCGTTAGTCAGGCTCCGGATCATGCCTTGAACGAACAGTACGGAGTGGGACTTGGTTTCCTACCAGACGGGATGTAAGTTTTTGGATCCCTCTTGTCACACACGGCACCCCAACTTGGCGAGACAGGGTTGAGCCAAAAAAAATGGAATCGAATGGTATTTTCAAATTTCGACGTAACAGAAAGAAAGTGTCTATTAACGTTTAATGTTTTCTTAGGCAAGCAGTCGCAAGTATCGTAGATGGTGTGATAACATCACGCCAGCCAGTACGTAGATCCACTCACTGTAGTCACAACCTCAAATTGTCTTCGCTCGCCATCGGCAATGGGACTCGTTGTAACCAGATTCCCGTCTCCAATCTTGGCGCTGCCGTACACATACCCTGTGATAGACCCATCATCGTTGATGTTCCATCCTGCCAGCATTGGGACACCTTCGGGTGCTGATACGTCGAGAGTTGGTAAGGAAGATGGACCATCCGTTCGCGTTCCAGCGTCTGCCTTCGGACCAAACAAATCAAAGAGAGAAAAGGTGGATCTTGGCGAAGCATTTTTCAAGGCCTCCATTGCAGATTCGGGGTTGTTTCGCTGCTGGGTTGCGTTAGACCGAAGATTGTTGAAAGTGATTGTCCCTTTGGAGCTATTTTCTCTATTCGACAGGCTTTTTAAAGCATTCAATATATTCAAGGAGATATTGTCGGCACTTTCTGCGCTTAAGAAGTATCGGCTGCCAGAGGTTGTTTCAACTACATTTCCATTGTCGATTTCACCTTTGGCGATAAATGATGTTTGAATATAATCACCATCCTGTGCATTCATAGATCCATATATTAGTCCCGAGATTCCGCCGTCTTCTCCAATCTTCCAATTTCTGATGGTTGGAACTCCTTCAGGGGCTTTTGCATCAGCTGTGTTTTGTGTTGCTGCGTTGAATACGTTCGTGTGGATTCTATTTTGCTCCGTGCTAGTAGATTTCTGGTTTTGAAGCCAAAGCGGTTGTCCTGCCCTCCTTTCGCGTGATGCTGATGGGGAACGTCGATCGGATGCTTCTGACGATGCTTGCATTTCGGGTGGGCCCTCCAAGAAATATCTTGTCAATAGAAAAACCGCAAAGGCAAATACCAGACTTAGTGATTATGTGAAAACACGAGGACGAGTGCGTTCCAAATACTTACTGTGATCCGGATTCTGTGGTGACGACGGTACCTGCTTTGGCCCCTTGTGGCACTGTTGATGTTGAGATGGTAGCGCCATCGGCAAACGAAGGAGACGATCTCACGTTTCCTCGAATACTACCATCTTCTTCTTGGACCCAGTTGTACAGTATCGACATTCCAGATGGCGCAGACATTGTACCTGCTCTACTAGAATACGACTTCCCGCCAAAGAAAGTACCGAGCTCCATGGTTGGTCTAGGCCGTTGGGGCGTGGTTTGGTCCATTGGGCGATTTTGAATCGTCCGGATTGTTTGTTCCTGCTGTGTTGATTGTAATGGTTGTTGGGCCCCACTCGTGAACATTTCTGCCATTCCGTTTCGACGTATAGCAGCACCCGCTTTTCGTCGTTCTGCAGCATCTCGGGATTTCTGCAGGGCCTCTTCCGCTTGGCGCAAAATGGCCTGTTCTTCCATGGATCTTTGCAGGAATTGTTCTGCCTGGAACAAGGCTTCTTCTTCTCTTCGTAATCTTTGCCTGAGTTTTTCCAGTGCTTGTTCTGCCTTCATCAAATCATTGGAAATCATGTCATTATTTTTGTACAGAGCCATCATCGGTGGTGGGATCGAGGGAGGGGGTGGTTTGTTGTTGTACTCTTCTTGTTGCAATGCTGCACTTTTCTGTTCCAAAAAAATTGCCAGAGCCATTTCGACCTTTTCCATTTTGTTCATCAGTTCCGGTGTCACTTCGTCCACTGCCATTGTCAATTCTTCTACCATTTTCAACAAGATATCAGGATCGTTGTCAGGATAACTATTTTCTCCACTACTGGTTGTTTTGTCGTTACCAAAGCCGAACATCATTTTCAGTGTAGTCGACGAGGGATGACTTCTTCGCTGTTGTTGTATGAGTCGCAGTTGTGAACACTGAATGGAAGAAAATTTTGCTTTCAGCCTCATATCTGACGAAGAACTCAGCATCGAGAAAGTATCATAGCATGGAAGATTTGGGGATGTTGTCATTTTCTGTATTCTGCGCCATGATGATGGTGCATGTGATTCGAATGCATCCGAGAAAACCAGACACCATGAACTGACTACTAGTAGAGTCACGAAAAGTAACAGATACGGATCTTTCATGCTGGAGGTATTTTTGAAGGATCAATGTGTATCACTGCTTCTGGCAGAAATTGATTGATTGATTCATTAATAATATATGTAAGGAAGGATGGTTGTTGTTTTGTGTGTTGTGTTGTGTTGTGTTGTGTTGTGTTGTGTTGTGTTGTGTTGTGAGATTGAGATGATTAGACACGAGTTCACAGTGTCTAGAAAGAGGGAGAGAAGAGAGAAAGGATCGAGTTGTCCAGACAAGGACGGACAATCTTACATCATCGAAGGATGAGATTTCAAATGTCGGTTGCGCGGCTTTGTGCGATTTTTAAAATCGTCCAACTTGACAGTGAATTACAGTCTTCCACGTGGCATTCGAAGCTGTCGATTTCCACATCTTCCATTTTCCGACCACCATCAATAAAATTTTATCCATCGTCATGATGAATGATTGCACGTATTCATCCTCTCGTCTCCTACCTTCACTCACTTCCCACTTCGACGTACGACGCGTCAACTGTAACACTGTAACCAGCATCATCAATTTCTTTCATCATCATACAGAAAATGAATCAGTCGGACCAACATTGAGCTTCAACCTCGTTTGCATCGTCTCCACTTACCATCTTTGTATCATACTTCCCTGAAACAGATAATAATATCGTTTTTCGGGAACTTGAAAATCTCCATTTCATTCGACGAGCAGAATAGTCGAATTCACAGTCATATTCCGACGATTTTCTTTTCTTTCGAAACGACGGCGTCGATTCCTTGATATTTTCCAATTCGCATTGTTAAGATGCTTCCGCAATTATTAATAGTGCTGTTTTACTCGATATCTTGGGCACGGTCATTCGTTACAACGTGGCCGATCTCTTCCAAGGTTTTGCCTCATGATGCAACGGCAGCTACTTCCGTTTCGTCAGTACGCAACCTTCAAAATCGGCATCTTCTGACGAGATGCTGGGCAGAGCCACCCCCTCGAGGGCGACGGAGGGTCCTCAAAACGGAAAAGATGGAACCCTTACAGCCCAAAACGCAACCAGCTACCAGAGCCAAACCGCTCGTTCCCAAAAAGTCAAAAGTGAATCTCACATCCAGAGACGAGGAGGACGAGGAAAATAAACCAATTCGGCCGATGCGATCCGATGTCACCATGACGTTCGGGTCCCAAGGCGACAGCGTAGACGAAGATGAAGAGGATGAATACGACAAAGAACAACGGAATCGACGAAGGAAGGTGCAAGACTTACTCGTCGAGTCCGACAAGGAATTTCTCGAGGAACGCCGGCGAAAGGTTTGGGGTGACTTTGCCGACGCCAAGTCCAAGGCAGATATTCTTAAAGTGGAACAATCCATGAAGGAAAAGATTGCCAAAGAAAACGAAATCAAGGCTTTAGTCGCGCGACAACAACAGGGAGTCGAATTGGAGATTATTGAACCACCCGATGACACAGGGTCTGTTTTTGATGTGTCGGACAATGTCAAAATTCAAGGTGGCTCCGCCAAAGCAGGAGAGTCATGGTTTGCGGAGATGGATCAAGATTTGAAGCAAGAATGGGAAGCTATGGAAGGCGTTGCCACGATCAAAAGCAACGAGGATGATGAAGCGAGTAGTGTCAATGGTGCTCCATCCACTGTCAACGTTAATGGGAAAATTGTTTCGAGGGATGCACTCAAGGGTGTGCGTGTAGGAAGTGCTGGTGGCTGGACCCTAGAAGTATTCCCCGGAGATTTCGTGGTACATCGAAAATATGGTATTGGACGGTTCGAGCGAACCTGTCTACGACCGCTGGCCAAGCTGACACCCGAACAAATGGAGGCACGTGAAAAAAGGAGGAGAGAACTTGTAGAGGAAGAAATCAGCAGGAATCACGGTGGTCTTTCGCCTCAACAGATTCTTAAGTTTCAGCAGAAGTTTGGCACAGAAGAAGATACGGATCCCGTATCGAATCCACAGGCGGCCGTACTGGAGATCTCATACGCAGATGGAATTGTTCATGTTCCCGTAGACAGAGCTTACCGAATAAGTCGATACCGCGCCGGAGACTCCGTGGTCAAGCCAAGACTCTCCAAAGTTCGAGGTGATCAATGGAGGAGCGCCAGAAGGAAAGTGGAGGAGACCACATTGGAACTGGCCCAAGATGTCCTTGCATTGTACGCAACGCGGGAAACGTTGACTCGACCACCTTTCGACCCAGCAAAGGAAGACGAAGTCAAGGAATTCGAGAAAACGTTCCAATATGAGCCAACCAAGGATCAACAAAAATGCTTCGAAGATGTGGAAAATGACATGGTGTGGAGATCTCGACCTATGGATCGTCTAGTCTGTGGTGACGTTGGTTTCGGTAAGACAGAGGTTGCAATGCGAGCCATCTATCGCGCGGTTGTCAACGGTAGACAAGCCGCATTACTTGCTCCTACAGGTGTGCTAGCATCACAGCATTACAAGAATATCGTGAAGCGTGTTGGAGAAGGTACCAAGTTTAATAAACGAGTTGCTCTTCTACGTGGTGGAATGACCAGAATGTCCAAAGCTGGAAAAGAATTGAGAGAGAAAATCAAAGAGGGGGAATTTGACATTATTGTAGGCACTCATGCTTTGCTGTCGAGAGATCTCGAGTACAAGGATCTTGGTTTACTTGGTGAGTAATTCTGCGGGTGTTGTAAGTGCTACGTTTGTATTTATTTTCCATTCACAATTCCTGTAAAACTTTCAGTTGTGGACGAAGAACAGCGTTTCGGTGTTAAGCAAAAGGAACGATTGAAGCTGATCTGTGGAGGTATCGACGTTCTGACGTTGAGCGCAACGCCGATTCCAAGGACACTGCAAATGTCGCTTAGCGGAGTTCGTGATACGTCAACCATTCGTTCCGCTCCACCGATGCGTAAGCCTACTGTCACTTATGTACAAGATTTTAACGAAGACATTGTCAAATTCGCCATAGGGCAAGAACTGGAGCGTGGTGGACAGTGCTATTACGTTGTTCCTCGAATTGCCATGCTCGAGGAGGCGAAAGAAACGATTACGGAATGCTTTCCTGGTATCCGGATCATTATGGCACATGGTAAGATGGGACGAAACGTTGCTGAAGAAAATGTTGCAGCCTTTGCAGAAGGACAGTACGATATTCTTCTGGCCACGACAGTCATTGAAAACGGTGTGGACATTCCTACTGTCAACACGATTGTAATCCAGGACAGTCAGATTTTTGGAATGTCTACGTTGTATCAGCTTCGTGGTAGGGTGGGACGATCCGATCTCCAAGGTTACGCATATTTTCTTTATAAAGGAGATCGCGTGACGGAGCAATCCGTAATGAGGCTTCAAGCCATTGGAGAATTGAACGAGCTTGGTTCTGGTTTTGATGTTGCAAACAGAGATTTGGAGATACGAGGTGCCGGTTCCTTGCTTGGCACAGAACAAAGCGGAATGGCAGCCAAGGTTGGGTTCGACCTCTACATGCGAATGCTGAAAAAGTCCATTCGACAGCTCAGAGGTTTAGACCTTCCTCTGGTTCCAAGGACCAACATAATCCTTCCAAAAGGGGAAGGAAGCATGGAAATCCGAAAGACGAATTCGAATGGCGATACGGTGTCGGTGCATGCTTTCCAAATTCCAGAGGAATACATTCCTGACTCAAAGGAACGGCAAACCGCGGAGACCGCAGCGCGTCTGGCAGAAAGTTCGGCAGCCCTCGTTGAGTTGACCAATGACTGGAAGGAAAAATATGGCCCTGTGCCTACTAGTTTGCAGACCAAGCTCAAGACGATGCACCTTCACTCATGTACTCGTCGCTTGGGCATTGACTTGATTGGTTTGATGGACAATGGAAACGGCCGTATTGATTGCATTATGCGTTCTCCTGGCCTGCGACCGCGTCATTGGGGCATAATCTTGCCGTTGCTACCTAAGGGTGTTGCACCCAAAGGTCTAGATGTTATATTTCCTGCCCGACTAACGAAATCCGGGACAAGTGATCAAGAAGTAAATGGTGGAGAGACAGTCGATCTCAAAGCGCTTCTTGAAGACCCTAGCCTCGATGAAGACAACGATAAATGGGACGCCTTGGACGAGGAGGAGGTCGAAGCCATGAAGGAAATCGCGTCCGCCTACGAAGTCAAGAGCTTGGACGAAATCGATATGGAAGTTCATCCCAGACTGGTGATGAAGGGTTTTGGAACGGGCCCCAAAGCAGTAGACCGTCTCTTGAAAGTGCTCTTGCCTGTAGCCAAAGTTGTACAAGATCAGCAAAACCTGGAGAAGGAACAGGCCAAGGTAGCCGCGGATCTCCGTGAGAAGCGGGAGCTCTTGTCGCAGCGCAAGAAGGAGAACGAGACAAAGGAAATGCAACGATATTTCATGTAACAAGATTCATCCCTGTCATAAGGCTGTTGTTTGTTCTGCTAAATTTTACTTCGAGTAAATTGTATCCCTCATCATTCATATTATTATTTCGGCTAATAGTTGTTTGTCCGCGATCGTCAATTGCTTGGAAGGTCGGAGTAGACATCGGGTCTTGCATCTTGATTCCAGAGAGAGAGTAAAAATAACCGTTCACAGTCATCAATGCATTTCGGCCATTTTCTCTCTCAATCTGCGCCTCCTGATCTTCGTGCTCGCTTGGTGATTGGCGGTCCAACTCTCGCCAGCAAGACAGCGCGCACAAAAACGTGTATGCCGTAGACTCCTTTTGTAAAAACGTCGTATCGTACCGGTATGATAGTCGTTTGAACAATCGTACCGTAGTCGTATTCGGAGTACGACTTCCGACTTCCACACTCTGAAGACGTACAGTGCGAGCACTGTCAACCTCTGTGCAAACTTGCGCATGGCGACAAAAAGGGAGAAACTTTCTTCCTATACACATAATAAATACTAACTAATGAAAGTGGAGTTGCCGTGAGACATTCACTTTACAGCCAAACATCCATGTATGGAAAGGAAACTTTGGTCACCAACCTCAGAAAATCATCATTTTGGGCAGGCGTTCTTAATTACTCTCTATTGCACCACTCCAGGCTGTAGAGTTCAGCAAGCTGCATTCTCATTACATATCCGTTTGCACATTCGACAAAAATATCGACCACAGGAAACGTCGCAATCATCATGGATCAGAGCGGGAGCGTCTTCACTTCGAGGCGCGCCGACAGCACCGATTTAGAAAGTCTAACAGGAGTCCTGGAGAGCAATGTACAATTGCTAGCCACTACCAACGCCTCGAGCATCATTCGACACACCCTTAGGTTCTACGGGTCCATCTACTTGGCTATCTTTTTGTTATTTTGTTACGTCAGACAAAAATTCCCAAAGCTATTCAATGTTCGTTCTTGGGTCGAGTACGGGGGGCTTCAGTGCGAACTTGCACAAACGCAGACCTACGGCTTCTTTTCATGGGCTTGGAAAGTCTTTCAGGTCGATGATGACCAGCTATTGCTTAACTGCGGCATGGATGCTTTGTGCTTCCTGCGGTGTCTTCGACTTGGGACAAAGCTTAGCTTGATCGGCTGTGCCAACGCCATTTGGCTGATACCCACCTTTTACACAGCAAATGGTCTGGAAAATCTTGCAAATGACAAGTTCGTATTGATGAGCGCAGCCAATTTAAAACCGTCTTCACCGCGATTTGCGGCGGTGGTGGTAAGACATCATGTTTTGATTGCTTGTATAGGTGCAGGTTGTCACAGAAAAGAATTCTTCAACTCATCAAGACGAGATCTCTTCCTTTATTTCAACAGGCGGCAGCGTACATCACAGTGATTTCGTCACTTTACTTGCTATCCCAGGAATACAACTGGTACATCAAGTACCGTCACAAACTGTTGAGCCTTCGCATACCAAGAAATTTTGCCGTTTATGTCGCTGGTATTCCAGAATCTCTTCGGAGCAACTATGCCCTGACAGACTTCTTTCAGAGATCTCAATGGAAATCTTCCGTTCTTGAGGCAACTGTTGCCATGAATATCCCCAAGCTCGAAGGGAAAGTAGCAAAAAGGGAAATAGTGGTGCAAAAGCTGGAACATGCGATGGCCGAGGAACGCTTGAAAGGAAAAGTCAAAAAGCATCGTACGTTCGAAATCAAAAACGCAACTTCCAATGTCAAAAGTGTATCACAGACCGTAGAATCGGTTCAAGCTTTTCAAAAGCAATTAGATGGCTTGAACAAGTCCATTTCTCTGGAAATTGGGAAAGTACGAAATTCAAATCACAGGCTAAGGTCCAATTTGGCGAAACAAAAATTCGACAGCAACATTTTGCGTGGCCGTGCTTTGACACCTTCCTCGGAGGAGCTTTTGCAAGATCATGATATCGAGAGCCGGTTAGAACGATCCGATTCTTCCTTCAGCACAACACAAGAGACGGCCCACCATCAATACCTTTCTGAATTGTCAATGAAATCGATTTTGGAATCGAACCCTGTAATGATTGACGAAATTCCAGAGGAAGATACGCACGCTTCCGAGGCTGATACGGGAATGCATATAGCTGAAATAGCAGAACCTCTTTGTAGCTTTGAGGAGTTGGAAGAATGTAAGTCACCGGGTAATGGGTCTCAGTGCGAAAGTCCTCACAGGGCCATGTCCTCCACGGGTTCGTTATCAGAAATCGACGAGGACGAAGACATCGTTTTGGAGGGCTCGAAGGAGCTAGATCAGAATGTAGACGAGAGTGGGAATTTGGAAGTTCGTGAAGAAGTTGCGCAACCCGAGACTCTCTTGCCGCATCCGATTCTACAGTTGTTTGGTATGTCAGAATTGACAGATATTGACGGAAGCTCCAGGCGATTGAATGTGTCTTCCATATCTGGCGATATAGAGGCTGCTGATCCAGAAGACATTTGTGAAGAGGTGAACATTACAGCCCCAATACAGGAGGATCAAGACGATCAAGAGAATCCTCAAATATCAATCCTCCTGTCCGGCATCGCTCAACCCAAAGAGGACGAAACGCTTCTTCCAACAGAAAAATTTGAATTCCATGCTCGCAACCATATCATTAGTGAATATCATCACAACTCCAGTATTAGGACATCCATGGAAAGCTTCAAATCGAACTCTGCGAGCTCGATTCGCAGCGGAAAATCCGATCGTTCGAAACGTGCTGGTGCATCGGTCCGACAGCTCCAAACCAGCATTTGCCAATCAATTGTCAATAATGTGAATGTAGAAACCGTTGCAGGTGGAGTAAAGAAAGCTCGAGATCTGGGAATTTCTGGCTCTAAGGTTGTACGAGATCTTGGAGTGAAAGGTACCAAAACGGCGAGAGACGGGACCTTGAAGGCTGCAAAAATGTCGAAGAAAGTAGCCGAATATGGTTTGAAGAAGGCTCATCATGAAATATCGCAAAACGCCGCCGCTGTGGCTCCAATCTTACGGATAGGAGGTGAAGGCGCGCCTCGACCGGCTGGGTTTGTGACCTTCAAGGACCACTACACAACCCAAGCTGCATTGCAAATGCTGCAACACCCTTCTTCGACTAGCATGCTCGTCGAAGAAGCGCCCGCACCTTACGAAATATTTTGGCGCAACGTTGGTTTGCCCGACAAAGCCCGTCGAACTGGGGGGCTTCTCAGTCTTGTTGCTACAGTGACGCTGTGTCTCTTTTGGTCGTTTCCAGTTGCCTTCATTTCATCTTTGACAGAGGTGACCTCTTTGAAGTCAAAACTACCACGACTGAGTGAAATGATTGAAAAATCCCCTGCATTGGAGATGATCCTTGCTTTGATGGCTCCCCTTTTATTGCTTGGAGTAAATGAATTGATTTTGCCGGTCATTTTGAAATGGTTTGCTCAATGGGAGGGCCACATTTCGTCTCCGCGGTTGGAAGCGTCTCTCTTCCGAAAGCTCGCTGCGTTTCAAATCATTCAGACATTCTTCATATCTACGATCAGTGGAAGCCTGACCTCTGAGCTTGCCAACATGATCGACAACCCGGAAAGGATTGTGCAGTTTTTGGCCAATTCACTTCCGGCCCAATCGTCCTATTTCATCCAGTTGGTGCTGGCCTCTACATTTTTATTTCACGGACTGGAGCTGCTACGAGTGGTTCCTTTAGGATACGCGCTCGTTCGAAGATTTGTTGGACCAAACCTTACAGCTAAGGAACGTCAAAGAAAATGGAACTTCATCTATTCTCTTGAAGACCCCCCACCTTTTTGGCACGCAGAGACTTTTTCCCAGATCGTGCTGTTCTATGTTGTTTTCTTTGTATATTCAACAATATCTCCCATTACGAGTGTATTCTTGTTGGGTTGCTTCATCATTCTAGAATCAGGTATAACTTGTGCTGCAAATAAGTTTCTTGTCATCGAGTCAGCCACATCCTAACTCCTTGTCTCAATTTCCCCGTTTCGCTCGACAGGCTACCGCTATCTCTTTATTCATGATTTTCCTACATCTCCAGATTCTGGAGGTCGGATATGGGCCGGTTTCGTTGCCATGATTTTCACTGGGATCTTAATCGGTCAACTGACTTTGATTGGGTTGCTTCTGCTCAACGAAGCATTCTATTCTGTCCCTGCTTTGGTGCCATTGGTAATCATCACTGTTTTATTCATTATATTTGTACATCCTGCGCGGATGCACGTTGCTCAATATCTTCCGGCTATCACTTGCATTGAACTGGATAAAGAGACGTCCGCCGACCACGGTATGATCAATGATTTCCACTTCCTTCGAGACCAATACCTTCAACCGGCTTTGAAACAACCACTTGTTTTTCCCGAGGAAAGTTCCTTCACCTCGCGATCACAAAAGGATCAGTAAGAAATAATATAGAGATGCATACCCAAGAAAGAAAGAAATTAAAATTACGTAGTATTATAATTGCTTTATAATTCATTCGAGTCGTCTTCAAACGCTTTATTGGTTCTATTTGATGACTTTGGTTCACAACATTGGAGCAGGCATTGCCTGCTCGAAACTGCAGCCAGACGCTTCAAATAATGTTTCAGAGGAACCAATACTTTACTGTTGTATTGTTGACAAGTCAATTAGCTCCGCATCGCGGTAGCAATATTCTGCATGGGAAGTATAGGTCACAAATGTAGAGAAGCAAATCAACGTGCACCAATTATTGTGGTGCCCAATGGTTTAGTCAAACATGAAAATTGGAGGTCGTGCAGAGAAAAAGGAAGAGATGCACCACTGATTGGCGTGCCAATTTTCCCGTATCCACCCTCTTTTCATCTGACTAACATTCACGCTGAAGTCTACCAATTCCCCAAACTGAATTCTATTCTTGTTCTGTTGAACTACCCGCAACATTTTGCCCTCCTTCTTCAAAAAATGAGGAGAAGAGTGCACTGGATGATTTTGTTCCTCCAGCTGCTGAAAGAAGGGATTTTCGAGAGATCCTGTATTTCAAAGCCAATTCAAAATGAGAATCGCGCTCTTCAAGGGCTTCAATGTGTTTGAGGCTTCGTATGTCGTCTGTCAGCGTAGTATCTCCCTTATTTAGAAGAACCCTGCATTCTGCTCTATAGAGATCGTCCAACATGTGTACATTCGACCAAGTTATCCTTTGCTGGCTTTCCGGCAAGGTCACACACTCGGCAGTATTTCTGTCCGGAAGAAATCCATAGTAGATCAACCATTCCTCGTTTCTTCGATCACCGTAATCTAAAAATACTTCGTTCCCGGCTTGAACGCCCCGATTTCCAGCTTTCAAAGCGATGGTTACGTCCTGCAAGGAAGGACTGTATTCGAGTTGATAATAGCCGCCACCTTGATCCTGAGACGCATGATTAGCCATATCGAGAAATGGGACGAGCATGAATTTGTCCCCACAGCGAATGGTCCTTGAGGATACCAAATCTAGGGCCTCCATGAAAAGTTGAGGGTTCTTTTGGGTGGCAGAACTCGAGTCTTCATCGAGACAAAGACGACCCATAACGTAGCGCTCACACTGTCGATTTCGCCACCGAATCGCTTGCTCAATTTCTTGAAGGAAATCAGAGTCTTCCAGTGCCTCCAGCGCTTGAGTCGACCAATCGCCACGTGCTGGTGTAGGTGGTGGTGGAGGTAGCGAGTCAACATAGGGACAAGATCCACTTTGTAGTCGTTCCATCAACTTATTAGCCAGCGCTGCAGCCCATGAGTCATCCAGCTTCATGTCGTCGCCGTTTTGTGAGGCGTCAATTTGTATTGTTGCAGAAAGTGGAATCCGCAAAATTGTTTCACCGGGCTCGAGATCTTTTGTTGCCACAAGTCCACGACCGTATTTGGTGGATCCAATCTCGCAATGTCGGACACTACCAAGCTGGTCCACAAAATCTTGCAGGCAAGAGGCAGACGTTTCTCTTAAATCATGTCTAGCCACCACTTGATGAGAATAAGAAGTCCATGCATTGATGCTCGGTATCCAAAGCAACAAAAGGACTGACAGAACAATTCCAACATATTGGTATAGGGAACCGAGGCCAGACATTTTGAATTGTGACGCTCGGTCGTCAATATCTCATGGATGAGGAGACAATTTTGAGGCAATTACTATCTTTGGTTACTCTGCTGTTGGGTAGTTATCGAAGAGCGGTGGTGTGGAGAAGGAATATCAGCCGCAATGACACGTGAAACGAAGAAAGATGATGATGTTTTTCGCGTGATGAAAGATGATGATGGAAAAATTGAGCAATTTGAAGCCGATTTGATTCACAGTCACATGTCTCATCATCACTATGATAGATAGTTTTGGTGGTTCCCGAACGAGAGTTTCGTTGGATGTTGGTTGGATCAGTTCATCATCACAGTTCGATTGATGACGTGTCAGCCTGACAGTTATCATACTCGACGGATTTTTAATTGTAAATCCTCATCCTTCTACTGTGTGACGAGACATCCCCTTTTCACAGTCAACTCTCTCCCGATTCCACAACCTGTTGTCAAATTGCAAATTGCTGTTAGTTTCCCTATCGTAACGACATCGTCACCACCGACATGCATCCAAACGGCAAACCAGAATCACAACGCCAACTTTCAATAACAACAAGGACGACTTCTTCCCATACAAAGTTGGTAGTCAAGAGAAAGAAAAATGCTGGAAAAACTAAAATCCGGAGAACGACGTTGGCAACAAGGAGCACATCATCCGCAGGGTTGCCATCTTTTCACAATCGTCGGATACATGCCCACCCCTCACCTGTTCCTTCAATCAACACCGAAAAAGAAGGAGAAGACGATGACAATATGGGTGACGACGAGGATATTCCATCTGAGGTTTTGGTTGCCGTCCATTCTATCATTCAAGCCAATCACGGTCTTGCCATTCCTTTGAGTCACCATCTGACTATTCAGGCAGTCATGGAGCATCAAATCTATTCCACCTTTGATGATAACAATGCTACGAATATTCATCGCGATCTTTTGGAGCTTGTCCATACCAACAAATTACGGCAACTTTATTGTCAAGACAAGTCCAGTTTCGCTTATGTGTTGACGAATGATTTTTGTCGGGCCGTGTGGGATACCGTTTCCGCGAGAAAAGCTCAACAGCATGGCATTGATGAAGAACTTGTGGCTTGGTTTCTATCCAATTTACATCTCTGGACGGGACGAAACGTTCCCCAATCGGCTATGGAGATACAATGGGAATCGTATTGCACGGAATGCAAGAAAGACTCTTTGAAGAAAAAATCTTCCGAAGAAGCCAAGCCATCGTTCCACGAAGTACTTCATCTCTTGTTGGATCTAAACTTGTTGATTAGAGACACACAACAAAGTGCACTCAACAGTTACCAGGAGAATCACTTTTTCCTGTGGCTACCACAATGGGCGATCGCATTGAAGGCGTGGAACGATGCCCGAAAGCAGCTTTTGGCGGTATTGGCACGAGGGAAGGAGACATCTACAATGAACTTGCTGAGGAAAAATCGCCACACCCACATATCCACGCAATTTCTGCTTCAAGATCTCATTCACAAAGGCAAGGCAACCATCATTCAGCGGCCATTCGGGAGCTTTGTTCAGCTAGTGAAGGATGCCGGGAGATAGCAGAGAAATTGCTTTCAAAAACTTTTCAATTTCTTCATCATTTCCAACTTTTTCCATTTTTGTCCTGTGTTTGATGATCAACTAACTGTAAGTGTAAACTATCGGTACTGAGACTCTAACTAGCTACTCGGAGTAGGAGTAGTCTTAACAAAGTTAATTGCTAAAATACAGTATAAGAAACACAAGCCAACGAGTCGCCATAAAGTGGCTCATTTTGTAGTAGAACGGTACGATAGTTCTGTATTGTAGAAACGTTTTTGGTGTCTTTCTACCGTTGCTATGGCAGTCTATCGAACTTACTCGAAGTAGTAGACTAGTACGTCAGTCGAATGGAAGAGTGGGCAGAACCCAATCTCGTTAAACAAAAGCATGACTTCTTGCTCTCCTCTCAGTTGTGTGTAGTGTGTAATCACCGCCACAATTCAATGAGAGGGTGGAGGATGATGAAGGCGTGGCGTCGTATGAACTCACATGTCAACAAAACCGTAAGAGCATTAAACACACCTCCGCTTGATTACAACCATAAAAAGTTAACGGTCCCTTTTAACCTTTGTTCCTTGGTTAACCTCCGAAGCATTCTGTCGGAGAAACGTCACTTCAATCATTTTCTACCGCTCACGATTAGTAAGTAATCGCTTTTACAGTTAGTCACTGGTGTTTTGGAGCGAGCACCGTTGCCCGTAGTAGTATTTCGAATTCACAGTCAATCATACGTACGTAGTAGTGAAATTTGATAGAGTAATTCTGCTCCCATTTTTCATTGATTGATCGAAAGATAAAATAATGCTACCAATTGGACTACTGTAGTGTGCAGTACTCGAAATAGTGTATTATTACATCCTGCTCGGTTCTCCCTTTTCTGTTCCTTCTTTGGAAGGGCAATTAAAGCAATTATAGCTTCAGTCAGCGAACGATAAAAGAAATGCGAAACAATAGGATCTTCGAGACAAGAAAGACTCATCACCTGATGTCTATTTAAATAAGAACCTCCACTTTGGTATTTATTTCTCAATAATATTATCGTTCTTCCGGTACAAGTGCGGATAATAAAACGTGATCCCGCATCATCATCACTACCTGATTTGCCTTTTTTGATTTCCAACTTCACTACCGTAGCTAGCTAGTACTAGGTACGGTAGATAGACGTAATACCTAGCTAGCTACCGGTAGCTGAGGACGACGCAAGAAAAATATTGGCAGCAATCAAACGAAGATTATTCCATCCTTCCAACAGTCTCATGAAACACCGTCAACATCAACACCCCGTTCACTCTTTTTTTATCGCTTCCCATCGCCTTCCAAATGTCGACTAACAATGATTTGGCGTTTGGTTTCCTGACTGAGCAGTTTCGAGGATGTGACAAGGACAACTTGGTGGCGACAACCGTCTCTTCTATTCCTCCGCCCTCACACCCGAACACACGGCATTCTTGCAACTGTCAAACATCTGCAAGTCCATTGCAACCAGCTCAAAAGGACATGATAACAACTGCAACACGGAGAAGATATAGGGAAGATGCGACGAAGGAACCAGACGACTTGAAAGAAGACGAAGTCCTTCATCGATTCAAAGTGATACGGCATGACATAGGTGACAAGGTTATCAGGATGACGGAGGACGTGTTTGTGACATGTGACAACTGGAGGGACCCCAAGTCTAATGTTCTGACCTTGGAGGGCTGCATCAGCGATCCACAAAAGAAGCATTTGGTTTTCTATGACATGTGGCACGAAGACATTGTTGTGGAAATTTTGAGTCTCTTGCGACGGAAATGTCAAAATCGATGCTGGAAGCTCATAGAGTTTCGGGGGTGTCAGGAACGACACATCAACGCTGTTTTGGAGACGGTGTTAAAGATGGATATTGTTCAAACCATTGCTTTCAGTCTGACCAACGAGAAATACGATCCCATGAGACGTTGCAAAAACTCTTCCTTGGACGTGATTGCAAGATCAATGGAAAACAACAAAAGACTGGAATGTCTAATCTTTCATTCACGCCCCATTCACTTCATCCAAGCCGAATGTCTGAAGAAATTGAGAATCAAACGCCTCCACTTTTTGGAGAATGTCAATCTTCATCCCAACGAAATCCCAGAGCTGGCTGTGGGATTAAAGGCCAACACTTCCTTACAGTCGTTTTCATTTCTTGGAGGGGTTACGCACATTTCAGAACGTAATGACGTATCTAAAATCGTGGATGCACTTAAGGGACACCCTTCTCTTGAAAGATTGTCCTTGTGCTTGAAGAGTACTACGGACAAAGGAGTCTTCGGACTGGATGAGCTTCTCTCTTATCCACATTCTGCTTTGGCGTGCGTGACGCTCTCGGGAGGCTTCACAATAAGTAGCTTCTTTGCGGAAGGAACATTATCCAGGGGTTTACAAAAGTCAAACTTGAAACACTTGCATTTGAAAGACACCTTTCTCTTTCCTCGTGACATCGATGATTTGGCTTTGGGGCTGCGCCTCAACCGTTCCTTAGAGTCCCTCTCCATGAAATTGGATGCGTCGGATTGTTGTGTGGACGTGTCAAAAATAGCTTTTGCGCTTCAAGATAATCATCGTATCCAGAGACTCTCGTTGTCTGGACAATGCAACCTTGGGGAAGGTGTGCAAGGAGTCGCGAACTTACTGTCATCCGAAAACTCTCAGCTACGAGATCTCCATCTCTCAGGAGCATTCTTAGACAAGTCGGCGAGGGCTCCGAGATATTTGGAAACATTCACGCAAGGGCTTAGAGGCAACAACAAGATAGAAAGTTTGGATTTGTCTGTCAATGACTTTTCAGATGATGAAGCCG
Source organism: Nitzschia inconspicua (assembly GCA_019154785.2). Lineage (NCBI taxonomy): Eukaryota > Bacillariophyta > Bacillariophyceae > Bacillariales > Bacillariaceae > Nitzschia > Nitzschia inconspicua. The sequence goes on from JAGRRH010000017.1 coordinate 4,124,953, forward strand.
AACTGATCTACAAGCAAGTGGGGACGTGCTCTAGATTGACCAACTTGGATCTTGGTATGAATGATGTCTCTCGTAGTGCCATTGAAGCCTTCAGTCATCATGAGACTCCCAATCGATTGAGCGTCCTTCGAGTGTCATCGTCAAAATTTTCTTTCTTTCACATTGACGACGAACTTTGTCGATCGATCCTCAAAATTCTGTCCATAAACTCGCATTTGGGCGACATCAATTTCAACATGGGGCCTGTAGAGTGGCATCACACCTACTATAAGGGGAAAATGCAGTGGCATCATTTTTTCCCAGCATACAGAGTATATTCTCTTCATTCTAACAATAAACGAGTGGAATATCTCAAGAACAAGGAACTGAACAGCCAAGGGAAGCGTGATCTTGAACGTATTCAGTACCAGCTGGACTACAACTGGGCAGGTCGAAGTCTCGTCGATACAAAGTACAAGGTGCCGGTGGCACTATGGCCTAGGGCGCTGGAACGAGTATGGGAAGGACGAACTTGCTTTTGGACAGGTCGTGAGCAAGGTTCGAGCTTGGAGTATTCACACGATGTCACCTATTCTTTCCTTAGAGACCATCTTTCTACCTTCCTAAAGACATGCGAGCCTTCTCGAGGCTTCAAGAGAAGTCAAAATGCCATCGCATGTACCAAAAAGCAGAAATGCTAGATAGGATCCTATTGACTGTGGTTGAGAACGATTATCTATCCACACCTAAATCAACTAATGCATTCTATCCATCGTAGGCATGTATGGCCATGGATTCTGCCATTCGACAGTAGAAGAGCCCAACACAGAGGCCAAGACACGGTTGTGCGGCTCAAAGAATCGTTGTAAGTACGACTCTTCTTTTGGATCCATGGATGAGTACTCCCTCGTGTTCTTGGCCGAATCATCAAGCACGGGGTGGTTTGGAAGATCCAAATGTTTCCAGACACGTTTCATAGTAGTATCCACTCCATCTGCTTTCATTGACTCTAGTCGCAAGCACAGAAATCGATCTCTGGGAAACGCATCAAACCACGGTCTCAATTGAACAGCATACATACCTCGTGCCAGGAGACCATAGGATCCTGTGTTGAGAGGAACATGTTTTTCCAGGTACAAATTCCAAGCTGTTGCCTCTTCCGCGCTTCCATGAAATGCGTCAAACACCTTCTGATCGACACACCCAGCTTCAATATCCCAGTACGGAATCAATCCACAAGCTTCCAATATCGAAAGCTCCACTTGGACGACTTGCCAGAATGACTTGTCTCTCCACTCTTTTCCTCTCGTCTCCAATTGCTTTGGTGTTCCTTCCTTAGAGGTGACCATGGCATAATGTGACGCTGCCCGTCGTACAGGATCTCGCATCATAACAAAAAAGGACATTTTCCAATCAAACAATGCTTTCACACGTGGGATGACCCTTCGACTGTCCAAGAGATAGCTGGGAGTGGAATCTCCCGTTAAGCAAGAGGGATGCTTTTTTAGTTCTTCTGCATAAAAGAACTTTCGACAATATGCCAACTGTCCCTTTTTAGTTTTTAACTCATTGTTCCATCTCCAATCGAGGCAATGTGTCTCCCTGCGACGAGCTTGGACCACCCAAGGGTGTTGATTGATGTAATCATATAGGGATGTTGTACCAGCCTTTTGCGCACCAAGGATAATGTACGACGGTGTCGGGCGGTTGGACATTTCTCTGAGTCGGTCAATGGATCGTCGCGTTTGTACCAGCTTTTCTCCAGGTTCGAGTAATATTGGTTGGAAGCGACGTTTCGTTTCTGGCGATGTTGTGTCAACCACAACATAATCCAAAATCAAATGCACACGATGATCATCGTCACAGTTGCTGACGGCGTGCTTGGCCTGGTTGTTGATTTCAAAGACGTGTCCAGGTGTGCAATCAATGCGCTGCATCACGTGGGGCGCAAGCCCCACTCGAAACAAAATCCGGTCAGGATTTTTTACAAGCACAGGAACATGTATACGATGGGTCGTCTTGACCCACTCGCCTGAATCATTGTGGACGGGAATCGTTACACCAGGAGGAAGACTTGCCAAGAGTGCTCGCACCACTACTAGCTCGCCCTTTTGGTCGGAATGATTGGAACGGGAGTTCGTCAAGATGTCCATGATGGGCTGTAGGGCCTCTTCAAAATCCTCCCACCATGGCAATTGATAAACCTTGGTGAGAAAATCGTCTGAGAATCTGAGGACTATCTTTCCGATCCCCCACCCATCATGTGACGGTCGGGTGATATTGACGTTGTGTTTGGCAGCGTTCCGTGGATCCCAATAGTTGGATGGAGATGGGTTTGATTCTGGCTCGGAAGATCCTTCGTTGTATCCTTCCTGTACCAATTTTTGTAATTTCGATACATCAGCTTGACCTCGTGTGGACCAGCAATCGGGATTCAAGAGATTTTGTCGGACGTCATGGACTTTCTGTTCGTCCTGTTCCTGTGAAGAGTCGGAATCGCTTGAATCTTTCTTTTCTTCGTCCTCCATGACAGCTGTTGTGTTTTGTGGCGTGGGTGACAGCCATGTCGGTTGGACCTTGTCCTGCAAGGAGATCTCCCCCACTTCCCTACGAGGAGCGTACGGCATTCGGGTCTCTTCCACCAAGCCCACGGCATCTAGATGTTGCCGAGCAATCTCTTCTGGTGACGACGGCGGCATTTTGGTACGTGCGGAATTTCTACTTTCTGTTGTGGATCTGATCAGAGTGGAAAGAAAATAAAATGTGGTACGAGGAACGGCCGTTCCGCAGAGACAGAGAAAGTTTGGTGGAGGTTGTTCTCCTTTCAACGCTTTTCGTTGAAGTTCGTGCAGTATGGAGGAAACAAGCTAGTTCGGATTGTGTTTGTGTGGTGTGATACGACTTCTATGTTTTGATTTGATGACGATGGTGACTGATGAATACACCGTAAAAACGAATACTGGTAAACGATTGGTGGTAGATGATGAAGATGATGTCGTTGGTTCTCGAAAGGGGACGGGGGCTTCTAACCTCCCCCCCTTTCTAAAAATGATTTACCATTATCCCTATTATTGTTTACAGTTAAAACCATCTCATTGGAAGTCCTCGGCACGAACTTTCTTTTTTCTCTGTGTTGAGTGTTGACTGTGAAGATTGATTCGCCCAGCTGGCGGCGGAACATTATAAATAAAAGATATCGGCAAGCTTGTTCCAGCATCCATCGCGTTGTTTGGCAGGAGGCGTTTAAATCATTTGTCGAGTCTACCGTTCACACCAAAGTCTAACCATTCATCTGTTCATCCACCGCAAAAGTTATATATTGAATCCAAGGAGACAAGTTCAGTAAAAAAGCCGTGAAAGGGTGAAAGGCGCCGTAGACAGACGCAATTTTTTCTGTCAATGGGAACGAGATTACACTTGGTGGAGGATTGGGCCAATGCAATCCCATTGGCGTTATCGAACAAAAACAACTACCGTCATTTCCAATCCAAGGTCTTGGATTACTATCGCCATGGTTTTTGTGGTATTGTGGCGACCTTCAAAAGTCAAAGTCGTGGCCTTTTCTCTGCCTCGTCATCAACATCAATTCATCTTCGGACATAGACGCAGCAGCCACAATGAACCACTAGAACAATACTGGAGTACGCTTTTTCGCAACGATCCACTATCTAGATACAAGCCTGCTAGGTTCTCTTTAACAAGACAATGGTATTCATCCGAAACGCTACAAACTGAAAACGACTCCTCATCGAAGCGGCCTGGTTTGCCTCATCCTCCGAGTGGATCGAAGTTTGAAGTGACATCTCCGTATCAACCCATGGGCGATCAACCACAAGCCATTGATCAACTTGTCAAACAAATCAAGCGGGGAGACAAATATTCCATATTGCGCGGAGCTACTGGAACGGGCAAGACCTTTTGTATGGCCCATACCATTGCGCGCATCGGCAAACCGACCTTAGTGCTCTGTCACAACAAAACCTTGGCCGCACAGTTGGCCCGAGAGTTGCGGTCATGCTTGAAAAAGAACCACGTTCATTTGTTTGTCAGCTACTACAACCATTACGTCCCGGAGAGTTATAACGAGGTGACGGACCGGTATACGGCCAAAAAGTCTTCTATCAATGATGAGTTAGATGCCTTGAGGCACATGGCGACACGATCCCTTCTAGAGCACGAAGACGTGGTGGTTGTCTCATCTGTCAGCTGTATCTACGGACTGGGCATGCCCAAGGCGTATTTGGATGCCAGCATACGATGGAACGTTGGGGATGTTGTGGGTAAAAACCTCTACGACATTCAAAGTACGTTGGAGGCTCTCCTTTACTCCACCCCTGAAGAATCGCCTGCAACAGGCATGACAAGCCAGGATCTTGGACGTGGCAACTATCAATGGTCATACAACACAACCGTTGTAGCACAATCGTCGTCGTCGCCAACTACCAGTTTGATGATCTGGCCTCCGTCGCATTACTTCCCGATGACTGTTACGTTTCAGCGAGAACGGAACGCCCACAATGGAGAGGATGTGTATCGAGTTGCTACCATTGAGCACGGACATACGTCCGGGATGAATACCGTCGATTCAACAACCATCTTTCCTGCCAAGCATCACATTTCTGGATCGCAGGAAGAGTTTGAGGAGAGTCTAGCCCGGATACAGGACGAATTGCAAACGAGGGTGAAAGAATTGCGTGCAGAATCAAAGAATATAGAAGCCGATCGCCTGTCTCACCGGGTCAGTCAAGACTTGTTGCTACTTAGAGAAACGGGGACTTGTCCTGGGGTTGAAAATTACAGCAGACATTTTGCTTTACGAGAAGAGGGGATGGCACCTGACACTCTGCTGGAGTATCTTGGCTATTCTGCAAAAGGGTGTTCTGACTGGTTATTGCTCGTCGATGAATCACATGTAACGCTACCGCAATTAAAGGCAATGTATGGGGGGGACAGATCTAGGAAGAAGCAACTCGTCAAGCATGGCTATCGACTTCCGTCAGCACTCGACAACCGACCATTGCGCGATTCCGAGTTCTGGCAACGTGTAAATCAAGCCATATTTGTGTCGGCGACTCCCGCAAAGCAAGAGCTCAATTTTATTGCCAACATAGATGACAATGAACCGGTTGACATGGTCATACGACCAACGTATGTCTGTGATCCGGAAATATCGATTCGCCCAACCAATACTCAGTTAGATGATGTGTTGAAAGAAGTTCGTGAGCGATCGACCAGGCAGGAAAGAACCTTAGTCATTACTTTAACAAAAAGAGAATCGGTGGACATGTGTCGATTCTTGAACGAACAAGGTGTATCGGCTTCGTATGTTCATTCAGGATTGAATACTCATGAGAGGAGCAATGCTCTCAAGTCTTTGCAAAGCGGGGAAATCGATTGCCTCGTCGGCGTGAACTTACTACGGGAGGGGTTGGACTTGCCCGAAGTGTCTTTGGTAGCAATTTTAAATGCAGATAGCGAGGGTTTTTTACGGTCGGAAGCTGCTTTGATCCAAACAAGTGGTCGAGCTTCTCGAAATAAGAATGGACTTTGCATATTTTATGCAAATAGGGTGACTGTAAGTGTCCTTCCTTTGATAATCCTGCCTTTCCGATTTTTCTTTCTGCGAAAGCCTCATTGTTCTTTTTTCCTTCCTAGGAGAGCATGCAGAAGTGTATGGAAGTGATGAAAGCTCGTCGAGCTTTGCAGCTTGCATATAATGAAAAGTATGGAACTGAACCGAAATCCACGGAGGGGTCATCAGTGCAAAGCATCTTTGACCTTTTGCGTGATCAAATTGAAGCGGAGAAACCTCTTGAAGTGGTAGCAACTGACATGTTCTCTACGACTAGTTCAGTTGATCTAGAATCTACCCTTCCCCACAGTGATGTGGCGTCCTTAATTGTGCATCAATCCTTGTCGCTCTCAGACTCGGATCTCGAGAACGATAACATTGTCACGGACCATCTCCCTAGCAAACCTGGTATCTACTTTTGGAAAGATGAGAGTGGTGATATCCTATACATTGGCAAGGCTAAGAAGCTTAGGAGCCGTGTGAAGTCATATCTTACCCCAAATGCGAAACATAGCTCGCGGATTCGGGTCATGTTGAAGAAGGCCAAAACTGTTGAGTTTATACTGACCCCTTCCGATCGAGATGCTTTGATTCTTGAAAACAAACTGATCAAACATCATTCCCCGCCATATAATGTCTTGCTGAAGGACGACGAAACCTATCCTTACATATGCGCAACAATTGGAGATGCATTTCCAACATTCGTTATTTCGCCTCGGAAACAGGAGGGGCACAAAGCATCAAAGTACAAGTATTTTGGCCCGTATCCTCATTTTGCTGAGCTGAATGAAATCATTCAGGGAATCGAGGAGAAGTACGACTTACGTGCCAAGTCCTTTCAGGCCAAATTTGGGTCTTTGAGTAAGGGCGAGTACCAAAATGAATTTCAGAGGGCTTTGAAGGAGGTATTTGAGACACCAAAGTCGACAAGTGAGCAAGACAATCTCTTGTCTATGAGGAGTCATTACGAAGAAGCCTCGAACTTATTTGAAAGTGAACATAATGTTTCTCGTGATGTCGTTGTCGTTGGTAACAGCGACGACGGCTCCATAATGTTGATATACGTTCTCCAGCTTCGAGAAGGGATGATAACTGGTCAATTTTCATACACATGCGAATCGACCGCTACCAATCAAACACGAGAAGATCTATCTGACACAATTGAGGTCGTGCTGAAACAACGGCATTATATTTCTGGGGGATTTGCCACGAATCATGGTCGCTTCTCTTTTTTCCCTACCGAGATCCTTGTTCAATATCCACCGTCTGACCCGCAGGATTTAAAGGAAACTATCCAGGTCGTTCGTGACATGGTTGAGTCGGAGTCTACCACTAAAAAGAAAAGAAGGAAAAGCATGAAGATTCGAACTCCTTCAACCCGCGGATCTCGCAAAGACAGCGACAGTCGAGCTTTGCAATGTGCGATTGACAACGCTGTGCAAATTGCGAATGAAAAGGCTCTTGGGAAACTCGAGAATGTTCCAAAGACATCTATCGATGGGACCGCCATTGAAGAACTTGCTTCCATGCTCTCGTTAGAGAAAGTACCTCATCGAATTGAATGCTATGACATCAGTCACACACAAGGAGAGAATGCGGTCGGATCTCGGGTTGTCTTCATTGGTGGTGTACCAGCGCCTCATTTGTATCGCACTTTCAACATAAGGAGTGTAACCGGTCCCGATGATTACGCGTCGATAGAAGAAGTGTTGGAACGTCGCTTTACTAGGGCTTGGGTTCCAGGAGAAAATGTTTTAGTCGACGAAGGGAATCCTTGGTCTCTTCCAGACCTAGTTGTCATTGATGGAGGCAAAGGTCAGCTTAGTGCGGCGCTCAAGGGTATGGCTAAAGCGAACATCTTGCCAGAGACCAATCCCACCCTCCTGGAATCGTCATCTACGACGTCAGAATACGATAATGAGGATCTTCTTATTGTAGAGGATCAATATCCACCAAGGAATCATGGTAAATTTGCACGTGTTCCTGTGATTGCACTCGCTAAGCAACATGAAGAGGTGTTCGTGACTGGATCATCAATGCCAGTAAATAATTCGACGGATTCTTCAGCGTTGCTCCTGCTACGGGCTTTGCGCGACGAGAGCCATCGACGTGCACTTCGAAGCCATCGGTTACGGAGGAAAAAGATGAATATGAATGGGTTCTAGTTTTAAGCTTTATGTGCCAAAATTATATCGATAGCAATCGAATTTCCTTTACCAAGTTTAACTCTTTTTTTCTAGACAAAGGGCTTTTTCAACATTTTCCCCATAACAATTTCACCAACATGGCGACGATGGCAACTAGTAGCATCGCCCACGAACCACTGGCAAGAAAGAGCAAAGCTCTTCTTGTCCCATGCCGTTTCAACGAAAGTACATCTATCAAGAATGTTGTGCGCTTGTGGATAGGGTTCCAGGGATAGAATCCTTGAAAATGGACTCCCTTCTCTTGAAGCTCTTCGTGAGATGAGCGTTGTTGTTGATCGACAAGGGTACAGAATGAACGCCATTCCTCGTCTTCGTGAAATAGAGCCGACTTTTCTCCATTCTCAGAACTTCCTTCAGGGGCTACACCCAGTACTGTTAGTGCATGGACTATCTCTTCCCTAGACAAGGATCTCTCATCAAGCCAATCCAGAAATCGGAACATTCCGTGACAACTCATTCCCATTTCTCGACAGCGGTGTAAGCTGAGACTGTATGATAGCCATGGGTTGTAAGAATGGACTTCTCTGGCTTCGTCCGTATAGTCATCCAAAACCTCCAAGTTGAACTCTTCTTTCTCGTCTAGCTGCTGATAGTATTTCAAAACGTTGTCGTCGTTCGTGCACAGTCTGATGACAACAAAGGCTTTGGACTGTACTCGTCGCAATGCATTTTCGAAATCTCGATCCACTTGAGGTGATGTGTAACCAAAAGAGTCAGTGGGCTTTCCATCTGTGGCAACTACCAACACAATTTTACTCTCAATATGTTGCAACGACTGAAATATTCGTTCTAAGTGGTCTACCAAAGGTGTGCCCCCATGGGGTTGAACCTTCGAGAAATTCTCTGTGAAATCCTCAATGTCGTCTTCTACCCATTCAGATCCCCTTTCAGCAATACTCAATTCTTGCGGACACGGCTCTTGCATTGCAAATTCCGAACATGGATTTAGCAATATGAATTTGGTGGGAGCTCTCAAGAGAGCCGCCATTTGCGCATGATAGATGACCGTTTCCTTCAATTCTTCCTATCTTGTACAAGATTTCACTCTGACATCATCTGGTCTGTCGGTGGGCAAGAGTTTTCTCCCATCATTCGTATTCATAGAAGAGGAGTTATCAACAATCCAAATAGTGAGGGGTAAATTTTCTTGACATCTCGCCAAGACAACATTTTTGGCCAGATTGGGCGTATAGCCCTGCTGGACCAAGATTTGGATCCGACGGTCATCCAAAGACAGATCTGAAGAAATGTTCATTGCTGGCGAGCCTTTAGGGTTTGGATCATTGTGATTACCAGGAAAGTGATTGCAACCCACTTCCCGTCAAAGTTGTTTCACGTGACCAGCAGAAGAAGACGCCATGATGCTATTTTACCGTCTCGAATTTTTTTTATCCACGTCTCAATTACAACACGCGGTAAATTGTGATGAAGATGGATTCCAACCCTCCACCCATATGAAAGTAGACAATGATCCCTATGTTCAAAGTCACGGTCAGTTCTTTCACACGCGCACTTCAAGATTGGAAGATGCCCACGGAATGCATCTTCAATCTCCCTTCTCCCCCTTCCTCCATCATTACTCATCAGTCATGCTGAGAACGCCAATTTTGTTGTTCCGGAATTTAGAGATGATGATGCTTGATTGTGATGGAACAACTGCGTTGAAGGTTCTCGTTGCATACCTTACCACTTCCGGTATTTCTACTGCTTTCTTCGGAGGGCGTTTGTCTATTGCATCTCAGATCCACAATAAGAGGGTCGCACTATTCCCTTCCACAACTCTCTGCTCTTGTCTAAGAAGCCAAGTCGTCATTTCCTCACACTGTGGTTATGGCCATGAGCTTCAACATAACTACTAGTATCTCCAAGAACGTCTCTCAACACTATCGACGACTTCTACGGCTATCAGAATCATTGCTAACGCAACATCGACATTTTCATAAACAATCGTCGTTGCACCTGTCTTTCAGTGATGATAAACGAACGAACGCCAAAGCCGATACGGCGAGGCCCCCAAAGTCGATGGAGGAATCGAGATTCCATCACGACGATGATTTCCAATCTGATTCATACCCCGCATCTTCCTTCGAGTCGGCCTTGAACCAAGTGTTGGAGCTCCAACGCAACTCTCCCACTGCCTCGGGACACCAACAGTCTCTTGAAACATGTGTCCGTGATTTCTTTCGACTGTAACAATAACGAGCCATATATGAACATTGAGACAGATTGGTGCCAATGATGAGGATCCGCACTGTACAACTCCATTCGATTGGACGACGTTTTCCTTCTTCGTTTTGTATCACGAAAACACTCCTCCGATTGAATATATCGCATGATCCCTACGCTGCTACCATTTCGTAAGCACTCAACTGTACGAATAAAATAGAAGCCGCAAATGTTACTACCAAAAAACATACGAGTAGCTTTACTACTGGGCCCAATACAACGGAAGTCGTACTCCGTAAGAAGTCAACGTATCCTCTGATATCTTCCTAATACGGAGTATACCATTATTTCATAGTAGGGCAACAAACCATCACCGCACAAATCCCAGAATGCCCCTTCTTTCGTCCAGGGAATAATAAGGATAATAATAATATTATTATGTCTTTTTATGGTGTATTGGGCAACCTAACCGGCCGAGTTGCTGACAGTGAGAGCATCTGGCATCGGCCCGCATTTGGACTCCTGCCTGACAGCAGCGAAACTAAGAAATTCGTATCCCGACGACCTGTGCAGCATAATGTCTGTCCGCAACAAGACCGCATGGCGTTTTGTCTTGATTTGCCCACTGTCATCACACACGCCATCCTACTAGAACGTAATACGTCGTACACTACTGTATCCTTGGCAGTATTCATTCCTGTGATTGTAGACAATGTACGACACACAGCAGACGTACCATCTTCAAGCTTACGTGGAGATGAATTGAATCGCATTTTTGTAAAGGTGGCGCTGTAATCTGTAATAGTATATTATATAGTGAAGACAGATAAGATTGCAACGCCGTACTACAATTTACGAAGTCTTAAATGCTACAACAAATGATAGATAATAGATACATACATGGGGGATGATTATAGGTTGTCGCAAAGGATCTGTGTGCTGCACTTTTTCGGTGTTATATATCTCTATTGCTTTTACCCAGTCCACATCATTTTTGAGATTTTTGCTTTGTTTCGTTGTTTTTCTAGACGATGCCATTCTTCCGCTTCATCGTATGGTTTGTTGGTTGCATGAACCATCGTAACGGAAACGGTCTTGGGAGTGGTCCTGTATTTCGTCGTCGTCGGTGGAGTTACTGTTGTTGTTGTTGTTGTTGTGTCTGGCATGACGAGGATACCCAACTCTTGTCGCAATTGGCGGGTCTTTTCCTTTTCTTGTCGTCGACGCCTTCGCCACAACTTGCAAACTTTGCGTGCGACCGACGAATCCTGAGAAGTGCATTCTTCCGTATCCGTATCCGTGGCCTCATCGGAAGACGAGGAAGAGTCATCATCTTGGTCATCGGAATCATCCTCATCCTTGCTTTCTGCAAAAAGAGAATACCGTTTCTCCCTCGAACGGTTTTTCTTGTTGTTGTTGTTCTCATTCACTGACCCATCGTCGTTCTCGAGCTCCGCTGGTGAGAATAAGTCCATCATGGTCATCTCCATCGAGTAGCACAGGAGACAGGACGGGGTTCGGCGTTGTGTTTGTTTGTGCCCAACGACACTGGAGCGACCGGACGAAGAATTGTTCATTATGTTGAATGGCGAAAACACCACTTTTACAAAGCAAGCAACAGCACTGGATGCAGTACTGTTGTGGCACAACAGTTATTAGGTAGCTGTCAGTCCACAATATCCAACAAGGAGGCGGTGGTGTTCTGGCGCTACTGCAAAATGTGAAATGCCGACACACCAACACTGTGTTGACAAAGATGAGAGCAACCCGCTCTGTATTTACATACGATAAGCAACTCTGGTCTCTCCATGCAGAACGGCATGGGCTTCAGTTGTGAGCTCTTAGTTGTTGTTTGTTGTTGCTGTTGTTGGAATGTAGAATACTTGTATTTGCAGTGCCAACTTGGGCAACTATGTTACAGATTGACGCTACGTGCGGTTCTTCTCTTTTTTTATTTACGAACGCTCACACACTTGTGTGGAGGGAGGCATTACACAGAACGCATGTCCAAGACACAAGACAATAGAAGGTGCGTTCGATCTCTCATTCAAAAATGAATTGAGAGGAGCCAAAAACTATGTCCATTCGCAACGTACAGGATTGAGGTGAGTTTGAACTATGGAGGGAAACAGATTCGTACTGCAAAATCGATCGCGAGCCGGATGAAAGTAGGTTCTTTTTCGCGGGTATCGTCTGTCTGGTATCATATGCATCCATTGTATTCGGAGTATCTTCATCGGTTTGCGTTCGTCGATTGTGAATTGATAGAGTACGGTAGTAGGTATAATAGTTTATTACAGTTATTATCGGTAGACAAAAAATAATAATTTTTAATTTTATTATAAATGTTCTATTCACAGTCAGTTAGACTACCCTACAGTTGGGTACTTGTACATAGCATTTGAAGAAAAAAAACACACAGCCGTTTTCTCCTTTTCTCCTTTTCATCAAGTTCAAAGTGGAAGTAGACTACACGGTAGCTGTTGTAGCTTTTTGTGCAGTAGAGAATGTTGTCAAAAAAGAAATGAATGTCATCGTAGGTTCGGCCCTTCTGACAACATAACACTATCGCTGGAATCGAAATTCCACTCTCTCTAGTAGATGGAAAGGCTGGCACCATAATATCATCATCATGCTTTCAGAAACAGGGCTGCCCTTGTTTTCAACTGGAAGGCCGAGTTGTCACCTACGATACGTCACACACACAACCCTCGCTTTCCAATTTCCAATTCATTGTCACGATGGTAGATATCCGTCGCAATTGAAGCGTAGTATCAGCCCCATGGAATTCAAATACTTTAGTTGGAACACCAACAGTGACCAACAGTCCAAAAGAATAGTTATTGGAGAATATCTACGTGTTGATCTTCAGCGTTCATCAGCAAAAATCGGAGATGGGTGTATTGGGAAAATGCCAGGAAAGCAAGGCCAAAGATAAGAAGATTATTCAACGTCCAATCGACGATTCCCCGGCGGAAGTCAAGAAGGTGATAGTTGGAAAACCGATGTCGGGAGTATTGTCGTGTAAGAGTGGAGTACCGTACTTTACTACAATAAGTAGGAACTTTCTCGACTCTCGACTGACTGGACTGAAACAATCTCATCTTGATCAGACTAAAGACACCGGAGTGCCCTCGGTAATTTCTTGGACTCAGCTGTATGGGTTGAAACATCTTCCTTTTCCCGACCGTGACCCTTCTTGCCCCTCTTTATACCTCCTCTCTGATGGGTCGATTGTTTCCTCATCGTGTCACGATCCAACTTTCGTTCATTTTCATTCTTGGTGCATAACTCATTCAACACCCAATGGACATTGTCTGGAACACGCTTCCGTTTTTCCTCCAGATGAAGTCAACCTTCACCATATCAACTAGGGCCTTGTATTGGTTCACTGCGATGCTTCGATGTTCCTCTGGCCGTAGACCCGTTCCGCGTCAACCGCTCCTGGAAGGAGCATTTCATCAAACAAGCGATTGGTCCACAGTCCATAGTTCGCTGCATTTGCATGCAGCACCGTGGAATTTCTCTTGACTGTCGGTCTAGTAGAAAACCAGACAGACATTTAAATGATGTATATTGAAACTAACTGGTCAATGATGGCGTTCAAATTAATAAAAAGAAACTACCTCTACTCTTTATAGTAGACTACGGTAGAAAGTTTTATCAAGTTGAAAGTTCCAGTAGTATATCGATCAATGATGAGAAAACTACCGGTACGTCATACGTAGTACCTGTACGTACTACGGTAGCTAGAGTACTATCATACGACAGGATTTGACCTCTGCGACCTTTGATGATGTCTTCCTTCCTCCTTCCGTACGTACGCACGTATCATACGATGGTGCTGCTGCTATGTACTACGACTTACAGTTAGTACGTATCATACTCGTCGTAGTAGTTTCTTACGACGTACTACAGTATTATGGAGGACCAATGGGAGTAAAAGACATTCCAGCACTTTCGACTTCTATCATACGGAGTACTATTGATTTTATTGATTGCAGTTATAATAATGCAATTAATATTATATTATTATTAATACAATCAATTGAAGCAATTTATACTTCGTGACACTTTATGATATATATATATAATAATAATATTATATGTTCGAAAGGATCGCATCAACTGCCGGTAGTCTACCAAGTCGTAGGTAGTCCACTGTTTCTGATGTCTCTCTAATGGCGGATGAGGTTGCTGTAGACAGATGAATTTATAATAATAATATTACTATTCTTGTTGTTTTTATTCGAATTTTCAACAACAACAACAGTTGCGGCCAACTGTCTCCACATCACACACTCCTTGTTATTCTGCGAAAGTCGTCCCCTGACGACAGCGAAAATCGATCGATCGATCGATCGGTGAAAAAGTGTATTCCAAATATTGAGAAAAGCCTATCACAACAAAAAACATGAACACAGAAGATCCTCCCGAATCTGGAGATGCTCCACGTGAGAAGCAAGAAGGTTTCACTCCGAGTGACCAGAATGAATTGCATGGCACCATAACAACGTCTGACTCTTCGCTTCCCGAAGTTGCCGCCAATCCACTCATCGAATTTCAACTGGATCCACTAGAACAAGAAGCCAAACGAGTCAGGGATGAGTGGGAAATGTGTGCTAGAGACCCATTCAAGGCCTCACCGCAATCCAAGTACAAGCGTTATGACATCCCTGTAGACCATACCGAAGGAGATCGCGCCACCTTTGTAAAGATATTGAGTTGCAAGCGTCCGCATATGCGTGGATTGCACTGCGCCTGGATTTCTTTCTTTTTGGCTTTTATGATTTGGTTTGCTCCGGCTCCGCTCTTGAGGGAAATTCAAACAACTTTGAATCTCACAAAAGAGGAAATTTGGACCTCCAGTATCACCAACGATTGTACTGCCATCTTTATGCGGATTGTGATGGGACCCGTCTGTGACAATTATGCGGCGCGCTGGCCAATGGCAATCATTATCATGACAGCTTCTATCCCCACAGCCATGCTCGGACTGGTAAATTCGGCGAAAGGGCTAGCTTGGATTCGATTCTTCATTGGTATTGCTGGATCCACTTTCGTCATGTCGCAATTTTGGGCAAGTCGGATGTTTGCCAGGGACATTGCAGGCACTGCCAATGGGATCGTAGGTGAGCACAGCGCTGTGGAGACACGCCGTATTATGAATAACCATCAATTTGCACAAGTATCGCGCCACTGTTCTCACCACTCCTTGCTCACTATGTTTTCGTTGTAGGTGGATGGGGAAATCTCGGTGGCGCCTGGACGCAAGTCTTCATGGGAACTCTCTTGTTTCCTGCATTCGAACGGTATTACGGTAGTGCCGAAAAGTCTTGGAGAGTGATTTGTGTTATTCCCGCATCCATTGCGTTTGCATGGGGTGCTATGCTTCGTACGTTTTTCCCCTCATTTGCCGTGTGGGTTTCAATCTTTCCTGTTCGTTGCAGCATGGTGATCTCATGGTTGTGATTTGGCTTTTCTCATTGTTAGCATGGATATCGGACGACGCACCGATGGGAAATTACAGCGAAATGAAGAAACGAGGGACTATGGACCGAATCGTTTTTACAACATCTCTCCGAAGTGGAATGACTAGAAACACATGGATCCTGTTCATACAATATGCTTGTTGTTTTGGTGTCGAATTGGTTATGAACAACGCTAGTGTTCTATACTACAATTACAAATTTGACTTGGTTACGGAAGATGCCGCCAAAATTGGATTCTTGTATGGATCCATGAACATATTTGCTCGTGCCCTTGGTGGTCTCTTCAGTGATCGCCTGAATATAAAGATGGGAATGAGAGGTCGTTTATGGCTTCAGATGACCCTCTTGTTATGTGAAGGAATTCTTATAATCGTGTTTGCATACGCACAATCGTTGGCAGGAGCCATTGTGACAATGTGTGCTTTCTCCATCTTTACTCAAGCAGCGGAGGGTGCAGTATATGGGTACGTAGACGGTGAAACTTGTCGAAGCGATCGGTTTATGGTCTCTCATTATGGAAATTATCATTGTCTCTATCGGTGACAACAGAATTGTCCCATATGTTCACAAACTCCACACAGGTGCCGTTGCAGGTGAGTTCAATTTACCCTACAGTATTGCGTTTCGATACTAGGCTCTGACCGTTTCCACCTTTGCCGTCAGGGTTTGTTGGATCGGGTGGCAATGTTGGCAGCGTTGTATACGGTATTGGCTTTCGAAACATGGAATATAAATCGGCATTCCTGATGATGGGAAGTATTGTTATTGCTTCGTCCTTCTTGAGTATCTTCATTCACATTCCGTGTCACGCCGGGATGTTGTGGGGAGAAGACAACAATACCGTCCTCCAATCTCGAGAAAGGTATCGTTTGCAGCGCGAGAGAGCGACACAAGCAATTGAAGAACAAAATCAATCCCGTCTTCATGGGAACAGGAGAGATGGAGGAGAAGGGACCGTAGAGGGCGGAGCAACAGTCGAGTCACTAGAAAAGGTCGAACATGGAAGTGACGGAGGTGACGCTGCAGAAAATCCCTAAATGTTAATTTACATCGAAACGTTGGAAGTCCAAGTCAAGCAAGTGGCTGCATTTCTTCTTCCCCGTTGACAGAAGTGATACATGATACTACGTAGTATTTCGCTGTCAAACCTAGAAATTCAAGGCCCCTAATAAATCCCTCATTTTCAAACTCGACTCCGTACTTCTTTTTTACAGAGCTCGCTTCATGTTCACCGCCACCCGCAGTAACATTACTTCATACCTTATCCGTGGCTCGTTTCACAGTCCATTTTTCGCCTACTCTGAGGGATAGTACCGGTACTTACCTGTTACGTAGTAGTACCTACCGTTGTAGCTACCGAATCTACCAAGCTACGGTTGTCTAGTATGACAGTAGGTACCTAATATCGATAATAAAATCTATTTTATGGCTATGCCAACTACTTTAGCTACCAGCAGTTCCGTATCTAAGAAGTTGACCCACCAGCCGGACCCCGAAGGGCGAGGCACTGCAGGGAGTGACCGGAGATCACTCCAGGGATGTGGTAATGGTAATAAAACCTCCTACGTGAGGAGGAAAAGTTCATCTGGGTGGAGAGGAGGTGACAGTAGGTACCTAATAGAGCTCTACGACGTAGCTACAGTAGAGAATACTTTCACAAGTCAGACATCACGAGATCACTGTATCGCCACCAAGAAATTGCACAGCAAAGTGTCCCCCAAGACTGCGGTAGGATACAGACCAAACGAGTCAATGAAACAGACACCATCATATCTGTTCCGTTCGCGGCTATTTCCAACCTACCCGGGGTGAATAGGCCCGCCCATAAGAATGGAACGTTGAAACGTTTGGCGTGAAAGTAACATACATACGCAAACGCATTCGTGACACGTGCAGATGGTGATGACTTGCGTGATCTATCCCACACTAACGTTCTCGGGAACGATTCCAATTCTGTCGTAACTGATGATGATTCCAACAAAACGGAATCGATGCCGCACATCGAAACAGGTGGCTTGGGAAAGAGTCATCAATAAAATCATGTTTGGTGATTCCGCTGGTTTCATTTGACGCTGGTACTGAAACAAAGCAGAGTGTACGGAAGGGGATGAATTCACAGTCAGCAAAACGGATGATATGCCATGAATACAACCTGATACCGACGGAAAGGAAGAATTCGAAATGATCATGTTGCGTGTCGCTCCTCTTCCTCTTTTGGGACGGTATGGTAAACAGAATAATAACGGAACCGAAGGGTCATGGCACGGTCATTTTTTGGGCGTTGCTAGTCGCGTAGTCATTAAATAAAAATAGAGCATGAATTGGCCAATGACCCAGGGGTGGATAGGTATGGGGCGCTTCCCTTCTCTCTTTCGAATTTTACATTTTTAACCCCATACCACGACTGTGAATTGGACGCAGAAGAAGAAGACTGCCTGACCAGTGAAGGAATTGGCTACTCTACTACTCTAGGTATACGAAAACACATCGACTCTCGACATGTAGAGTCGGCCTTCACTACTATTGCTGAAGTATCATTGTTATTTGTCTATCAAGGTCAACGAGCACTTCACTATGACATCAGAACCACCCAAAACTGAAGCTCCTGTTGAAGATATCGAAATAGGGAAGGATGCAGACAACGACATCCCAAATACCAATGTAGACGTCGGTCTTTTGGCGGAGGAAGTGGAACGACAACGTGAAAAATATGGCTGGAATGAAATTCCAGCACCCACGGCTCCATTGTACGTGCTGTTTGTCCATCAGTTTACCGGCTTCCTTGCCATTTTGATTGAAGTTGCGGCGATCATCAGCCTCGCGGTACAAGATTGGACTGATTTTGGTATCATTGTCGGTATTCTGCTTGTGAACGGTAAGAAAAAGCTAACCTTCTGCAGAATGACAGAACAATCATACTGGTTGTTGTCAATCTAATTTTGGAAATCTCACAGCATTTCTTTCTGTAGGATGCCTTGGTTTCAGGGAGGAGTTTCATGCAAAAAAGAGCCTTGATGAGCTTTCAACCTCCTTGGAAAGCGAGATTGCTGTCAGAAGAGCTGGAGAAACAAAGGCGGTTCCTACAAAAGAGCTTGTTCCTGGAGATATTTGTCTGTTGGTAGGAGGAACCGTGGTCCCTGCTGATATTAAATATGTCAAAGGTGACACGATGTCTGTTGATACAGCAGCTCTCACTGGAGAACCCATACCAAGGAAGTATCCTTCCTCTGAGTATGGGGATGTGATTTTGTCGGGGAGCACTATTATTGCTGGAGAGTGTTATGGAATTGTAGTGAAGACTGGAATCAATACAGAGATTGGGAAAGCGCAGGCTAATGTACTTTCCGACAAAGCCGTAAGGATTGTCTCAGTTTTTCAAGAAAAGATAATGAGACTGGTTCAAATATTTGTCATCTGCAGTATTACTATGGTGATTACAGTTTTTCTTGTTATGGGAGTTGCTTACCAAGGATTCCAGAATGACTTACAAGGTACTATTCTGGCATCACTGAGCATTCTGATTGCATCCATCCCAGTAGCATTGCCTCTTGTGTTGCAAGTCAACTTGGCCCTGGGGGCTTCTTTTCTTGCCAAGGAACATCATGCCATTGTCACAAGCATTCCTGCTCTGCAGGACATTGCTAGCATGAGTATATTGTGCAGTGACAAGACTGGAACTCTCACAACTGCAAAGATGGCTGTGATTCGCGATCAAGTTGTGGCGGTTGGTGGCTTCACAAAGGAAGATGTCATTAGGCTTGCAAAACTTTGTTCCAATGCTGATAAGAAAGATGACCCCATTGACAAAGCAGTTCTGCAAGCCTATGAAGAATCAGAAGTTGCCGAAGAGGATGAAGATTACACGCAGACTGAGATAATTGGTTTCAACCCAATTGTGAAACGTGTTGTTGCTTTTGTCAACCACAAGGGGAAGATTTTGACTGTGGCAAAGGGTCTCCCAGCCAAAATCATTGACACTGAAGCTGGTGGAGTTGATGATCATGAGTGTCAATGGCGGGTTGAAGATTCTGAGAAGCAGTCTTTTGTAGATGATCTGTTGGAAAAGGACAAGTTCTTGTCAAAATCTGGGTACAAAACAATTGGGATTGCCATGTGTGACGGTGATGCCAGAAAGAGTGACCATGGACCATGGAAGTTTGTTGGTCTTATGCCATTGTTGGATCCCCCGCGTGAAGACACTCAAGCAACCATTGAGTCTCTTCACCATGCTAACATTTCTGTAAAGATGATCACTGGAGACCATGTGAATGTTGGCATTGAAACATGCCGGTTGATTGGTCTAGGTACTGATATCCATGCTGGTGAAGAAATCCGCAATGCAACCAATCCACAACAAAGAAATGCAATGATTTGGGCTGCAGATGGTTTCGCTTCTGTTCTACCTAGTGATAAGCGTGAAGTAGTCCTGACCTTGAAGAATGAATTTGGGCTTGTCATTGGAATGACTGGCGATGGTGTCAACGATGCTCCTGCTTTGTCTGCTGCACAAGTAGGTATTGCTGTTGAAGGAGCTACTGATGCTGCAAGAAATGCAGCAGATCTAATTTGACAGAGCCAGGCCTTCGTCCCATTTATGTAAGTTATGTGGTTTTTTTGGCATCATTTCTTAAGTCTTTTTTCCTTCATGGCCAAGCTCCCTATCTCACTACTATTTCTGTAAAGGGGGCTGTTTTGGAATCCAGGAGAATCTTTGCCAGAATCAAGGCCTATGTTGTTTACAGAATGGCTGCTTCTGTCATTCTTGTTTTGGTACTTTCCACTGTTGCCTTTGTTGATGGGTGTGCAGTGGACTCCCTCTTGATCATCCTGTTGGCCCTGTTCAATGATATTTCCATGCTTCCTGTGGCATATGATAAAGCAGATGCCACGTCTAAGCCTCAGCTACCAAACACAATGAAGCTGTTCCTGACATCCGTCTACTATGCTTTGTTCCACACAAGCCTTTCCCTTATTTTTATTTTTGCAATGTCCTACAGTACTTCCTCTTTAGAACAGAACGTGGACTTGAGTCTTTGCAATGATTCAACAAGGGGTTTTGTGTGGATGCATTTGGTGCTAGTTACTGAACTGACAATTTTCTCAGTGAGAGCCCCATCATATTTTTGGAGCTCCACACCAAGTGTCTGGCTTGTTGGATCTGTTCTTTCTACATGTATCATTTGTTCTTTTATTGCTGTATATGCCAGCAACATCTCAGGACTGAACCTTTTATGGATTTGGCTTTTCAACATCGGATCCTTTGCTATTGTTGATATTGCAAAGGTCCAATTCCGTGACATGATTAATGATGCACCTGGTGGAATCATTGAAAGTGACAACTTGGTGAGTGTTGCTGAGAAAAAGACAGAAATCGAGAAGTTTCAGGCTAAGCAGCAGCGCTATAGAGTCCACAGAAATTCAGCATTGGACCCTGCAGATTTGAAGCATTCAATCAGAGTTGGCAGTGGCAGCTCAATTTTTGACCTGCGAGACTCTTTAACTGATGGTATTAGCTTCACACAACCTGGAGCTAGACTTCAGTATGCAGTTGCGGGTCAAGACGAAGCATGTGTGCACCGTCGAATGAAGGCTGTGTCTGCTCCACAACTGACATTTCGATAGGAACTCAGCTTCATAGTCAATACCCATCATACAGCGGGGTGAAGTTAATCATGGGTGTATGATTTGTTTTATTCCTGTACTACTTACCAAGTTATAAAGCATAGAACAGCTTCCTTCATTGGATTGAATTCTTCTTTCAATTTTCTCAATGATGAATCCACACTGTTGTCCTGTTCCAGTGTACATCTGAGTTGTTGAGTTGCCACTGACCTGTCCTGACGTCGCAGGTTTGTTGCTTATCCTCGACTTTCACCTCTCAAGGGTTCTAATATGAACTGCGGAATAGGACATGCGTTGTGATATCTCGACGTCTGATCTGCGCCACACCATCTCTCTGGCACTACATTCATTGCCAGTTATCGCAAAAGTTGGAAGATTCAACAGTTTCCTCTGATTGGCTGAAGAAGTTGGGTTCTTCCTCCTCTATCGAATAGATTGATTATGATGCATCAGATCTTTTGTATACACCTTATTATGCTTGTTTGCAAAGTTATTTTGGCTATTCGACTTACGATACACATGTACTACCGTAGCTAGCTAGCGTACGATTTCGTATCGGTTGGTAACATCTACTTCCTCTGCACGCCGTACTCATTTAAGGTCGAGTGGGTCGTACTGCTTCTGACTCAGACTTGCTCTCACCTCTCAGACTCTCACAAATGAAATTGACTATGTGTGGAATAGACCTATCGGTAACCATATTTCCACCGACCGTACTCCGAGTACCGGTATGTAGCTCGCTACGGTAGCTAGAATTTTGTTACGCTGTAGCTGATTGGAACGGGTTCTGCAGAAGGAACCATCATCCCAATCATGATACACCGTCATCCACAAATAATGTCGTAGTACCACCACTTTTGCCGACCGATGGTGCTCCATGAAGAGAGGACACAACAAATGAACTAGCTAGGTATTTCATCTTCCCTTTGAGCCTGGAAAACAGTGAACACCTGCCAAGTATTCTATTTTTAGAACGTGAAGCCCACATATTGGCTAGAGAATGTTTGCAATAACAATGAAACTGGTGAAGATATTACTGTTAGTGTCGCAGCTCACTTTCTTTTCGGACGGATGGGCCTTTCGCAAAGCTCGGATCAAGAAAATCACATCACTGGCTCGAAAAAGCCTGATGATCGGTGCTGCTGGCGGGTTTGTTCTGGGAACGGCGGCTGCCACGGGTGCTGCATTGGTGATCAACGAACAAATCAATAACCGACCGCCTCCCTATGAACCTCCTTTCAACTCTTTGAACGACAAACTTGTTCTGATCACTGGTGGAACCTCTGGTTTGGGTCTTGAGTCTGCGAAGAGGTTGGGAGCTGCTGGTGCCACGATTGTGTTGACAAGCCGCAGCAGCCAGAAAGGTGTTGAGGGTGTGGAAGAAGTGCGAAAATACATCAAATCGAAAGTGTCTGGCGAACCGAAGGTTTACAGCTTGACCCTTGATTTGGACGACTTGTCGAGTGTCAAGGCTTTTCCGGATTCATTTGGCCTCTTGATTGGATCATTGGGTCTAAAACAAATCGATGTCCTGCTCAATAATGCAGGAGTCATGGCAATCCCCACAAGGGAGCTCACCGTTGATGGTTACGAGAGAACATTTCAGTCGAATCATCTTGGACACTTTGTATTGACGGCCGGGCTTTTTCCGTACCTTAATCGTGACAGGGCGACAGTGATCAACGTGAGCTCAGAGGCTTACCAGATCGCCCGCGGTGGACTAGATATTACCAATCTGAATGGAGAAGCCAGTTACGGCGCATGGACTTCTTATGGCCAATCTAAGCTTGCCAACATTTTATTCACTCAGGAGTTACAGCGGCGAGCAATTGTAAGTGGCGATTCTTCGTGGCTAACAGCTGTTACCTTGCATCCGGGTGCTGTATCGACTGATCTCGGACGATATCTGATTGGAGAAGAGCTATGGCGGGAATTCAAGCAAAATGCTCCAGCTCCGATAGAATCGCTTGTTCGCAACGCTCTTTCCGTTGTCACAAAGACAGTTCAGGAAGGAGCGTCTACTCAAGTCTATTTGGCTGCAGGAGCTGAAGGGGATCTCCAGCCAGGCGCATTTTACGAAGATTGCAAGGTCAAATCGCTGCAAACTTTTGCGACCAGTACCGTAGACGCGCGGAAACTGTGGGAGAAGAGCGAAGAATTGGGTGGAATCTCCTTTACCTTCGGGACTCCCTCCGCCACTTTTCCCAATTCTGCATCAACAAACCCTGAGGAGAGCCAAGAGAGCGACGATGACGACAAGATGGAGGAAGACGATGTTGAATATTAGTGTTTACTTAAAAGAAACTACTACGTAGCTCGAATGGCGCAACCGTATACCGAGATACAAGATCACATCCACAATGTCCTCCTAGGTTGGTAGAAAGACCAACCTCAGGGAATAAAATCATAGATGTTCACACTTCGTGCTTCGAGAGCTCCAGAACTCTTTGAAGCTCCGCTGCTTCCTGATCTTCAGTCGACGTTTGGTTTGATATAACCTGCGGAGAAAATCGCCTGGATTCATTTGCATTTGTTGCCATCAAGAAATCCTCTCCTGTTGTGGCCTTAGTGAGGGCACTCATCCATCTGTTGTAGTCACGTTCGTTCTGGCACGCTGCTTTCACCATCGGAGCCATTGTATCATACGGGTTCACGTAGACGACAAAGGAAAGAGGATGGTTTGGATGAAATTCGACTTTAGAGACTCCAAATTGCAGAGGAAACGAACGTTTCTCTCCAATCTGCCATTGATAATGATCGCCGCGCAGATAGATCGTTGATGGCTTAGTTTTCCATTTGCGAATCATTCCCTTACACTCTACGGTGAGAGGTCCAGAGATCAATCGCTCTCCAAGTCTAGGTTCAGAGCCGTCATTGAACGAAGAGAACTGCTCGTCTTTTGGGAATAGCAATTGCCAGGTGGACGGGGTCCTCTCAGGCGTAGGTCGAAATGCCTGGGCGCTGGCATATGCAGGAGTACTATCAAAATCTTCTCTTCCGTCGATTGAAGAGCAAACATCGTGACCGCGAGTAGAGATTGGAGTGGACGGCGTCGTTGGTGTAGTCATTGCTGTTTGAGGTGTCGCAATGAAGTGAGGGACGGATCGAACAGAACCTCCGCTTCCGATGTAGCTTTCGTTCGCTTCCGTTATTCCACCATGTTGGAAATCGCGACCGCTGCGGTGGCTTTTTTCCTTTTCTAGCCTGTTCGCCTGGCGAGCAATCTCCTCGTCCGCATCATTTAGATGCGACATCATGGCGGCATGTTTTTTATTCTCGGAATCAAACTCTTCCTTCAACAGGGTGAACGCAGTGTAGAGGGAGTTAAGCTGTTGTTCCA
Source organism: Nitzschia inconspicua (assembly GCA_019154785.2). NCBI lineage: Eukaryota > Bacillariophyta > Bacillariophyceae > Bacillariales > Bacillariaceae > Nitzschia > Nitzschia inconspicua. Next base: position 4,149,331 of record JAGRRH010000017.1, read on the forward strand.
GGTCCTGCACTGTTTCTTCTTGGAACTTAAGCCGCGCTCGGCCCTGGGCGACCTTCAAGCCATTGTCGCGATCGGCATCTTCAAGCTCCTTAATCATCAGTTGAAATTTGTCGGTTTCCAATTTCAAATTCATTTCTGCGTTCCGGGCGCGTTCTTCGGCTTCCTTGAGTCTTTGGGCATACTTAATTTCCTCGGCGTTCATCCTGGCTTGTGCGATGCGCAGCTGTTCGTCCCTTTCTTTCAGCATCTTTCCCATACGCTCGTATTCAGCAAGCATTTCAGGGGAGAAAGCCATGGTACTGGCGAGAGAAGTTGCGCTTCTGTCCTTGGCATAGTCGTTTTGCATGTTGTTGAATCGTTCCTGAGCCTTTTCCAATTCTTCTTTCATTTTTCTTGCTTGGTCCTCCTGGAATCTACTCATATGCTCTTGGAACTCATTCCGGAGTCGATTAGCATTTGTTGTTTCTTGTTGGAGTCGCCGACGCATTTCTTCCATCTCTTTCTTGAGGAGCTCGTTCTCTGAGTCTAAGCGGGTTGCCTTTCCCCGTTCATACTGGAGCTGCTGGTAAAGGTGTCGGATTTCTGCCTTTTGCTTCTCTTCTATTTCTTCCAGCTCGCCTACTCGAAGCTCCAGGTTCGCAATATGAGGTGCAGTAGTATCTCTTCGTAGTTCACCCTGTTTTGCCAAGGTGGCTGCCTCCAATTCATATCGGAGTTTAGCGACGCGGTTCTGAAGCTCCCCAAATGCCTCGCTAGCACAGGCATCTTCCAGAGCTTTCCGAAGATCTGCCACATTCACTCCTTGAAGATCCGCCAAAATCCGCAACTGGCGTTCCAAACGATTGATATCGACGGCCTGGGACTCGTTCTTGGCTTGCAAAATCCGTAACTGCTTCGATAGTTCAGAAAGACCTGCAGATCCGGCATCTTTGGCACGTTTTTTGGACGGAGACATTGGTACAGCAGGAGTGGCCGGTGGAGCGGGAGGTGCGGATGCTGGAGCAGGAGCTCGGTTCACAGATGGAGGAGTGGAAGAGATGGTGGCGAACGGATTGGTCGACTTGACGGGAGGCCTTGGAGGCAATTGCGGTTGAGATGCAACATCTTCCCCCAAAGAAGCTTCGTCATCTGTTACCTCAATTTCGATATAGCTGTCATCATCTTCACTGACAGTTTCGACGATTGGAAGGTCGTTCTTGTGGTTGAAATCTTCGACACTCATTTCATATTCCATGTCATCAACGAAAGAGGCCATGTTCAAATGTTGGTTCCTATTCAAGGAGACGCGAAGGAATCTATTCTTGGAAATTGATCGTAGTTCTGTCGTTCTTGCGTTTTTTATTTTATTTGTGCGAGAAACTCGCTGAAATATCGCGAGACACTGATAATAATGGGGTGTGCGACCAACTCGTAAGGTAAAATCAATTTCAGTCATGAATAGATTCGGACCTTCGTTCTTCTCCCCTCCATCAGCTTCCGGAAACCGACAACCACGACTCTGATGATACAAGTAATGACCAATGATGATGATACAAAGAAAATACTACAGTAATAATATTATGCTTCAACCAACAACTGTAACAAAAAACAAGCAAGCATATTATAACAAGTAACAACCAGCTAGTAAAGTGATAGTTAAGAACTTGAGATAAAACTTGGTAGATGTAGTAGGAGCCGTTCTTCGGTTAGGGGGGAACGTTGATCGACGACATCGTTCTTCCACTGTCAAGATAGCTACTAACCAGCTAGAAGAATGCACAAATTGACCTTGCATTTCGCTGCACTCGATGAAATGCCAAAAGATTCATTTTCTTAGCTAATACCAGGTGCCAATCCAGAAGCATCAACTTATCTACTAGTCGAACATATATTATGATTAAAGACTCTTTCGATGGACACCAAGACAATCTCCTTGGTATTTCTTTATCCGCAAGAGTGGTATGCTGATGGTATTGGGCATGTTGCATCAAGTGGCGCCACATTAATCTTGTTCGTTTCATAGTATGGCATTGGAGCAAACTTTTTCATGGCTATTCCAACTACTAGCTAGTAGCTACCGTAATTTTGGTGGTATAATGTAAAAATAAGCACCCTGGCCCGCCACAGTATCATACATTTTTTATTTGGCGAATATCACCGAAATTACGGTAGCTGATCGTTCCATAGCTAGCGTTGTAGTAAAATACCTACGGTACTAACGTACTACAGTAGTATCAGATCTTCATGAATCGTATGATAGATATTCAATCTCGTCCTGGACTGATTCCCGATAATGACGTCATGTATGACGGACAGGCCTACAGTCCACAGTCATCGCGATCCACAGAGAAGTGAAGACGCGATCTTCCTATCACACACACCAACATTGATTGCATACGACGTATCGCCCTTGGGGTCTCTTTTTTTAATAGCAACGCCAACAGTGAACGCTACTACAGAGTCTATCAGAAGAAAAAGAAATTCTGTCTTTTCCTGATTAGCAGAGCCGTTCTAGTCCATCATGGTGGAACTTGACGACGAAAAAGACGATATGTTTGTCGTGGCGCTGATTCGAGATCTGGCGTTATCTCGATCCGACTGTGTATCGGAGCAGAAACGAAACGACTTGATGAGACTGGTGGAAAATTTTCTTTCAGAAAAGCCGGGAAGTCGTAAGGCATTGGCAGAGGCCAGCGGTAAGTTTAACCTACCGCTGTTTGGTTGTGCATTTCCGGATCGAATATTTCTCATGGGGACATTTCGTCGAAATTTTCTGAAACTTTAGAAATTCGTTGCACCTCTAAAGGAGCGTACAAGCGAACAGCACGAATTTATTGCGTCTCCATTCGACATGAAATTCAGGATACGGAGACACGAAAGAAACTGTGTTTAGGACTGAGCTCGATCCTTAAAAAATCCAAAGATGGAAATCTCGTCAACGATTGCAAACAATCGTTAGGTATTGGAGGCAAGAAGAAGCGAGACGATAGTGAAAAAATCCAGCAAATTTTCAAGCAAATAGCCAGCGACAATCAATCAACGTTGGGTATCCCAGCCGTGGCTTTGTTAGAGACCACTAATTGGGAACTTTTTGTTAAACTTTCTCTGAATTCAGACACGATCGCCACCGTTGGAGACATAGAATTATGTCGATGCATTTTGAAGAGTATGGATAAAGATATCTGGGAGAAGACAGTCGGCCCAGCTGCTATTTTGAAGCTCAAAGCTAAGCCGGAGAGTGTCTTGGGTTTGATGGAAGGAATGACACGAGTTATGGATGCAAAGGTACTTGCGACTTCGAAAATCATCGCCGACGAATATTTGCCCCTGTTGAACAAGAATCTAAAAAGTCCGAGAGATTCGGTGAGGGAGCTCTCTTCCTTGATTCTTCAAAATATTGCTAAAGCAGCCATTCGTACATCTTTTGCGGCAGAGGGAGAGTCGGCAGTTTCGAAAGGTTGCCTTGTCAAACTATTAGACGGAGTCGCAGATACAAAATCCTTGACTCAGCCTCATCAAAGGCTGATTGTTTATAACACGTTTTTTGAGATCGGACGCCATATGATGGGAACAGCTTCGAATTTTACAGTCAGTAGATCGAAAAGCACAGGATCGCAATATGATATTCGAGAAGTCTACTTCCCCATTGAGGCAAAGTCTGTGTCAACTGTTTTGACAGGACTCTGTGCTGCAGTCAACAAGGAGGCTAAATCAGCAACAGAGAATCGTGATATAGGAATCAAGGCATTGTTGGCGTGGACTGTTATTGCCAAACGAAATGCAAACGGTGGCGGAAGTGGCTATGAAGAGGCATTGTCGTTCATCCGGAAGCCAGTCATCGCAAAGAATGGGAGCGAAGCACTGGCAGTTGTAGGGGCTATGGTCCGACAAGTCCATCACGACACTGTGGAAAAGCTGCTTTTAGATCTTTGGAAGGATGAAAGTTTTTCGAAAGGCCTTGATGCCTTCGTTGAGGATGGAAACAAGAAACAAACCACCTTGTCTTCAATTCCACCTGTTGACGGGTTGTTGGCAGTTTACTTGAATCTTTTATATTCCAGTGTATCTTCAACCAAGCTATCAGCCTTGGTGGAACAGGCGTTGTCTGCTGGATCCTTTCCTGTTGACAAAACTTCTTTCGTGTTCGGGAAAGCAATAACGAGTGCAGTGCCCTGCAATCCTCTGGTTGGGCAAATGCTTCCTCATACCATTGCACTTTATTCCAAATGCTTTTCCACTGGCAAAGCCACCCCAACAAAACTTAAGCATTCATCCTCCAAAGTTCGTGCTCTGGCCTGCTGTATCACTCATCCAGCATCCATTGGGATGCAAACGCCTGCCGAAGCAGTTGAGACCATTGTGCGAACCATCATTGATTGTGAGCAAATAGCGGAGCCTTTGGTAATGTCACTATGGGACAGGATCAATGACTTGTCGTTGGAATATCAAATGTTGCAAGATTCTCTAAATGAAAATCGTCTATCTCGTGAAGATACAAAAATTGTAGCTCTAAAAGGGAGCGGTAATCCATCTGGAAGTCACAGCGGAGCTTGCGTCGGATCAGTTCGTCGGGTAGCTCGTTTTTTATCAACTTGTACGCTGTCAGCATCTGCCCTGGTACAGGCTCTTACTTTGATGCACTCAGGCACATCTACTCGAGCCAATGGTCAACAACGTGCTACTCTTGTAAAGAATACTTCACAAGGTCTTCGAGTGTGGTTAGAGGCATGCCCTGACGCAGAGGAAGAGGCTGTTGCAAACATGGCACAAATAATTGTCGAGCAGGCAGGATTGGCCACTAAGATATCCGGTTCTGGTGAAATCAGTGAAGCCATTCATTTGTCTTCACAGAGTCTTCTTCTCTCTCTGGGAGGTATGGCTTGTAATGTTAGCTCATTGGCAGACAATCCAAGCGATACTGTTATGAGACCGTTTTCCTTTGCAAAGATCTTGTTGACAGAAGGGGTATCTCTGCAACTGGCAGACTTCTTGTCGGAGACAATGAAGGATATTGCAGGTTTAACTACTACAGATATCGGAATTTACAGAAGTCGGATGGGTACTGTCTTCACGGAACAACATCTTGGGAGTGGAAATGGGTCTGTGATGAAAGAAAGTGGAAAGAGGCGATTGACAGAGGACGAGGAATGGGAGCTTCAACTGAAGAAGGAGATGGCCAAGAAGAGGGCATCGTCCGGTGAGGCATCGTCTGTGTCCTCTCAAGATGACAAGAAGCTCATTGAGGAGCAGGATAAGAAACGTCTCTCTTTGAAAATGCTCTTTGACAAAAAGTTTCGTCGTCTTTTGGCTTCGGTAGAGTCCTTGGTCGCATCCAACATTGAAATTGGAAATTCGTGCCTGCCATTATTGTCTCCGTCTGTTCTTTGCTTGTCTATTTTGGACTGTCCTGCCATGACAGAAATCCCCGGGATGAAACTCAAATCTATGAAGACTTTGACATGCCTGGCTACTTGCGTGTATGAGATTCAAGAAGAATACGCTCCAATGATGGCAGTCGCTTTACAAATCAGCTGCAGCCAGAAATCAAAAGATTGCAGTGGCAAAACGCCTGGAAAGGGCTTTGATTCCTTAGATCTACACATATCACCTCTCCCTTCCCCTTGCGAACCTGCTGCTGCGACTATATTTGAAATGGACGAGTTTCAAGACCAACTATCAGGAGCGTCATTCAGCTTTCTGTTCCCCGTCATCCGAGCTGCTTTGATGGGTCCTCGTACAACACCCGGCTGCGAAGGAGCCTTACGTGTGCTGGAGCGACACACAGTAATGTTAGCTGGAGAAGAATGTGATGTATTCATCAAACGTCTTCGAATTGACATGGTCAGCAGTGTTTTAGAACTCCTAAAACACGACCGAGCCCAGGCATTCAATGACCCAAATCCTTACGATACATTGATTGCATGCTATAACACTGACGAGACAGATTACTCTGTTGGTCCAGCACTCTCTACAGCTGAACTTGCGCCTTTGCTGGATGAAAGAGGTGCATTGGGAGGGAAAAACTGCCGAGCAGCAGCGATGATGGCACTTGGCTCGATTGCTGAGAATCACAAAAAATTATTGAAGAACAATCCACTTGTTGAAAATCGTATATGGCTCAACTGCTTTGATGAAAATGAATCAGTTCGTGCTGAGGCAAGGAAAACATGGGGGATTGTTCAAGACCAAGTCATTACATCTGATGATCTCCCATCTCCTCCCACGATGTATGCAGTTCCCCTTTTGTCTCTTCTGAACAATGGCGACCAGTGCATTGCGGCAGCCGCTGCACAAGCTTATTCCCAAGGAATGAAGGCACACCCAAATACTGTCAATCGAAACATTCAAAAGCTCTGTAGCGCATTCATAGAGTCGTTCCCTTCCCCTGGCGACGAAGATGAACAATCGATTGCAAGTTCCTCCTCTTCGATGCAATCGAAAGTTGCACCCACGCCAGTGAAGAAACCACTTGTATCAACAGGCTTAAAGAAACAATCTGTCAAGAAATCAGCGCTGCAAGTAGCTGGAATAGGCCAACCAAAGAAAAAAACTGTCAAAAAAAATTCAGCAGTTGCGTCAGCTTTATTGAAACCTAAACAAGAAAGAACTCTTGACCAAGCCATGCTTGAAAGTCAATTCAACATAGGGCCAAAGAAGACACCAGCTGAAAAGGACTCTCCGGAGAAAGCATCTGATCGTCTCGGTATCATAAAAGCTCTGGCTACAATCCCCCCTGTCAACCTTGACATGGACATTGATACTTTGAAACTTTTGACAAGCTTTCTGATGACTTATGGTATCGCAGATGGGAATGAGAGTGTCAACACTGCTTCACGCGACACCCTTCGAGATGTGATTGCTGCTTATGGGTCATCAGATGAAGCCATATCGTTTCTCCTACCTCGTCTAGAGGACATCTTGAAGAAAGGTATTACAGATAATGAGTCACTTGGGGATTTATCAAGGGCGAAGATTCCACGTGGCCTAAGTGCTTCGAATCAAAGAAAAGTAGGGGCAGTTGTGGCTCTCGGTTCGGTGTCCCTTCACCTCAGAGGTCCCGAAAATGCCAGCAAGATTGATAGTTCCGTCGACATGCTTCTCGAATCTTTAAAAACACCCAATGCGTCTGTACAAGCTAGTGTGGCTGATGCCCTGGCAAAGCTCATGAAGAAAGGAAACACCCAAGATAGGGTGGAAGAGATTCTAGACCAGCTCATGAACTCATGTCTGGAAGGCGAATCAACGTCCACAAGGCAAGGAGCTGCTTATGGAATCGCCGCTTCTGTCAAGGGGAGTGGTATCGCCACCCTAAAAAAATTCAATGTTGTCGCTCGTCTGGAGGAAGCATGCTCGACAGGATCATCAATGAATAAAGAAGGATCCTTATATGCCATTCAATCTCTGTGCTTGCATCTGGGATTGCTTTTTGAACCCTATGTCATCGTTTTGCTTCCTTCGTTGTTGAAGTGTTTCGGAGATGGCAGTGATAATGTTCGAAAGGCTGCGTCACAGGCTGTTGGAGTCATTATGAGCAAGTTATCGGCGCATGGCGTGAAGCTAGTATTGCCTGCAGTGCTAACGTCTTTCAACGACAATTCCTGGAGAACCAAACAAGCATCAATAAACATGCTTGGTTCAATGAGTCACCTTGCACCAAAACAGCTGGCCTCTGCGCTACCCAAGGTCGTACCAAAACTCACAGAAGCTTTTGCAGATACGCACCCAAAAGTCAAAGCAAGTGCACAAGCAGCTTTGGACGAAATCAGCAGTGTAATTCGAAACCCTGAAATTCATGACATCAGCACTGTTTTGTTGAAAGCTTTGACAGATCCTGCAGATAACACACTTCCTGCCCTGGAAGCGCTCATTGCAACCGAATTTTTACATGCAATTGATGCTCCGAGCCTAGCATTGATTGTCCCTATTTTGCACCGGGGACTGAGAGACCGTGCTGCTGCAACTAAGCGGTATGCAGCTCTAATTACCGGAAATATCTGCACCATGATCAATGATCCAAGAGACTTTATTCCCTACCTACCTACTCTCATGCCTGACCTGAAGTCTAGTCTACTTGATCCCATCCCAGATGTCAGAAGTATCGCTGCCAAAGCCCTAGGATCGCTGACCCGTGGCCTTGGGGAAGACTCATTGCCAGATATGCGTCCCTGGTTGATAGATCAACTAAGATTGGAGGGTTTGAGCTCGGCGGAGCGAAGCGGAGCTGCTCAAGGTTTGACGGAGGTCCTCATTGCCTCTGGCAGTGCTACTGTTGACAGTGTGATGCTCAATGACATCTTGCCGCTAGCTTGTCATCCCTCTCCAAGTACCCGAGAGGGGGTCCTATGGGTCCTTTGCTTTCTGCCCCCTGCGTTGGGACAAGGTTTCACTTCGATGTTGGACAACAGTCTTCCTCCTCTCATCAATGGACTCTCTGATGAGCATGAGCAAGTGCGCGATGTTGCTATGAGGGCTGGGCGTGTGCTGATAAAAAGCCATGGCAAGGTTCATTTTGACAAAATTTTGCCGATATTGCAGTCTGGCATGGGGGATGTTGACTTCAGAATCAGACTATCATCACTCATGCTTCTCGGTGATTTGCTGAGTATGATTGGTGGAACCACAGTTCTCAGGACGGACGGTGACACACAGGATGACATCAGAAGAGCTGAACGGGCGCAAGCTCAACTCACACTGGCACTTGGTATTCAGACTCGCAACCGCGTGCTCAGCGACATATATCTTGCAAGAAGCGACAATGCGGTTGCTGTTCGACAAGCAGCAGTCCAAGTTTGGAAGACTGTTGTGAGCGTCACTGGTCGCACACTGCGGCAGATTCTCCAGACCCTTGTAGGTAGAGTTGTTTCAGATCTGGCAAGTGGTGATATAGAAAAGACTGAAACAGCCGGAAAATGCTTAGGAGACATTGTTGGCAAACTAGGAGACTCTGTCCTTCCTGAAATCATCCCTGTTTTACGAAATTCATTGTATGTTGGAGATGATGACACGAGACGCGGTGTTTGTGTCGGATTGACTGAGGTGATTGGATCCTCTACCAAGGATCAAATTCTTCGATTTCTCGACATTATTGTCAAAGTGATACAAGATGCTTTGTGCGACGATGATGTCAGTGTTCGAGAGATAGCTGCGTCCAGCTTTCAGAATTTATACAATCTTGTTGGTAGTAAAGCAATGGACGAAGTTGTCCCATCAATAATGGTATCCCTGGAGAGCAGCGATGACGAAGCTGCCAGGGAACGTGCCCTCAATGGCCTCACTGGCATTCTCAGCATCCGAAGTAAGGAACTTCTTCCTTACATCATCCCCAAACTGATCCAGCAACCAATCACCCAGAATCATGCAAAGGCACTATCTAGCATCGCAACTGTGACACAAGACACACTTTTCATTCATTTTAGAACAATTGTACCAGCTGTTCTCACCGACCTTTCGAGCGGGTTATCCAAAAAACAAGAGAGCGAAGATGCTGTCCGAAATTGTGCTCAAGCTATCTTTGAATTTGCGGATGAGTCAGGAGTGAACTCGCTGATAGGTGTCATCGCTGCTTATTGTTCGAATGATAAACCAGAAATGCGACGAGAAAGTTGCTGGGCGATGCAGACTTTTGTAGAAGCACGTAAGTACCCCTCTTGAAAATGAAGCTGGTTGGTGTCACTGGTTGATGACGTAAATGTTCCTTCAGGTGCTCCAACTCGGAACACAGTGAAAGAGTTCTACACATGAGATTTCTGTCTGACAGATGCAATGATGCCTTCGTACATTTGTGCTTGTTTCCATTGATGATCCTGTTGTGGTTTTTATCTGACGGTTACCTGTTCTGAAATTTTATTTCAGGTAAAAACAAGACTGATTTCTATGATGACATCCCAGTGATCATTCGAGAATTGATTCAGAGGTTCAATGATGAAAATATGGATGTAGTTAAAGCAGCAAACGCTGCCTACTCCGCTCTGTCAAAGCACGTTCCGCCAGAAGAACTTGCTAAGCACATTGAATATATGAGAAATCTAATCAATAGCATGGTCAGTGATGCGAGAAGAAGGAAAGGCGGTGTTGGAGACGGAGAATTCTTTCTTCCGGGATTCAACATCCCCAAAGGTGAGTTTGAAATCGCTAGTTTGTCCTAACAATGCGATATGAGGAACCATTTTGATATGATCTCGACTTCTTTCCATGGGTTATCATTGATTAGTCTTTCTGAGCGCCTCCAATGGTCGTCATCTTTGCAATGCCGCGTCATTCTATTGTCCAACGTTGTTCTTCTCTCCCTTTTCATAGGTCTCGAACCACTTCTTCCAATCTATCAACGCGGGATTCTTTACGGAACACCTACAATACGAGAGGCGTCCGCTGCTGGCCTTGGGGAGGTGATTACTTTAACGTCCAACAAATATCTTGCAGGACCTCTCATCATCAAGATGACTGGGCCCTTGCTCCGAATTGTAGGGGACAGAAATCCGTCGAATGTCAAGATTGCGATTTTGAAGACTCTTGGGCTGATCCTTGTAAAAGGTGGGCCTGCACTCCGTGCTTTCGTGCCCCAGTTTCAAACAACTTTTGTCAAAGCGCTCTCTGATCCTTCTCGGCAAGTTAGAGTTGAAGCAATTTCAGCTCTAGGGTTGCTGATGCCACTTTCAACACGAGTTGATCCTCTCATAAAGGAACTTGTTTCCGGTTCGCTAGGAAAGGGAGCAGATGACGGTGGGTCTGTAGTTGTCGTCCAAACTGCAACGTTGGAAGCTCTTGCTGTTGTCTTGGAAAAGGGTGGGGGAAAAGCAAAGTTGCCAGACAGTATACCGTCTGCATTGGAAGCGAGTACAACCTTGATCGTTCACTCGGATGAGTCTGTACGAGAAGCAGCAGCAAAAGTACTCGGAGCATCTTGTGATATTCTAGGTCCATCGAAAGCTACAGAGATATTACATCAGAATATCCTGTTTGATAGTAGCGGTGACGACTCGTCGGATGTCCGACATGGAAAAGCTTGTTCCATTCGACGAGTTGCTTCTACTAATGTGGGAAAAGAGTTGGACCCATCTGTAATATCTGAAGTCTTGAGTTTGTCCACACAATATATGAAGGACGACGAGCTGTCGGTCCAGGAGGCAGGGATCGTTTCAGTTGGTGCTGTTGTTGGTCGCTCAGTAGACGCTGCCGCTGCTCTCCGAATGGTAGAGCCTGATTTGCTGTCGTTGATGGGTGACTTGAAACAGCGGCTTGAGACACACCAAGCGTTGGCTCGATGTCTGTGTCTTGCGTTGCAACTTGCTGACGTTCCAAGTCGTGTCGCTTTTCTTGGAACGACCTTACTTGGAGCTTGCCTCAAACTTGCAATGAGCGGATCGCAGAGAGTGCAGTTCGCGTTCAACGATGTTTTATGGCTTGCTTTGAATGTTGCCGATGGCCAGGATGGTCTCAATGAATACTCCTCCACAGCAATGTTTGAGGATGCTCGACAGATGAAGAGCTTGCACTCGAAAGTTCTGGTAAAGATGAAGAAAATCACCATCTTGGATGACTAAGACTGGATGAAGTGAAATTTCTTTTTGTGTCATTAACAGTCAACTAGCTAGGTACTTCTTTCTAAGTAGCTATGAGCAAGTGGCTAAATATCTAGCTGCCTGGTACTGTCGAAGTGAACTTTGTGGTACGGAGTACAATAGATTTGTTCAGTCCTCAGTTCAACTGGTTTGGTACTTAGAATTTGCAGCAGACTCTACCTGTACTCGAGTAGGAGTACGATTATTACCGACATTACCGACCACTCAGACCACTCCGTAGTCTCTCTAGGTAGGTATGATAGCTAGCTAGAGTAGTCATCAATTTTGCACCTTCCGAATCAACGTCAGGATGTGGTGAGACATACCGGTACTACGGTACTATGGTCTATGGTAGACTTCCGGTACTACGAATAGGTACCGTACGACTACCGGCACGTTACCTACCGGTAGTAGAGTACCGGTAGTCAACACATCATCATCATGATTTATGTTCGAATGGCCGAATGTTTTTCGCACAAAACAAAAAATCACAATTCACTACTGTCACTTCTTTCAATTACGACTCTACTAGTAGTAACCATTGGAGCTTCACAGTCAGTGCGTGTCCAGCGTTGTTGTTACAGTGTGGTTACGTTGCGTACCGGTCCTCTTTCTGGGAGTGTATGATACCCGGGTACCCGGTAGAACTGCTTCCGTCGTGAGAACTCTCTCTACTACTACTAGAGTAACTACCAACTAGCAAGAAGGAAATCCTCTGGCTGCGACGGGAGCCCATTGCAATCGTCACGTATCGATCCAAACAAAAATGATGATGTCGTATTATCGTATTCGCAGATGGACCCTGTTTTTGTTGATCGTTCAAGTTGTAGTCAATGAGACTACTAGGTATTCACATGCATGGACTTCACTGAGGCAGAGCCACACAGAGAAGAAGTTGAGAGTTCGCATGTCAATGGATTTTCCAACAGGTGAATCCCAGAAGGACTCAATTTCTGTTTGTAATAGACGAACTGTTCTGAATCAAGCCAAGTTGTTTGGAGCTCTGATAGTGGGGGGTGCAATGGCGGCAGCAGTTCATCCTTCTGTTTGTCAAGCGGATGAAAATGGCGATCCCTTTGCGGCGATGGATGCCGCCATTTCTGTTGGGCTGTCTTCTAGTACGTTCAACGACGTATCGAAGAACAACAATGATTCAAACGTCAAGGAAGCCACTACACAATCCCCATCTTCTAATAATATACCTGGATCCCCGGCGACTTCTGACTTTGAAAATGCATTACAAGAATCGAAACGAAGGAAATCGATCGATCCACTAACCCATGGATAGATAGGAGAACGACAAAAAAGCCTGATTGACCGACTACCCTTGTCAATGCGATCAAAACTTTGAATGCAGAAGCATATCTGCCGCAGATCGAAATAAAGTTCTATACAGCTAGATTTCTTTGCTTCGGTCTCCGCATGTTTTTTGATGGAAAATTCTCGATCTAGAAAGTGGGTTGTCCAACTTGAATGTTAGTTCTTGAAGAGACCGGTAAGGCAGTTAGAAAAATGGTTTCTAATGGCTTCGAAACCAGTATAATGATGGCAATAATGTATTTGATAGTCTGTTGCGAAGACACACCCAACTTGCTATGAAAATGGAGACGAGGCAAACCTACTTCACGGTATATCATCACGCTGTCGATGAGGCTGTTAGATCAAGCTATTTACACTGCGACTTACAGAGTTCGTAGAGGAAAACACTACCGAGTACGGTTCTACTACTAGTCGTGAAGAGAACAAGACACTAGATGTGATGAGATCTCAACTACCTCATCGAATACGTCTCCCTACTCATCATCATGGAGTACTACCTGGTAGGTAGGTTGCCGTAGTGAGTCCGACCGAATTAGAGAATTGAGAATACCTTGTAGATTTGAAAATGACAGAAGTAGACTACCTCTGTACAACAGTTGTACTAAGTAGTATTGAAGAGGTACCTAACCCTTTGTGTGTTTCATACCCCGAGTACGTACGGTATTATACGTCGTAGTACAGTATTTGTTGACTGTTTGTCGTCTGCCGGATAAAGAATTCGAGGAACGTACCCAGACTCGAGGGGCGTCCTCAGCTCCCCAAAACCTCTACGAGCTTTTGAGGTGTGCGATTTCTTCTGATAAATGAATAAAAACTGTATTTAAGGATAACAAAAGATATAAAATAATAATTTTGTTTTATGACTATTATTGTTTATTAATATATTTCATTTTTGACGAACTTGCCCCCTTGCTTCCTTCATTTCCAGCCACAAACAAAGTCTCCACAAATCATTCATCGCGTCGAAGACACACACTCTGCTAGTCCACGACATAGTGAAAGAACAACTTCTACCATGGCACAACGTTGGGGAGACGTCTTAGATGACGATTCTGATGATGATGAAGTCGTCGTCCAACAACAAATTCCATCGCAAACTTCTGCCGGAGGCGGTCTTGTGATTCCACCCACGCACAAGTCTCGCATTGATTCCAAGGGCATCCAGATTATCACCTCTTACCGCCAACATCCAACCGTGGCATCACAGCTGATGAAAACAATTACCAAGGTTAAGGTTAACATGGTCAAAGTCCGCGAAGCCAAGGCTGTCGAGGAACGTCGCAAGTGGAAGAAGTTTGGAGAGGCCGTTAAGGACGACTCTGCTGGGCCTGCCCAGCGTTCCACTATCATCTCGAAGGATGATATTTTCATGGAGGATCCGAATGCCGATACTGACTTGCAAGACGAGGATCCAACTGCTCAACTTGGAAACAACTTGAACGAATTTTGGGCCAAGCAAAAGCGCCGAGAGCTTCAACGCAAGTATGATGTCGGTGGTGATGAAGGAGGCGATGGCGGTGGATGGACCCATGTTGGTGCTGGAGGCGGTACTGCCAGTGCCACAGCTGGAAAATACGTTCCTCCGTCACAACGAGCAGCCATGGCCAGTGGTGTCAAGCCGGAGCGTCGAACCGACGATTTGAACACTATTCGTGTCACCAATATTTCGGAAAACACCACAGAAGCAGACTTGCAAGACCTATTTAAGCCGTTTGGCCGTATTTCTCGCGTGTACTTGGCTAAGGACAAGGAGACTCTGCAATCTCGTGGCTTCGCTTTCGTTTCTTTTGTCAATAAGGACGATGCGGCTGAGGCTATGGAGAAATTGCAAGGCCATGGATACGATCACTTGATTCTAAAACTAGAGTGGGCCCGACCCAACGCTCCCAAAGATCCCGCCACAAGTGGCAACGAATATCGATCCGGATACGGAAAGGCATTGGCACAAGATACCAAGGAAAAGGTATCGTACGCTTCCAATCTTACTCGCTAGACAATGTTGTAGTGTTAATTTGACGATTACAACGATCAAGGGCACCCTAAAGACACCGATGAATGCGGCTGAAAAACAGTGAGAGTAACTAACTGTAAATTGAAGATATCTATACATATACATTACAATTATTACTATGAAAGCACTTTTGAATTTTGCTAGTGTATGGACTAGCATCTTCCACACTCTCCTGTTTCCACATCATGATTTGAGTCAACCTCAACAGAATCCTTTGATCATTTTCATATGAATGGCGCAGTCTGCAAAGTCATCATTCCAGCGAGCTTTCGAGCTTCCAAGATTGTCAAAGCCTGGGGAACTAAGAATCCACAGACGATCCATCAGTGCAATGGCGTCCCAGCAGTGGTGCAAGCCACTACTGTTTTATGGGTGGCATCATGCACAACCGGTGTCCAACCGGAAAGATTGTGTTCCTCTTATTTAGTCGGAAGGGTGCTAAGGGAGAGGAGGAAGAATGCCTATGCACGATTCTTGATAGAGTTGTGGTGGACACTGAAATTTCTGTTGAAAAAATGCAGCCGAGTGTCCAGTGCAAAGGGGCGGTACTATTTCATTGGAAATACTAGTGGTGCTTGACATGGAAAGTTTCTTTTACACGTACAATCCTCCTTGTTGGGTTGCATTACGTAAAATACATCAACACACCCAACATATGAATGTGAGTATTGCTGCTGCCTTCCCAGCATTTGTTTCTGGAAGACCACGCCAAATCTGACACTCACTGGATTGGACTTTTCCTCACTCGTGAGTTTTTTGCCTTTCCAGTTCTTATAGTGGGGGGTATCGCAGTACTGAGTGGATGGAAAGCTGTTGCATGATTTGTCCAGCCCCCTTGGGGGCCAGGTAGGTAAGCCAACTTCTCAGATGACAGCTATTAGCTAGTTAGTATAGCCATAACGTATGGCCTCTAGCAACAAGTTGTCATTGTTAAAGTTTCCGTAGAAGACTCAGACTGAAGGTAGCTTGCTATCGAGGAGTTGGGGCTCGACCCAGGGAACAGTCCCTCTGCTCTAGCTACCGGTAGAGATTAGGTACATATTCTCGGACGTATTACTGCAGTATTACGTATTACCGTATTTACTCTACCGTAGCTACCGTAGCTACCGTAGTACCCGGGAGACCCAGCTTCCAGTATTACTGTAGTACCTAGCCGTAGTAGCCTTAGCTCTCTATGATACCTACCGTAGGTAGCTAGAGTAGTGTAGAGTACCTCGAATCTTACGGTACGACGTAAAATATAATATTATCATTATTATAATATTTTATTTTATTAATATATACACAGTAAATAAGTAGCCAATATCATTTATTTGTAATACCCGTACGGTATTGTGTTTGTCAATATTAACTACCGGTACATACCTCTACCGAGGTACGACGTGTAGGCGAAATTCGTACGACTCACACTATTTCCACTAGATTCGTTGGAACAATCACAACCCGTACTAAAGTACGACTGGCTACTGTTACGTACAGTACTTACTCTACGTCGTACATAATAACAATTCTCACTACCGGTAGGATGGGTTTACAGGTACATACGCTTGCGAGAATTGATGAGAGATCCGAGAAGAGGAAAAGCGAGATCCCGAGATCCCGCTTGCTCCGTCAAGCCTTTTTCGTGGCGGATGAATGTAGAGAGTGGCAAAAGTAACATCATCTTTTGCCATCATAACGATCGCATTTGGTGCACAGAAAATTCCTAACTTCAGAGAATGATTGATTGTTGTCCTATTTCCTCAGTCTACCCAAGTTACTCCAGCTGAACATTTCCTTTTTATCATCCATTTGATTACACAAACCCTACCAAATCGATTGAAAAATGATAGGCTCGAGGGCATGGTTTGCCCTCATGCGCCGTGACTTGATCTATCGTCGACGGAACATCATTGGAACTGTACGAAAAGATTGCAAAAACACATCTTCGCTAAAAGAGGAAATCCTTCACTTGATGTTCTCACACGAGTCTCGTTTGTGCTCAACTGTATCTGCAGCTCTTCGAATTCTTTTTGCCCATCGCCTTTGTTGGTTTCTTGGTTCTTATAAAAAACGCCGTCGAAGATAGCGAATCGTTCGCACCCGTAACGGTCCCAGACACATTCCCGGACAATTCGGACTCGTTAATTCTATTCTCCTTCACAGATTATGTCACCACCCTACAGGCCGAACGAAAGTGCGTCGCATCGCCCAGCATCCCATGGAGAAGTAGTTCCCAAGGCAGTGATAGCTCTTTGAGTATCACTGGCATTTTTAACAAGGGGTACAACTGGCAGGTTCCTTTTGTAAAATGCGACAGTCGATTGTGTCGAGAAGATGGCCAGGATGCCCTACCCTTTTGCGAGTTCTTGGCACTTGGAGTTGCGCCTTCGTCGGAAGATGACACCGTTGGCTTGGAACAAGCCGAAGCTTTCCGTGATTATATATACAATGAATACCCTGTCTTATTGGATAGCGATGCCATGCCTTTTGATTTTGAATTTGTACAGATGTTTGAAAGTGATCAAGCTGTGGAACAGTTTGTACAGTCCGAAACCTACGGTGACGATTTCAAGTTGGCGATTTCGGTTGTGTTTGACGGTACCTCAGATCCGACAATTAACTACAACTACAAACTTCGAGTAAACTCAACAGGTTTCAACTCTCCAGAGGATCAAGGAAGGCCGGCTACTACCACCACTCCACCAACAGACCAGTTGTTTGAAACCTTTGCTCAAACCGATTCGGAGTCCTGTCCCGACTTGGTTGGTGGTACTCCCGATATGGGTCCATATTCACAGAGCTGTACCGGGAGATACATTTACAATGGTGCATTGACGATTCAAAGATTGGTCCATGACTTCATCATTTCAGAAACCGGAGCTCGAGGCAACGGTTACTATGTGGCCGAAAATGGTGTCCAGTTTGTGGCTTTTCCCTTCAAATCCTACGTTGAGAATGGCTTCTACGCTCAGATCAACGCTTTTGCGCCCCTCTTGATTACGTTGGTACGTCTATCATTCACAACCAAACTTTCAAAGAGTCTGGTGTAGCACTGATACATTCATTGTCCTTCTCTCTGTCTGCTTGTTCTATCTTTCCTTTCAGGGACTTCTTTACCCAGTGGCTGCTATCATCCGTTACATTGTCCTCGAGAAAGAACTACGTCAAAAAGAGTTGATGAAGATGATGTCTATCAAGGAATCTGATATTGGATGGTCGTGGTTTACGTTCTTCTTTGTGTTCCATGCTATCACAGCTTTGGGGACTGCACTTGTCAGCACTCGCCTTTATGACGCGTCCTCCCCACTCTTGCTATTCATCTTTTGGGAATTCACCTTCCTCGGTATCATCTGCTTCTCCTTTTTCCTTGCATCTCTGTTCAGCAAAGCTACCCGCGCAACTTTGGTCAGTCTTTTGGTCTTCTTTGTGGGGTACTTTTTGACGCTGGTGGTCAACTACCAAACGAGTTCTGTTGGTTTGATTTTTCTAGTTGCATTGCATCCAGTTGGAGCTTTTGCATTTGGATTGCAAGAAATTGGACGTCTGGAAGATTTGGGAGTAGGTTTGACCTTTGATACAATTACACAGACAGATTCCCCAAATGGCTACACTTTTGCAAACAGTGAGTACCTTTTTTGATCTACTTTAGTATCGATTGTTGATAACAATGTTCACTCACACCCTTTGTTTATGCTGCAGCTATGTCTAGCTTTTTGTTTGATGCTCTTCTGTGGGGTGTTGTGAGCTGGTATTTGAATCGTGTTGCTAGGGCAGAATATGGACGCCCACTGCCTTGGTATTTCCCCTTCACCTTATCCTACTGGTGTCCTGGTAGTGCACATGTTCCTGCAGAAGCGGAAGAGGAGATTGAATATCCCCCTGATGTCCCCGTAGAACCGATTTCAACAGCCATGAAGGATCTCCTTGCACAAGGGAAAGGAATCGAGATTCGTAAACTCACAAAGACGTTTGGAGACAAAACTGCAGTCAACCAGTTGAGCATGAATATCTTTTCGAATCAAATCACTGCCCTTTTGGGTGCAAATGGAGCTGGAAAGGTTGGTTTTTACTTTTCCTCTTTTGTTTTAAGTTCCATTTGTTTGCTTTCACTCCTAAACTTTGTCACTTCTGGCATATGTACCCCTCCTTGTGAAATCCTTTTTCTACACAGACTGTGAGTTGAAGACATAAGTACCAAATACATGTTTGTATTACGAGGATAACCCTTGTGCTAACAATGCAGTTCCCTGTAGACGACTATCTCAATGCTAACAGGAATGTTTGAACCTACCTCAGGATACGCAAAAGTTGGGGGGAAGGACATTCGAACAGAAATGAGCAGTATTCGGGGAAGTATCGGTATTTGTCTCCAACATGATTGCTTATTTCCAGAATTGACAGTACGGGAACACATCTCTTTCTTTGCAAGAGTAAAGGGAATGTACGGGAAGCTACCACGATCAGAAGCAGAACGTAAAGTTGATACCAGCATTCAAGATGTTGCCTTGGGTGAGAAAAGCAATACCCTATCCAAGAATCTTTCGGGTGGGATGAAAAGGAAGCTTTCAGTGGCAATTGCCTTCTGTGGGGACAGGTGAGCATGAAATCAGTGTCAAATTGCCTTCATCTACCTTCCTTGGCTCTCATTTTTGATGCACTTCATCTTACTTGATAAGTGAAATTGTGATATGTGATGAGCCCACCTCTGGAATGGATCCTTTTTCTAGACGATTCACGTGGAATGTTTTGCGTGAGTATAGAAAAAACCGCACGATTGTCTTGACTACTCATTTCATGGAAGAGGCAGATATTCTCGGTGATAGAATTGCCATCATGGCTGAGGGTCGGCTTAGATGCCAAGGTTCCTCCCTTTTTCTGAAGAAGAAGTATGGCGTTGGCTACCAGCTTACGATTGAGAAACAACCATCTTCTGCTGCGAAAGCAAGCAATTCAGAAGGACAGAGTGACATGAAAAATGAGGTTGCCATTGATCAGAAGATAGACCATATTGTGAAGGGCTGTGTACCAGAAGCATCTTTGTTGACCAATGTTGGAACAGAATTGAGCTATCAGTTGCCTCTTGGTGCTGCTTCCAACTTCATGCAAATGTTTGACAAGCTCGACGATCAGGTCACCAACAATGGTATTGTAACATATGGTGTTGGAATCACAACGCTAGATGATGTGTTTCTATTGGTTGCTCGTGGTGAGACTGCAGAGAAATCGGTGCCAAAGTCAGCAGAGAAAAAAGTTGCCTCCGATGTGACATACAGGGATGATATGGAACGATCTGCCAGATCCAAAATGGACCTTGAAAGTGAAGGACTGTTTGTTCGTCACATTGGTGCTCTTTTTCGAAAAAGAGCCCTGAACTTCAAGAGAGACAAAAAGGCTTGGGTAAGTGAAACAGAGAGGTAGCTTTATGGTTGATTCCTCTCCACATTCTCAATCCTCTGTCTTTATTCAGTGCTGTACAACCATACTTCCAAGTGCTTTTGTCTTGGTAGGCTTCCTTCTCTATGCCTTTGTCTCTCCAACTCGTGAGCTAGATGCTCTTACTCTAGACCTGAACGCATACAATGTTGATATAACAGCTGAACCAAGAAATCCCATCGTGTTTTCTGACAGCGAATCATTCTCCTGTCAGCCTGGAAAATGCATTTACGAGTTTCCAATTGTTGCTCTAGAAGCCACAAATGAGCTCTACTATTATTGTGGTACTCAAAGCTATATTGGAAATGGAACTTTGTGCTCTATTGACTCTTATGAAAACATAATTGATCAAATCACGGACGCTGGGGCAGCTCCAGTAGCAACAGCTGTAGCCAATGTGAACGAGTCTTCGTACAGCCTCTTTGATTCGGCTGATGCTTTTGCTTCAACACAGTATGGCGCCATATTCTACCATCATGACCTCTCGAGCACTGTTCTCGAGAATACCAACTCTTCCAGCGTTTTTGATGTGTATTTTGGTGACATAGGAATATCTCTCGGTGACATTGATATCACCACTTTGGGGCCGTTATTGGAGAGTGCTGGCATCAACATCTCTGACTTCAACATCACTGCTTTGCTGAGTGCTGGTGCCGAGCTTCAAAGTCTGGTAGGTGAACTCTTTCAAGAAAGTGTTGATGTCGTGGGACTGCCTTATTCTGAAGCTGCAGTTGAGGCGTGTCTAGATAGGGTTGGAAACTACACAACGCGGAGTGGGTGTGGAAGGTTTTCTGGCTATGGATATGCCATTCAGTACAATTTCACTGCAATTCATGTGGCTCCACTGTACCAAGTGCTTGCTGACGAGGCTCTAATTCGAGAGGGAACCGGAGACCCCGAATTCAAGATTCAGTCAACCATCCATCCATTGCCGATAACAAATGTGGAACAGAATATTGGCAAGGCTGATGATGCTTTCATTGCTTGGTTTCTGATCATTTTGGGTTTTCCTTTCATTGCTGGCTCTTTCGCTGTGTTTGTTGTTGAAGAGAAGCAATCCAAAGCAAAGCATCTTCAGACTGTCGCGGGCATCAAGCCAATTTCATACTGGCTCTCTACTTGGTTATGGGATGTTGTCAACTACCAAATTCCATGTTGGATCACCATCGCTCTCATGTTCATCTTTTCAATTGATATCATGACAACAACAACTGGAGGAGTTTTTGAAGGAATCCTGACGCTACTTGTATTGTTTGGGCCAGCTGCTGCTTCATTTTCATATCTGATCTCCTTCCTTTTCTCAAGTCCAAGTATATGCAATCTCTTTCTAATCATCACCAGTTTTCTTGTTGCATTTGGTGGAACCTTGGCCGTTTTCATTCTTCGTCTTATCGGAGCTGACCCGGCAAATCCTCGAGAGAGTTTAACATTGGCTGCTGAGATTGTTGAGTGGGTCCTTCGTTTTTGTCCAGCCTTTTGTCTCGGTCGTGGTTTGTATTCTGCCATCAATCTTGAGTCCATATCATTCTTAGAAGGAAAGCAGGTCACCGTTTGGAATGAAGCTGCCATCCTTTACGAGGTTATCTTTCTCGGCTGTGAGAGTGTTGTCTACCTCATCCTTACCATGAAAATCGACGAGTGGTCCACCAACCCTCGGATGGTCTCGCTTTGGAAGCAATTTCTCAGGATATTTTCATTCCAGTGGCTTTGCGACAACACCTACCATTATTCATATGAAACCGAAGGTGATCATGGGCCTAGAGATGACGATGATGTGATTGCCGAAGAGCAACGGATCCTTAGTGGTAGCGCCAATGACGACCTCATTGTTCTTAGTCAGCTCACCAAAGTCTACGACACAGGGAAGAAAGCCGTTGACTCGATATCATTAGGAATCCCACCAGGGCAGTGTTTTGGATTACTCGGAATTAATGGAGCTGGTACGCCTACACTTTGCTGTTCAGCGTCGCTGGTTATCTCTTGTTATTGCTCCATCTGACAGATCTTTGTTTATTTTTCGATCAATTATTTTACAGGCAAAACTTCGACAATGGCAATGTTGACGGCTGAGTTTCCTCCAACAAGTGGTGATGCAACTCTTGCAGGGTTTTCCGTCACTAAGGAGCCGGAGAAAACGCGACGCCGCGTTGGGTACTGTCCTCAATTCGATGCATTGCTAATGAATCTAACGGGGCGTGAGCACGTAGAGCTATACGCATCGATCAAGGGAGTCCCACCTGCACTCGTCAAAGAGGCCTCATCTTTGAAACTTGCAGAAGTGGGATTAAGTGAACAGGATAGTGACCGGCTTGCTGCTGGTTATTCCGGAGGGATGAAACGTCGTCTGAGTCTAGCTACTGCCACAATCGGAAACCCGAATATCGTGTTCCTCGATGGTAAGCCATTCTTCATAGAATGATTTCCGCTGCTCGTGTTGGTTTCCAAAGATCATGATCGATCATTTCTTATCATGCTGTTAAATTCTTTATTGCTTCTTGATGCATTTCTTCCAGAATGTTCAACGGGTGTTGATCCGGTAGCTCGCAGAGAGATCTGGGCCATGGTCTCAAACATGGTCTCAGGGGGTAACGTTGCACCAGAGGATAGGACTAGCGTAATTTTGACTACCCATCAGATGAGCGAGGCCGAGGCTTTGTGTCCTCGCATCGGCATCATGGCCGGTGGAAGACTGCGCTGTCTCGGCTCCGCGCAAAGACTCAAGAACAAGTTTGGACAGGGATATCAAATTGAGCTCAAAGTCAAGAACATCGAAGCCACTGACCAGGACTGCCGTGATATTTCGACTTCTTTAGCCAAGATTGCGGGAGTGACGCTTCCAGAAGATAACGGAGGAGACCCAGCGAATCACAAGTTTGCCCAGTCTTTTCTGACCTTCGATCAAACATGCAATGCCCTGTCTCAATTGACAGGTGACGATTACTTGACGAAAATGTTGAATGAGAACGATCCGGTAGGATATGTAGTATTTAAAGAAGCAAAATCTCCCACCGGCATTGATCTCGACAGTCTTGCCGAATTTGCTGCCACAGAACTGCGTATGCGCCGTTTGAATGAATTTATTGCGGAACTGTATCCAGATCAAGTCTTGAGAGAACGACAGGATACCAAGGCCCGTTACGAAGTTGGCTCAAAGGGTGTTCATATTGGAAGTATTTTTGCAGCAATCGAAGGAAGCAAAGAGCAGCTGATGGTGTCAGAGTACGGCGTTTCGCAAACATCTCTGGAGCAAGTGTTCAATATTTTTGCAGCTGAAGCAGAGAAACGCAAGCAAGGAACCCTAGATTAGTCGTGGGCCGAAGAAAAGGCTTTTCAAACATATAATTATGTATTTTCACCATTATTGCTGGATTTTGCATTTCAGGATATGCTTAGCTGGCCCAAGTCGTGTTCCTCCTGTTTAGCGGCGACACACAACTGTTCCACAAATGCATGCCATTCGAGGTTACTCTTCGTCTCGCACAAAGAATTGTGAATCCTCTTCAGCTCACGTTGGCACACTTCTAATGCCAGTAGGCGCGACTGAATCAGTTCGTCCAATACGTCGGGACTTAACCGATCGTCTTTGGGTTGCCCCAGTTGTACAACCAAATCAGAGAGCATTGTCAATCCATTTGACAAAGATTCCCTCGGTTCACGACCCTTAGCATCAAAAGAAAATGTAGCACGATTCTCCGACAATGTAGTGTACGCTCTAAGCTGCGGGTGATCCATCAGCTGCGCAACGATGCGATCTTGGAAGATATTTGGTCGAACCTTATTGGCAGCTTCCAAGAGATCTTGCCAAGTCCAAAAGACTATAGAGTTGGGATTGCTGGGAACGGAAAAACCATACGTCAAAAGAAGTTTCCAATTATCCTTGTCGTCACCGTAGGAGAGAAATACCTGATCTCCAGATTTTATTGGTTTCGTCGAAGATAGTGCCCAGATTTTGTGCTTGGCTTTATCTACGGTCGATTCACCACTCACTTCTTCGAGCAGTTGCAGCAGTGTCCCCGACGCAAATTGATGATTGAGCAAATCCAGACCGGGAATGATTGCCAATGGAACTTGTGATACGTCGTCGAGATCATTGGTGGTGGTGGATATCCGTGACGGTTGCAATTCAGGGACCGCAACAGACCGAGATCGGACCATAGAGAACGCCCACAGACACTCTTCGAACGAGAAGGATATTGTTTCGTGCCCCTTCTGGGCGTCTACCAGTCTCTGACAAACACCACGGACTCGATCTCGCGTTGCACGAAACGATTCCATGTAACATCTGGGAAGACACTTCGAAGTGACCATTTCATCCCACAGATCTTGAGGCAGCGTCCAAATGGAAAGATGATGTCGCGGGAATACATTTGTGACGTAAGGATCATTATTCTTTCGTCTTCGTAGCAGTTCTATAGCCAACCGTTCTTCCTCATCGGAAGTGACGTGTCGCATCGTTGTCATCCAAGATTCGTCTGTGTCTTCCTTCTGTTCTTGGAAGATGCTACCAGAGGACCAAATGGTATCTTCCAAAGGGATTTCGAGAAACACCACCGGACCGTAAGAATTTCCATCAGGTTTGGGTCGATCAACGAGGGATTGGACGCCTCGAACAGCGCCGCTACCATCCTCAGTGGGGAAATCAACCAGCCCCAGCGAGAACGGTTGCAAGTACCGTTCAGCGGCGGCAGCGGATTTTTCTGCGCAAGAATCCGTTGTTTCATAATTTTGATTGTCCTGGTGCTGCTGTTGTCGGGACGAATGATTGGTCGGAGATGTCAGTTGGTAGCAATGAGACGGACGAGCTGTCAAGAAAATGATCCAAACCCTTCGATAGAAAGAACAAAGTACGGTTCTTGTGGTAGGCATGGATTGCGGTGCTGTTCAGAGTTCAGAGGCTGATTGTTGTTGTTGATGCTGTTGTTGCGCTGCCGTAGTTCTTTCAGTGAAGATGAACACCAATCCCTACCATTTTCGAAACCCCCCCCATCAACGGGACGGTTGCGTAGTTTTCTGTACCGCGCCTACACAACAAATCATACCGTCCCAATTTCGGACTGTTTTGCATCATACCAGGGCGACGTATGATAGCGTGTCTTTTGGCGCGCCGATATTAACCTTATCCCTAACTTTTGCGACTCAAAAGTAGCGACGGAGAGGCACTCTTAACAACGGAAAACTCCCAATGACACAACATGAATTTGCGATCTTACCCCCGCACTTTCAACAACGCTCTCCTCTTATTGACACAATGATCAGCATTTGCTTTCCAAACCTTCCAACTTCTGCCGTTCAAGTTGCTGAATTTGCATTACCGTCTGTCGTATGGCACGTGGAATTTTTGGAACAAACTCTGCCATCAACCCACCGATGGTACTGTGTAGTAGGTTTGCATTGCGACTACGGTAATAATGATACATTACATCGGTTAAGTACGACTTCTATCGTAAAGAAACACATACGACTTCGAACTACCACTGTAAATAAATTGGTGACAATCGATGCATCCGTTACGACGTCCCGTCTTAGCGTTAAATTTTTCGAACAACATACTGCGAGTACCCTGTAGTAGTACAACCGTGATGGAAACGGTCCTCAATGACTACCGTACCACGGTACCGGTACTACCGTCCTCCGTACGTACTACGGCTGCTACTTTGTTCTCGAAGTATTTTTCTTCTCCAACGAAACTCGTGCATTTAAGGTTTCTGGAGTGAGGAACTTCAAGGATTCTAATCAAGCGATAAGCGATCACTTACAGCTTACCGGATTAGAGCGGTAAATATTGCAGACAATTATCAACATTATGAGAAAGAGGCGATCAGTTCACCGATTTCTCGTGTATTCAATAAAGAGTTTCGACAAATGAGAAATTCGATTTCTCTTTTTGAAAGTTTCTGACATGTGATTGAAGAAAAATCGATTTCGAAATATTAAAATTCCCAAGCGTTTCTCAATCGTTCGTGCGTGCGGAGAAGCGAATTTTCACGTTCGACGCCGTCGGTAGGCAACGAATGAACAACCCCCATTTCGAGATCACTTTGGGCCGTGACTTCTCTCGAACACTAACAGTCGTTCACTCTTACTGCGCTCCATACACACCATTGTGCTCTTTCACCTCCCTCTCTCAAAGTGTTCATTCCGTATGGTCACCTCGTAATCGCACTGTAAGAAACACCATCAATCACTCTGTCGTTACCGACTGTTGAAGACAGACAAGGAGCAACCTCCTATACTACCCGTACGTCGTAGCTAGCTGCTAGGTAGTCAATGTGACTGTTTGCCCTTTTCCACTCACGACAGTAGTGCACTTGTTTTTTGTTGTACAAGTAGTCACGTGCTACCTCGCTAAAACATTGCACTCATTTTGCGGCTGCCAAACCAGGAGTTCATAAATTGAGGCACTCACTCTTGGCGGCCTCTTCGGACTCATAGATATATTGCGTTATTATTATTTTATAATAATCATATGTTCTGATGGCTGACGACGAACCATTCTCCAACGACAACAGCAAAAAGGAGGAAGCGACTGCAACTCTTGCTGCTCCCCCGGCCAAAGCAGCGCACTTGTGCCCCCCCTTCACACAATCTCCTCCTCCCAATCCACCCAAAGACAGTACTATCGAAGTGATGAAGGAAACAACTGCGATGGAAGAGCCAAACGATACGGAAGAAACATCTTTGGACAAGGATCTGCCAGGAATAGAGGGGAAGAACAACAACAAGGAAGCACCCAAAGATGATACTCGGAGCACTATCGAAGTGATGAAGGAAACCACTGCGATGGAAGAGCCAAACGATGCGGAAGAAACTATCGAAGTGATGAAAGAAACCACTGCGATGGAAGAGCCAAACGATGCGGAAGAAACATCTTTGGACAAGGATCTGCCAGGAATAGAGGGGAAGAACAACAACAAGGAAGCACCCAAAGATGATACTCGGAGCACTATCGAATTGATGAAGGAAACCACTGCGATGGAAGAGCCAAACGATGCGGAAGAAACTATCGAAGTGATGAAAGAAACCACTGCGATGGAAGAGCCAAACGATGCGGAAGAAACATCTTTGGACAAGGATCTGCCAGCAATAGAGGGGAAGAACAACAACAAGGAAGCACCCAAGGATGATACTCGGAGCACTATCGAAGTGGTGAAGGAAACCACTGCGATGGAAGAGCCAAACGATGCGGAAGAAACTATCGAAGTGATGAAGGAAACCACTGCGATGGGAGAGCCAAACGATGCTGAAGAAACATCTTTGGACAAGGATCTGCCAGGAATAGAGGGGAAGAACAACAAGGAAGCATCTGTGACTGCCTCTACCAGCAACTCTCCTCTCAACAAGGAGGCAAAGGAAAAGGTTGACTACGAGGGTCGCGGCGGCGTTTCTGAAGACGAAACGGGAAAGAACCCCTCGTTTGTACGCACCAAAATGGGATTCAGGCCTTTCGATCATCCCCACAAACATATGGACGCTGCTGCCTCTTCCACATCTACTGAGGAAACAGAGGATGAACTCGACCGAAACGACGCCATATATGAGATTGCCGAAGACGTCCTAGTGTCAGCAACTGTGAACGAGAAAGCCGGCGTTCCTGCCTCGTCAAAAGATGAGAAGGCCGCCATTCCAAACTACGACACGCTCGTTGAAGAGGAGAACAACGTCGACGGAAATGGTAATGGAAATTGTGCAGACAAAGAAACAAGACCACTAGTGGAGGTTGGCAAGAAACATAAGGCGAAAGAAAGAGGAAGAGGCGGCAAAACAAAAAAGGACAAAGGCAACAAAGTCACGTCAAACAAACAACAAGTGGAAAGCGACGACGATGACGAGGAAGAAGAAGTTATCGAATGCCCTCTTGTTCAAGACATTCTTGTTGGCATCGGACAAGCGCTGAATGCTCATCCTGGCAATCAAAGAATGGTCGCAATCATCGCAGTCCACAGAGATCGTTACAATGACGCTGACAAAAAAAGAAGAAAAAGAATTCTGAAAGAAATCCTGTCCGAAGTCCAACGCGGCGGAACTCGATTCTTGAAAGTCAATCAAAGTGGCACTGGGTGGGTGAGATGCAGCTCAAAAGAAAGTCGGGTCAAAGGTACGTGTCCGGCGGAAGGTTAGTACAATTTTCGGATATCCTCGACATTCTTACAGGGATTATTTCTTGTCACTGCTCGGATTTTTCTTTCGTTGTAGTCTTGGAATGCCTTCGATTCGACATGGATGCCCGTTCCAATCGCGGTTCGTCCGATTCGTTGCGATCCCTCCCAGATAAAAAAAATAAACGGATTGCCGGAGAAGAGAACTCCAGCACTCCACCATCTCTTCGGGGACGAAAAAGTGGCCAGGTTCAAGGTCTCTTGGGAGAAAGTAATGGTTCAACTTCGTTGCTGAACCCGCCTCATCTCCCTCTCCCTCAAGGAGGTTTATCGCTCGCGTCAAACGAAGAATTGCTACTCGATCCTGGTAGGTCAAGCCACTTTCCAGGAATGAGCGGGAAAGCGGCAGGTCCAGATGCACTTTCGGAATTGGAAGCTGTGCCGTCCGATGCAAGAGCCATCAACGGCATCTCAGTTCAGAATCCTGGGGGGCTAGTCCAGGGACCGCCACTTCGAACGGATGTCGTGATTGGTAGGGAAGCTCTCTTATATTCTCAAGAAGGAAACCTTCATCTCCAGACATTGGTACAGGCAAATGTTGGCCACGAAATTATTCCTACCGATTTGAAAAAAGTCAAAGCGAAAGCAATTTTGGACAGGATGGTAGTCGCCGGCACACGATTCCTCATGAAAGAGGTAGACGGCCGCGGTTTGTGGTATCATCTGTCTGACGCCGAAGCCCAAACCGTGATATATCGGGGACTATGTGAGGAAGAACGGAGGATTCAAATTCTGCTGTACTCCAATCTTCCACCAGCACAAGTCATGCCCGGACTGTCGAACGGATTAGAGATTGCCAGACAAGAGCAATCACTTGCTCGGACCCACCTGCAAATGGATCAAACCAATGATACTAATAAGGAGAAAACATCAGAGAAAGATAACAGAGGTGGACCTCCGAAAAAAAAGTACAAGAAGAGACTGAGAAAGGTCCTCGAAGAAAGACGAAGATTGGACTTGACGACTTCAACCAAAAAGCCTTCCAACTACGGCACACCAGATGCTGCTAAGGGACGACGGAAAAATGGATCCGAGTCGTCTGACGACTCTTCGGATACTTCTGACACCAACTTAAAGAGTACCATTTTGAACGGTCCTGTTGAGATTCGTCCTTATGACGTGATATTGGGAAGAGGAAGGGGCAGTTTCAATCATCCCGGAAACAAAAATCTCATCATGATTTTCCGTAAAAGCAAGATCCCTTACAGTATGGCCTCGAAAAACGAAAAAATTCAAATGGCTCGAGATATTGTTGCAGACATTCAAAGGAAGGGCGGAAGATTTTTGAAAAGACACGGTGACGATACTTGGGAGATCATTTCTAACAAAGATGCCTACAAAAAAGTTGGCCACGGGATACGAGATTTGAAAGACGAAGACGCCATTTCGGACTCCAGCAAATTCCAAGTGGACGACGTTCTAAGTTCCAAGAAACGAGAGAGGGATGATATCGTCGTTCCAAACCCGAAGAAATATGCAAAACTTCGGTCTGGCAAGAGAAAACAGGATCCCATGAACGATCGTCGTCATGAAGTACTCGAGGCTGCGCGGAAGGATGAACGTGAGCGTCTCTTCCCTCCGGCGATGAAAAGCTATGGGGAGAACACAAAGGACGACGTTCCGTCTAACATAAGTGCGGAGGAAAAGGTGCCTCATGTTCATAACCTTAAAAGAAAAGAGAGCGAATCCTGGACTTCATTCAAAAGAGACGACGGAGATTTGCAGCCTCGACCCATTGACGTTGTCTGTGGAAGAGGAAAGGCGTTCAACCGTCATCCCGGGAATCGTAAGATGCATGATGCAGTCACAAAACTAAAATATCAGTACAGAGATGCCACCTCTCAAGAAGAGAAGTCTCAAATTGCCCACACGGTGCTTCGTTCGATTCAGGACGTGGGAGGAAAGTTTTTGAAGTACGACGAACCCAAGCGACAATGGGAAGAACTGACGTACAAAAATGCCCTGAAAAAAATCTACCACAGCATCCGAGATTCTCTTTACAACGACCGGGCAGCGAATTTATTCGACGAAGAAGCCGAAGTAACGCGAAAAGCGGACAGAAAAAGTTCAGATGAAGGGAAGGATATCAGGCACGATGCAAGTAGCAAGGGCATTTCCGACAATCGTCCTGTGTACTCGATAGTCTCCGGGGATTGGAAGGACGCACGAAATTCTCAAAGAAACGACCATACGTTGCTATCAGGCGAGCAAAATACTCGGCCGCAGCACGAGTCTCAAAAATTGCCAGGGATGATTGGCGGCGGAAATACAAGGACTCATTTGACCGGGATTGTGGGACATGATGCTCGCGGATCTCCGCATTTATCCCTTCATGATAACCAGGCCAGAGCAACGCTTGCGGCAGCTGCACCTCTAATGCAACAGCATCTAATGAACATGGGAAGACACACAATCGGTGGGCAGCCTTG
Organism: Nitzschia inconspicua; assembly: GCA_019154785.2. Taxonomy (NCBI): domain Eukaryota; phylum Bacillariophyta; class Bacillariophyceae; order Bacillariales; family Bacillariaceae; genus Nitzschia; species Nitzschia inconspicua. The sequence continues at coordinate 4,180,199 of JAGRRH010000017.1, forward strand.
GTCGATCGGACCGGAACAATCACATGGACACATGACGCTGAGTGAATATGAGGCTGCAACACGGGCATACCACGAGGAATTGCGTAGCGCTTCAGCAGAAAGTTTCTCAGGTATGGGGAGAAGTCGAGGTTTAGAATCTGGCGTGATTCTGTCTGGATCGTCGAGAATCCAGCACCCCGACTACAATCAATATCTTGGTTTGGGTGGACTGCGGAGATATTAGCGTAAGGAAATGAGCTGAAAATAATATATATTTATATATCCCGTAGTATTAAACTCAAGTTTACCGTCGTAAGGCCTAAGTTATTCAAACTACTACGATCGTGTTAACACATTATTCACGATGTACATTTGCCAGATCCTCGCTATCTTCGAGTGAAATCGGGTGCTCATTTACAGTTAGCTGCCATGTCTCTCAAATCATAAACTTTACGAAGCCGTGTTCTCAATATATATATATTACAGTGTATATTACAGTTGTTAGTATAATAAGAGGGATGCAAATTATGTGTATGATAAAATAAAGAAGATAAGAGAGACACAATAAATGTAAGTCGTATTCTCGAGGGATAGGATGCCAAAATATACGATTAACTGTAAGTACTTACAGTTAATAAAGTAGTTGTGTTTTCCAAAGGACATCATGATATGTGGTGTGAAGTTGTGCACATCACTCACTCTTTATTTACAGTAGTTATTAAAAATTTGATTTTCAGACAAGAACCTGAAATGTTATTGTCTGGGGGAGGGGCTTATGATTGATCCGGGTCATTGTCATGACCCAAATCCAGAAATGCCTGTATTCAGTTATCCACGGCTTTTCTTCTCACGACAACGATCTCTGGTTGTTTCGTGCACGAGAGAGACCATGAATTTGTATTGGATATCCTGTAACAGTCCATGAGCCCTAGACTTCTAGAGCAGCATGAAATGATTCGATAGACACAGCCGAGACTCTTATTAACATCACACAACTAGAAAGGAGAGATCTGTCAGTCATGAAGATTGCTGGTCTGATTTCTCGGTTTGAGAACCGAGGTGGAACAGATCCGAAATTATCAGTGGATCAAAGAGCCTCTTTAAACCAAGGTGAAAATGATCAAGAAGATTCATCTCGGGATTTTACAGACAAAGTGAAAGCAAGCCCAAGAACATCCTCTCCTGGGCGCTTGCAGATCAGAAGAGCGATCCAAAATCTCCGGTCTCCGAAATCCCCCGGTATTTCTAGAATTTTGGAACTTGATCAAAACGACAGCGAGCAAGTCCGGGTAGACAATATTTTGGAGTCAAATTCTTCTCAACAAACAACAGTTACCAGTGTCGATGAAACGAAGGAAAGCAATGGAGACCTTCTTGACCGTGTAGATGCGTCTAACGAAGAAACAAATATAAGGGAATTTCTGATCACGGAACACTCCAACAGAACTCTTGTGACAGACAACAAACAAAAGAAGTCTCAGTCTTCGAAACTCCCCGATACTCCCTGGAGCTCTCGAAACTTGGGAGGGACTTCAAAACAAATTTACGAAGATTCAAGGATAGAGGTGTCAGGTACAGAAGTAGAGAAATCGGAAGGGAGCCGCAAGATGCAATACTACGAGGCAGAGTATGGAACTCTGGCTCTCAGGGACGAAGATCCGCTTTCTACGAAAGAATGTTACGTCGAAGATGATTGCTCTTTGCCCCCCGAAGTGGTGGCGATGTCAGCTGTATCAGACAGTAAGAATACAAAAACCAAAGCGAAGTCATCGCCGTCGTTGCTGAAAAGCTACAACATCGGGGATGTAAGTAAGAAGAAAGAAAGCGCAGGAAAATTTCGGAACAATAGTTCGCGACAAGTCACTACTGGTAATGGAAACTCAGACCATCAACCTCATAGTCGTCGAAGGCCTTCAACAGGCTTGCTGAAGCGACTAGGCTCAAATGAAAAGACAGAATCTTCATCTAGTAAACAATTGGAAATTTCTGTGAAGCCGCGAGAGATCGATAATTCCGAAGCCATAAAACCCCCAACACGAAGCCTTTCTGCCGGAAATTTGGCCATTGCCAAACTAAAGGCGAAGAGTTTTCGTGAACGAAAGGCAAGAAGCCAGTCGCCTGGTGATGAACAATCGACTGACAGAAAGCCTCGTCCAGGCCAGAAAAAAAGTGTAAGGAATCTCATGGGCAAATCGAAAGAAGGCGATTCTTTTGCAATAAGAAAGGATAGTAACGAGAACACCAATCCGTTGGAATCTCCCAGTCAACCTCGTCCACCCCGACGAATCCGAGGGAGGTCCCCGGGCAATCTTGTAGAACGACAAGACTCAACGTCCACTGAACAAGATGAAAACTCGGAAGACGACTCCTCCAAACGTCCTATCTTGATTAGGCTGGAATCCAGGGGACGGTCACCCGGAACTATTCAAAGAAGTATCAATATGTCGGGAGAAGTAAGAAGAAGCCAATCACCTGGTTCCCTGAATCGTGAAGGACAGTCTCAAAGCGGGGGCAGATCTCCAGCTGCAATGAAGAGACTGAGCTACAGCAGCAGGACGAAGTCACCCGGAAGGCTAACAAGCTTAAGGAAATCATCGGGGTACAATAATGAGAATTCCAGCCAATCCCCATCTGCAAGTCGGACGGCAGCAGATCGAAAAGTCCAAGGATCTTTTCGAAAGAACGGTCACAGTTTCAGTGCTCGATGCGCAACAGAGTCGAGCAAGGAACAATCCAATTCCCCAACGACCAAAACAGAAATATGTTTTGATCCGCAACCAACTTCGACAGGAGCTATAGATATCAAAATCCCACCTTCATCTCCATGCAAACCAAAGTCATCATCTCGACTAGGAGAAAGAGAAATTGTCCTGGCCGGAAGAGCTCAGTCTCCCGAACGAACCACAATATATGAAATCGAATCTCCAAAAGGTGAAAGTATGTCCGCAAAAAATCTCTCCGTGCCACGTGCCAAGTCTCCCGGTGCACTTGCTCGACGCCCTGCCAAAAATCCCCGAGCGACGCAAACGAAGAAGGCCCAAAGCTTGTTCGAGAAGACGTCGCCTTCTTCCGCTCATTTGAGCCCGAAGCCACGGATTTCTAAAGACGACAACCTTCTCATAAAAAGCGGCGACCAACCTTCTTCCTTCTCATCTTTCCAATAAGTGAAACGAATCGTTGGCGCTGTTTGGCAGTGCAGAAATAATGAGGAAAGTATTTTTTAAATATGATTGCTCGAGAAATTATGAATGTTGCCTTGCAAATTTGGGAGTATCTTGATGCGGCCCGGATACTATGATATGAGTGCTAATCGTACGAGACGCAATGTCAAGGAAACTTACAAAAGTTTTCGTATTAGTCCTATTTCTACACAACAGCTGACATGCAAGATACGTATTGGATACATTTTCGTACTCCGAACTCATGCGTTCACTACTTCCTTCGGTTGCCTTCCTCTGCCACCGTGGGTCGGGACCAGACCTAGACTTTCCCCCAATCTTCGGAAAATGCTCTTGACTCTGTATGCGAGAAGCCTGAGCAATCCTCTGGTGCGTGGTTTTCCAAGTCCACCAAAAGCTCTTGAGTGGAAGTTGACGAGGGCTTTTTCATACTGGATGTTTCTAAGCACCGACGTTGCAGCTTCCCAACCCCATCGCTCGGCCTCTGCCCTGGCTTTCTTTCCCATTTCTTCTCGAAATTTCTTGTTTTGAAGCTGTTTCATTCGAGCAACAAAGCCATCAATGTTACCAGGCTCCACGAGAAAGCCATCCTTTTCGTTTTGAATTAGATCTGGGATGCCACCGGCTTTGGCACCAACCACTGGTACACCTGAAGCCATACTCTCCAACACCACAAAACCAAGAGTCTCTGAATCGCTTGGCATAACAAAAACATCCGCACTAGCAAACGCCTGGGACAATTCATCTCCTCCCATTTGACCCATAAATACAGTCTTGGTATCCTTGAAGTATTCTTGCAATTCTTCCATTTGCGGTCCTTTCCCTACCACACAGAATCGTGCATTTGGCATTTTTTCCAACATGGGCTTGACATCCTTCAATCTCTTTTCCGCTCCCAGACGACCAACATATACCATCAAAAAGTCATCAGTATTTCCATCGGACATTTTCTTCCTCATCTCGTCGCTTTTGAACTTGGGGTCAAATCGTTCCGTATCAATTCCCTTGCGCCAGACTTCGACTCTTGGAATGCCATGCTTTTTGAGCTCTTCCTTCATTTGTGGAGACGTAACCAAGGTCAAATCGGCTCTACTGTGTACGAATCGCAAGGCTTCCCAGGACATGTACTCAATGCCGGGGATAAAGTTGAGATAATTGACAGCATAAGATGGTAAATGAGTGTGGTAACTCATAACCAGAGGAATGCACATGACACGAGCGTAAAAGAGAGCTGCGAAGAGCATGAACCCACTGTAGAAACAAGTGAAAGAACAGAGCAGCGTGAATGATGACATGAGAAACAAGGGACAAGACTAAAGACTGCAAAAACATGGAGTCGAAGATTGTTTTTTTTGTGTGTGTGTGGTTTCGAGTGAATTTCCAACTTACGGGCTGGTTACATGGATCAAATCAGGCTTGAACTTTTCGAGCATTGTAGCACCCTTCATTTCTGGCAAATCCAAAGTCAAGGATATTTGATTGTACAATGGAAACGTAAATCCGAGTGTATGCTGGATTCGATAACCCAAGAATGTCTTTGGAAGTTGATCGGCCGGTGTCATGGAGTCGACCGTGAGAATATCGACTTCATCTCCCGCTTTGGACATGAACTTGAGCATTTCTTTGAAACGGTTGGCATATCCAGAAACGTGTGTAAAAGGAGTAGGTTCAACCATAAGACAAACTCTACGTGGGGGATTTCGTTTTAGAGGAGGGGCATCATTGGTGTTGCTGTTGCTGTTGTATAACAACCTTTTCATCTCGAGTTGAGTAGATGATGACTTGCGATGAGGAATCTGTCTGTCGGAACACATTCTCGAGTTGGTTGTCCATTCCGTTACAGTGTGAAAGGCAGCCGTTGACATCGCCACAATGGCAACGATCAAGATGGAAAAGAACAATGAAAGTTTCATGATGGTAGTATATTGCAACAAGTAGTGGTGGTAACGGCACGAGGATACAAGCTCGTTTGAAGCTTGAGTCTCGGTGGGGTGGTCAGTGCTGTTGTGTTGATGTCTCTTGATGCGTCGTCGTTGTCGTTGCCGTACTTTTCTGTTTCTCAGTCGGCTGGACGACGATGAAAGTGATGCAGTCACTTTGACTTTAAGATTGTGTAGCAATGCTGGTGATACTGATAATAATGGAAACAATGCGAGACAGACAATTATGACGTATCGTTGATCGAGTTCAGCAGCAACAGAGTCTCTAGCTAGAGAGTAGAGTGGCTATCATGCCGTAGTAGCTATAGATTCACTCCTCTCTTGCGTTCATTCTTCTGCTGTGTAGTGTACCGTATTGTACGACGTTAACATAACCTGTAAGGCTTAAGTAAAAGTACGGAAAGAGGTTTCGTACTACGGTAAAGTCGTAGTGTTGAAGTGTTGTAGGGGCGTGTAGAGCCGGAGGGAGGGGAATCTTCCAAATTCACAGAGAAGCTTTGTGAACGTCTTGGCTCGCGGCAGCTAGCTAGTAGCAAGCTTTTGAAATAAATGACAAGCATCGTCATTGATGTCATATCAGTGTTTGAAGTGATAAATGAGACTGCACATTACTTAAAGCACGCCATTGAAAGATTTGCGTTCAATGTCCATCTTCAATCAACGCTGTCCCGCGTCCCCCCGATTTCTGATAATAAATGGACAGACCTCACTGTGCCGAAGCCAACGACTTACGACTATGGTAGTACATAGTACAGTACGGTAGGTATGATACCGTGTATTGGTACCGTGTGACTCCCTGTCACCGCGTACAGTTTTACCGGTACCGTAATAACCGTACCTGGTAGTATCATACGACGTACAGGTACATACCACGTCCGAACTGCTACTAGGTAGTAGACTACCGGTACTTTCGTGTCATCACAGTCACAACAATCCAGTCAATCAGTCAATCCATCCGACAGATTTTCTATCCACAAGTTGGGTCGAAGAGAACACACAAAAATCACAAATCACAAATCACAAATCACAAGCTCCTGTCATGTGTCGCCGTTGGCGGGATACTACACTCTAGTAGCCGATCAAAATGACAATCATCACATTCTCTACTGCAAGAAAACGTCCATGGAAACTAGCAGGTGTTTTTCTTTCGATCTCCCTTTCGACGCACAACCAACCTAATTTTTGGAGGTCGTTCTCCGCGACCGCATTGTCGGCGTCTATCAGAAATGGCACTTGCAGACGTATTGGAGTGATCGGAGGGGGCGCTTCAGGGATTTTCGCAGCAATATCTGCCGCCGAATCAGCTGCGATTGCAGAATCTAGTGGAAAGGGACAATCGTCCAAGATCGAAGTTGTGGTCCTAGAGGCCACCAGCAATACACTTCAAAAAGTAAAGATCAGTGGAGGGGGACGATGCAACGTTCTCCATGACACGTCGAAATCGGTTCCTACAATACTCTCTGGCTATCCCAGAGGTCAAAGAGAGCTGAACGGTCTCTATAACAAGCGTTTCACACCAACTATGGCGCAAGAGTGGTTCGAACATCGTGGAGTCGAACTTAAAGTCGAGAAAGATGGTCGTATGTTTCCGGTCACCGACTCTTCACAGACAATCATAAATGCTCTGATGAAATCTGCCGAGCAGGCTGGTGTGGAAATTCGATTGAAGCAAAAGGTTGTACATGTGGAAAAGGCAGAAACTTCAGGATTCAAAGTCTACTTCAAAGACGAAACCAACGAATTCTTTGACAGAATCATTCTCGCAACTGGATCTTCGCCCGTCGGATATACCTTGGCGAAATCTCTAGGCCATGATCCTCTTGTCACGCCAATTCCCTCTCTCTTTACACTGAACTGCAAGCACGCAGTGTCGCCTGGTGGAATCTTGCACGGTCTATCGGGAGTATCGGTGCCATCAGCCACACTCACGTTGAAAGTGCCTGTCGAACCACAAGACTCTGGTAACAGCAACAGTCCACAAAATGAGACAAATGCAAACCCCACTTCAAAGCGGAAGAGAAAGGCCAGTAACAAAATTCTTGAACAAAATGGGCCACTTCTCATCACACATCATGGCATTTCGGGTCCAGCAACCCTACGATTGTCTGCTTTTGGCGCAAGAGAGTTTCGTAACATGAACTATCGTGGGTCTCTCACGATCAACTGGGATGTCCCAAGTTTGGGTGAGAATATTGAAGAGCTCTTTGAGGATTTGTGGTCATGTACAACGACCATACCAAAACGAAACGTTGCGAGCGTCTGCCCCATCCCTGGAAATTCCATTCCACGGCGGCTATGGTCCGCTTTGGTACTGGCAAGTGGATTCGAATCTAATACCGAATGGAAAGATGCACCGAAAAAATCTGTTCGGCAGTTGGCATCAAACCTTGTAGCCTTTCCATTAGAGTTCACGGGGAAAGGAACCTTCAAAGATGAATTCGTAACGGCGGGAGGTGTCTCCCTAAAGGAAATCGACATGAAGACTATGGAGTCAAACAAATGCCCTGGTTTGCATCTCTGTGGCGAGGTGATCAATGTAGATGGAATCACAGGTGGCTACAATTTCATGAATTGCTGGTCAACTGGATATGTCGCAGGAGAAGCTTGTGGCTGCTTCGAGAGTAAAAAACCAGATGAGTCTCTGACGAATGGATAATTTCCGAACAAGAAAATAATAATAATGGACTTTTTATTTGAGATTATTTTTGCTACGGCAATGCGATTGTAGGGTACACTTCCACGCTTGGTGGATAAAATTCCATTTCATCATACACATCAAGGCCATACATCTTGAGTGTGTAACTCAACCTTGCTCACGATAGTTGGAGTAGTTTCCAGTCACCAATTCCTTCCAAGCAGTCGCATTCCGAGGGACAAAGCTACCCGACGCATTGTTCACGATCAATAAAGGGATTTTTATGTCAGGAATCTCTCGCACTAGAAACTTTCTTGACACTCACAACAACACTTACCAGTTTTCGGGCGATATGTACGAGTTATAACTTTTTGAGTGGAAATTCGGAACATGCTTTAGACCGACGGGACCCTCCCGACACACACTCTTAGGATCGTACACTTCATCATGATCTGTGCGTTGACATGCAGCTGAAGAACCCTCTCCATCCGTAAGGTAAACGACGCCTTGAGGACGAAGAGGTGTTTGTTGGCCCTCTCTCGATGGACATTCCAGCGGATGTACGACTAGTAATCAGATGCACGTCAACAAGACTACTGTTGTCCTGTTGAAGATTCTCCCATAGCACTCCCATACGATCGTCCAGGCAAATCTCCATTCCGAAACGAATCCCGTCAATCTCAAAAACATTCCCTTCAATGATTCGCACACCTCTTTGATTCAAAATAGAGTCCATCATATCTTCGTCTCCGATACCGAAAAGATCGCCGTATTTTGCAATATTGGATTTGCGCGGATTGGGTAATCCATTTTCCCGATCGAGAAAGTCTGCTGTTGATATGTAGTTTTTGTATAGTTGGAACTTGCTGGTCAAAACTTCGGATCCACCTTTCACTATGGGCGCAAAGCTGAAATACAAGATCTCGCCTTCCTCAAGGTGTTGACCTTCCGCTTCCCATGGTTTCTCTGAGCTATCGCTACATTATAACAGACAACAAGAGCAGAGAGTTACAAAGAATGTAGCAGCTGAACCAAATACTGCAGACACTTTTTTCCATCGGACGTATGATGACTGAGCCATAATGATGGTTCCAAAGACGAATACGAACTTTGGATCGTTGATCAAACTGGAAATCATATCACCCACAGATAGGAGTAAGCCTCCTTCTTTCAAATCTGACAAGCTGAAGCTCCGAGCGGCCCACGGAAGGTGAACTCGGGCAGCATAAAGATCTTCAACACGTCGGGAGAATGATCCTGAAAGAAGCGAAAAAGTAGAACAAAAATCGTCAATGTCACTACGCCAAGCTCCCCCAACAAGTCAATTAAGCACTCACAATTTGCGGAGTTTCATCCAAAACATCCTCTGAAAGGGAGTTCAACAACATCTCTAAGATCTTGAAGCAATGGTCCAAATCCTTCGACAAATCCGCGTTTCCCAGGTAGCACGACCCTTCATCGTCGACAGATAGTTTTTCGCATTCACCATATTCAGCGCGCCCTCCTCTAGCGTGTTAAGGCTGAAGGAAAGAAACTGAGTAGCAGTGTATTTGGAATCTCTTTTTTACGCTCTCAACTCTGGGACGACGAGTTAGGCCGGCGTAATGCACAACAAATCCACCAATGAAAGCGCCAACCAGTAATCCCAAAACAAGATACAATATTTTTCTCGACTTGTTCACCGGCGCCGATTCGGCGACATTCTTGCCCACTAGTAGGGCCGTCGATGCGTCAGGGGCTGTCATGTTCAAAGATCCAGAAGTGCAGTTCTGTGTACGGAGTAGTTTTCAATTTTATGCATGCATTTTCAATTTTTCGAAAAAAGATCTCTGGGCGTTCTAATAAAAAATAAAAGGTTTCGCTAAAATATCAAATGATTCTCCGTTGAAGATGTCGGTCGCTTACTGTTAATGTGATGTGTGCACTGTTAACTGTAAGACACAAAACGGGAATCGACGATGCGATTCCTCCGAGAGAGATACTATCTACTGTCGAAGTCGTAGTACCGTCGAAGTCATAAGACATGCAAGACTTCAACAACAATAGCTACCACTCTACGGTAGACTACTGCTGGAGTAGTCGTATCGATTGTGAACGTGTCTTTTTGGAAAAACTGAGAAGAAATGCTGCGCATGCTGCTACCAAGGATCATATATGGCAACCTCTATATAACCCACGTAAACGAACCAGGAGGAATGTTGCACAGCAACTACTAACAGTAAGTCGTATTCAGATTGCTTCGGAAGAGTATGATTAGTAAGTTTGGAAGAAGGCCAGTTTCTATGGTGTGAGGGCTGCTCCAAACCTCTTTCAGCGTTCCTCTTTACAACGAAAACTATGAAAGTTTATCTTTCAATATTGTGGCACAAAGGACTTCGTCGCCAAGATCAGCACCAGCAAAGCTAAAAACACCTATTAAAAATAAAATTTTTGTAGCTTGACATAATACAAGGTCCCCATCCTAACAGTACATGGCAACACCTATCCTTCAATCAGATTGGTGTTAGTCTCCTTTCACCAAGCCCAACGAACTCCCTACTGTTGTTGTCTGGAAGAACGAACTGAATGAAAGGGTTTGGAGGGTAAAAAGTGCTGGACGCTTGCGATCGACCCCTTCTCATGAGATAAAATTCCGTGAAACGCATAGCCTGATCCCAAGTCCTTTCGTCAATGATTCTCCGGAGCTGATATTCTATGACATCTTGCAGTGGATAAAAGCTGGGATCGCCCCTTGCGTGACCCCGGATGCAAGCAAGCACGACTAAGCGAGCTTGTCGTTGAACGGACGTCGGATGCGCATCCCCCAAGCATCGGAGCAATACTTTGAGGAAGAGAGCAAACTCGACGCGTTTCTCTCTCAATGATTTTCCAGCTGTGAATCTATTGTCCTTTTTTACTGATGGTGCCATCAGATTTGACGTTGAGACACTTGTATGCTGGCTGCGAGGACTTCCTCTTTCCATCAGACTTGATGATTGTATTGAGTTGTTGCTCAATAGTTGTTCAGTAACCTAAATGTATTTGCAGCAATGAATATGTTTTGTGAGAGACAAAGCGCAAGGACTCATGAATGGTGTTGTCTTCAACGAATAGATGCTGGTGTTCTCGAAGGAATATTCGAGAAGCCCGATCTATCAATTAGCTCCAACATCTGACTGTGAGAGCTTTCTGGGTTCGGGTCGGCGTCCAAGAATTCGAAAATATGTGGAAGGCTAGCGCGAGCGGATCAGACTTTTTGAGGAGGCGCTTTCGAAGTCGTATGCGTTCTTGGTACGAAGTCATTAATGACATATTGGGCCATTACTTCTAATATTATGTTCCTACTAAAGGACCTTAAATTTTACTGTATGTACAAGTCGTACAGTTGTCTACCGTATTAAAATAATTCATACACAACAATAAATAAAAAAATATTAAACGATGAACGCGTCTACCGTACCGGTTAAAATGCACATCAAAATACTGGAGTTAACGGTAGTCTACGAAAAGCCACTACGATACCGGTAGTAGCGGTCTTGTCCGAGGAAGTTATACACACCGACGTTAACTGTAAATGCGTTCAAAACCGGATGTTGCAGCATCACGAACTCCAAATTAACAATACAACATCTACGCGGACAGGACCACCGTGTTGCCCGCGACGCCCCTAACTTGATTTCGTAGTAAAATAGTAAGCGTTCATACTCGTAGCATCACTAACAGTAAGACACTAAGACTTTCGATGCGGTGACCTACTAGTCTCTTTATTGCAATCGAAACCTAGAAGGATCTGTCCACGTCGGATCAGTAGAGAGGAGAGCTATACTGAAAGAACAATCATATACTAATAGTAGTATCAAGACATCTCTCTTTTGTTTGTGTGAAATTCCAACGAAATTAACAGTAAGTGCACTTCAAGAGTAAACTTGAAAGAGATTGGAGCTTCCAGCATCAATTTTTGGAAATTCCTAGTGTCAACAACCTTCGTTCCGATGTCATCAACTCCCGCGGAAAATTTGAAGAAATCTTCGTCGGGATTTAGATTAGCCGATAAGTCACCGAAAGCTCTTCTTGCTGGAACAAGAAGCAAAGGCAGTAGTAGATCAGGCAACAAGAACAATAAAGCATCAAGAGACACCGAAAGGCATGGACGAGAAAAGGACAGCATCGTCTCTGATAGTTGCAGTAAAAGAAGACCAAGAGCACGAACAGAACAACAGTGGCTTAAACAACAAGACGGAATCTCCATCGTCGTCACCAACACAGGTCACGAGCGGATGAGAAAGGTGTCTGTCCTTACACTAGATGAAGACGATTACTCCGGTCAACCGCATCGGAGTTCAAGCATGCTGAGCAACGATAGCGAAGGAAAACATACATTAAATACAGCGTTTACCGGGCAAACAGAGAACGAGGCCATGGTCACGCGCACCTCCAGATCCAGTCCATTAGAAGAAGAGGAAAAGAAGGTTCTATCGGCGACCGAAGAGGCAACAAAGAAAACACAAAAAGAAGCAGCAGAACCAACATCGTTGAATTCCACTAGCAAATCGCAATCCAAAATATCTAATCGGAAAAACAAGCCTGGTAGAGAGTTCTCTTTCCCTTCCGCCTTAATTTCGGAAGATTCGGATCGTCGGCATAGAACGCAATCCTTGACCACGGATGAATGCCTCGTTGAAGTCGAGACGGATATACTGGAATCGAGCGCAAAGCAGAATTACAAGCTAGGAAATCCATCCGTAGACGGTGTTCAAGATGATTCTAGTGATGAAAGCCAAAAGGCTGTGCTACTAACTAGACGGGGCATGGAGGTTCGAGGGTTTATTGCACCAACGACGAAACAGCGGCAGCTCATGAGGAAAGTGTCGGGCCTTGGGATGGAGGACCCGGTTTTCGGAAAAGTTGCGGGTCAACTCGAGCCAAAGCACGCTTCCAACATATTTGAGGACATGGATCTTGATGATGTACCAGAAGATATGAGAGACATGGTAACGTTTATATCAGACCGGACAGACTCAGTTGATTTGGATGACGATATTTTGGACTCCACCATCGATTCTCAAGAAGACCACTCAGAACCGAACAAAAATATCGTCAGTTCACTGCGAGCAAAATCGAATCTTCACAACTCCTGCTCCAGTCTGCCGCCACTAGGGTTGGATCCCAGGTCTTTGCAATTACCGGACAATGCTTCCCCGCATCGTAGCCCGGTAAAGAAGTTTGCAAGCAGCGCACCACCGCCTCCACCCCCACAAGATACAAGTGTCAAATCCAAAAAGCTTAGTAGAAAGAGTACATATGAGGCTCCGCGACCTCCAAGCTACACACCACCCGCCGGATCATTCGTCCGCAAAAAGGTGTCAAAGAAAGGATCTCGTGTTGATGCAGCCAATGTCATGAACCGTGATGACTGTCTTGCTGCAAAGGTGGACGCTATGTTCCAAAAGTCTATGTCAACACTTGAATTTCCATCGAATGGACGTCAAAGATGCCTCTCTCCGTTTCAGTCCAATTCACAATCCCCGAGTCAAAATCGAAGGAGAAGTATGGGTGACGACTCTCATAAAGTAGTCAGCCCCGCACAAAATCAAGACCCGCGAATGCCAACCAATTCTGTCTTTGTCCCGCCAGAGATGCCAACCATCGGACAAAGAAGTGGCCCGTTTCGCCATGAGGAACGGCGCATGCTCCCTTCAATGGCTACTCTATTCCCCGACACTGTCGCGAATCCGCCTGTATCTGGTATTGCACAAAGAAAGAGCGGTCTACGTGGGGATTCAAGAGAGCGCTCCATGACTCCAGATAGGCATGGTCTTCCTCCTTGCTGTTCTCCTCCCATACCAAACAGACATTCGAAGAAACAGATTCCGGCGAACGTCCTCCCTCCATCTGCTGCGCATCCATCCAACCGCAAACCCAAAGCATCGTACTGTGTGAAAGCAAAACGTAGAGATACCGCTTCCACAACAGATATATCTCCCAATAGTAGCTTGGATACCGATAGCAAATGGTCCTATCCAGAAAATCCGGTGGGATAAGTGATCACACATCGACGACTCATGAATATTCGATCATCCGAAAAACATTTCCCGTAACGTTCATAAGTCTACCATTATGTATGACTTTTCACATCTGCATCTTCATGACAACATCCTAAAAGCCATAGTGTCTACTAGTCGTAAGTGATACAGATCTGTGGTAACCAATTCGGCCCAGGTGTGATTAAGGGGATTGTCATTGAGGTTCAATTTTTTCTTCATTCGACTAAATTCATTTAAATGGACCCTACCTTATCCTTGTAGTCCCTCGCTACTGTATGATCCTTGTCGTCTTGATACGGCTGCTATTCTGCTATAGTTCTCATGATTTCCTAACCCTAAGCAATTTGCCAATTTCCCCCCAGTTCGTACGGACTTATGTCAAGAAAGGCCAGCGCAGCTTGGCGACCAGGTACGGTTCCAACCAGTTACCCCTTGCTACGTTTGTTGCTACAGTCCATTTGCAGTAACACCTTGAGAAACACCTTCTTTCTGCCCTAATACAGCTGCAGAAATGGGTACCCCCTGGCGCATCTGGAACCTTTCTTTGTCCCTGGCAAATGACATCATCACAGTCTGTAAGCTGCTTTTGTGGTTACTTTTTTGCCCATCTCCATGTTGACATGTTCAACTGACTTCCTCTAGGTCATCATCCAAAGCAACGTCCTGGATCTGTGGTACGTAATACATCTCTGCAGGTATGAAATGTTGTTTTTCCTTTTCCAGTTAATGGTAAGACTAACCTCGCTGGCAAATTGAAAGCCACCTGCTCCACTCCCAGCGACATAGCAGACAATACCAAGCACAACCTTAGTATTTGTTATCTCTTGGATACATGTTTGAGAACACTAGCGTTCTCCTCACTACATTGATGTTGCCTCTCTTCGCATCTTCATCACCTTATTTTTCTCAACGATTTTCTCCAATTCCAGCTTCTCCATGACAGTCCTTCTCTTTTCATGCGGCTTCTCATCTCTGCTTCATCTTAGCATGGCCTCCTTTCCCTCTATCTACCAATTATGCTTTGGAAATTTTCCATCCTTGGGGATATTGTGTCTCTTGTCGTGGTGCTCCTCATCTCTGCTTCTTACCATTACAACATTCTCTCCCGTCATTACATTCGTTTCCAGAAAAATATGCACTACATGGGTGCAAGATCATCCAAAGCCCATTTGACCATTCAACCATCTCTATTTTCTCCCTCTAGTCCCAGATGCGATTTGCATTTACTTTAGATGATCTTCAATCTTGAACTTCTATGCATACACCACCACGGGAAGGAACATTCTCCGTATATTCCAAGCATACAACGGGACACCAGTTCACAGCATCCTGCTGTAGGACAAAACTGCTGCTTTGGATTGTCTCCTCCAGCATACTGTCTACTTTCAAAAACAGTTTCACGACTTTGTCCCGTACTTGGATCGAATGTGTAGCCCCAGCATCCCAGCATCCTTGTTCTTTTCAGAATATTTGTAGATGAAATTCACAATGTTAAGTTTCTTGCGCAGTAACCCACCCCATTTGGGTGACCTATTGGTTGGGACAGCTGATAAACATCTGGAAGTAGGCCTTGGAGGACCACCAACTGGTGCAGAAGTTTCATGGTGGGGGGAAAGGGTTATTTCACTGGAAATGGTGCTGCTGATAGTACTTTGATCTGAAAGCTTTCTTTTATGCATACAATATGCCCGCCCTATTTGGTTGCAACAGGTAGTAGAAAGATATCAACAAACCCAACCTTTTTAATTGCTGTCTCCTCAGCATTGTTTTTGGAAGCTCGTATCATATCTGATTACTCCTCCGTAGTTTGGACTTTTCCTGAGTGAATGAAAATTAAGCTGTTGCATGCATGATTGTTTGCACCTGACTGCCTCTTTGGATGCCAGCAGACGAGACGGGTGAGCCAACTTCTCGGATGTCGAATCGGTGGCAGCTGGTAGTTATTATAGCCTTGAAATAACTTCTTGTTTAGAACGGATCACAGATTGATCGTCACAACCGTTAGCTAGCTAGCATGCTGCTGGGGCAACTCGTCGCGGAGGGTCGATCGAGTCTGGTAAATAATTGTTAACTGTAAGGAATCCGTGGTAACCATTGCTGAATAACGGTCGAAGTGCAGTCGCGAGCCCGTCCGTCCCAGAACTTTCCGTGGCCACTGCGCGTACCGAGAGTACCGTACGACTTTCTACGATTTGCTGTTTACCGGTACGGTACTGCGCAGCACACATGGCAGCATGAGTTGCTCCAACTCTTGTCGGACTTTTAACTACCGTAGACTACGACTGTACTCTACATTCCTGTTGCCTGTTGCAGTTGCCTTAAACCCACTACTACTACCCCGGAGCACCAGTTTGCGTTGAGGCAACGACGAAGTCCTCCCGACAATAGTGGTAATTGATCAAGAACATCACGCTGTCCATTAGAAGGATATTGCCGTCATCGTCGTATCACTAAATAATAAAGTCTACTTTCCTGTTCCTTGCATACCAGTGAGGGTCGCTACAAAATGGAGTTGCGTGTCGGAAAGAAGTACCGTTTAGGCCGCAAGATCGGTAGCGGATCGTTTGGTGATATTTATTTGGGAATAAACATGACCACATGCGAAGAAGTTGCCATCAAGCTGGAGTCTGTTAAAACCAAACACCCGCAGTTGTTGTACGAAAGCAAAATTTATCGCATTTTGCACGGAGGATGTAAGTCATTTTCAATGTGATGAAATAATGTATCAATGTTGTGACACTTCTTTTGTGATTCACATTTCAAAATCCGCCGTCGTCTTTGACGTTATAAAACTCATATTATGTTTTCTGATCGTGTCAGTGGGCATTCCCAACGTTCGATGGTACGGAATTGAAGGAGATTACAATGTCATGGTCTTGGATCTTCTTGGACCATCTCTGGAAGATCTGTTCAATTATTGCGGACGTCGATTTCAGCTCAAGACTGTTCTAATGCTGGCAGATCAGCTACTTAGTCGACTCGAGTATGTCCACACAAAATCGTTCATTCACCGAGATGTGAAGCCGGATAACTTTCTCATTGGTCTAGGAAAGAGACAGTCAGTCATTCACATTATCGATTTCGGTTTGGCCAAAAAGTACCGCGATCCTCGCTCTCACCAACATATTCCCTACCGCGAAAACAAAAACTTAACCGGAACAGCTCGTTATGCCTCCATCAATACTCACATTGGAATTGAGCAAAGTCGTCGAGATGATTTGGAGTCGCTTGGATATGTCTTGATGTACTTCATTCGAGGATCTCTCCCATGGCAAGGTCTCAAGGCAAACACCAAAAAGCAAAAGTATGAGCGTATCATGGACCGAAAAATGTCTACCAGCACCGAACAATTGTGTAAGGGATACGCCACTGAATTCCGATCTTACTTTGAATATTGCCGTTCCCTCCGCTTTGAGGATCGGCCTGATTATGCTTACTTGAAGCGACTCTTCAAGGAACTGTTTTACCGCAAGGGATTTCAGTATGATAACATGTTCGATTGGACGGTTTTGAATTTGCAGCAAGAGCGTTCCCGAGTTCCACCCGAACATCCTCTTCTGGCAAACCAGCAAGAAGGAGATGGCGGCGATGCCCAGCGAACATCGGAAACGAAAGACAGACCACGCGACGCGTTCAATCAGGACGATGCTCCCGAAGCAGATCAACGAAAACCTGCTGCAGTGGGCGCAGATCCTGCAGAAAAGGAAAGAAGTCGATCAGGAGGAGATGCGTATCAGGCCAATGATCAACGAAGCGCCTCTCGATCTGGATACGGAGGAGCTGCGGCTCCTGGCATTCGACAACAATTATCTGGCAACGGAAGTCAACAAAACCAGTCCGCTCACGGATCTCAGGGTGGCAGATAAGGAGAGACAAACTTAAAATGAAGCGTTACGCTTTGTTTGTCGTGAAAGGGAGCTTCAGAAGTACAGTAGAAGCTTCCAGGCGTTGCATTTGATACAAAAATTGCTGTTAATCAATTGTCTCTGTAAGATTCATATTTATGCGTTTACAGTTAATACAAGCTGCTACTGCCGTTGTATACTTTTAAAATATATCATCAAACGTATCTTCAGAACCAACAGATGGCCAGACTACATCCTCATCCACCGGGCTATCACCCCAATAGTATTCATGTGTCCTCAAGAATTGTGGAGATGAAAGTGTAGTTCTCGAGGAATCGACGATTGCACCAACCCCAATTAGAGTTCTAGGCGAAGATGAATGGTTTAGTTGTTGTGGAGCCCCTGCTTGGATGTTTGCATGCTCAGATTCCTCAACAAGATTTCCAGAAGAAAGCGACGACGACAGAAGCGTCATTTCGGAACTGTCTCTACTCATTGTAGTACCCAGAACTGGCTGACGATTCACTGTCAGCAAGAGAGAAGACAGTCGGCGAGCGTTAGACACCATCTCTGAATCTTGCTCCTCATCCATTGCGTCACGAAATTCCTGATTCAGTGCAAACCCTTTGTGCGGGTCGAGACTTTGTGCTCGAGCTCTCAGCTTCTTTCGCAGTTCATCGTTGGAAGGCTCGCGAAACGAATCGGAATGTGCTCTTGATCTTTGTGTCGAAACCCCACTTCTAGCATCAATTTCAAAAGGAAAACCATCCAAATCATCCATATCAGGCTTTGCGATTGTATCTCTTTGTTCCTTCACAAGAAAGTCCCATGGCAAGATATCTAGAAATTGTTGAGGTACTACCTCAGACACAAATGAGTCGGAATGAGTCCGAGATCTTTGTGCAACGCGAGGCTTAGCGATCGCTAAGCCATCCAATGAATGGCGATTCACGTGGGCTTGTTTTTTGAAGTCGTCACTGAAGTAAGTAAAAAGCCTTTCTGTAGATGTTGTTTCCTCAATGATATGGGAATTGAAGGGAGCAAAAGCATCTCTCTCCACATCCCTCCATCGCTGCTCAAACAGAAGGTCCGAGTCGGAAAAAAATCGTTGACGTGGAGAATAGATGTCGTCATTGTGATAGTCACTGCTAACAACTAGATCCCAAGGTTTATTCTCCTCCAAGTTGGTCTGTTGTGGCTTGAGTTGTCGAAAATCGTAGCGGTTGCTATCATGCGATTGAGAGCTTTCGTCTTCATCGTCGTCGCCTTCCTCCGCTTCTGTGATGCAATAAGTGTCCCCCACTTGGGCTTCGACGGGATTGGCAAACACCACATGTCGGCGAATAAAGCTATTTTCAATCTTCTTGATCCTATGGAAAGCAGATTCTTCTGTAATGTCGCTCAGTCCACTACAGCTTGTATTATCCAACGTCACGCTTCGTTGTCGACGGATGCTGTTGGCATTGCCAGAAGACTCTGACGAGGATAATGACGAGGAAATGTCCCATTTCGTATGAGCAACGGAAGGTCTTCCAAACACTTGAGCATTCTGCCGAACTAACAAACTTCGTCCCGTTCCAAGATTCTCTCTAGAGCTTCGAAAGGACATCATTGTGATAGAATCTGCTGCCTGAGTAGCCACTCCATCTTCTTCCACCACTTCTTGGTATTCCTGGGTTGAAGCTAACGAGGGAGAAGGTCTGAGAACCGAAACAATTGGCTTTCGAAACTTCCAAGGCAGTAATCGATTACGATCTCGAATGTTGGATATGATTCTGTTGATTGCTTCCAGGGGCCTTCTCGCTTGATGATAGTTGGTATTTCCGTTGGTATCGTGGTTATGAGCCATCGCATTCAGATTGGTTGGTAAAACTTCCTCGTCCCCATCATAATCCTGAGATCCAAATTTTCTGATATTAATAGGTTTAAAAGAATGACTTCGCTTGGATAGTATCTGCGTTGAAGCGATACTAACCTGCCCACTGACGCAACTAGCATTTGCAACAATTGAGCTGTTTTCTTCCTTCGCCTCGAAAGAACCCGTGATGTGGAAATCCTCACCTTCCCCAAGCACATGATGAGCGAAGTCAGATAACTTTTTCTGCTGTCTCGATAACATCTTGTGAACATGGCAATGCAAGAAGGACCTGAACGCTGCTTACTACTGGGTACACGAAGTATCAGGTATTCAAAAATCAAAAATTGGATGATCAATGTACGAGAATGTCAAGCGCCAAGAAAGTATGATTGGGAAGAACGATGTTGTGGCAATGGAGCGTTCGCCAGGCTCGTAACGGAAAAACTGCCAGGCTGCTGCCAGCCTCGAGAAATGAGGAAATTCCGTAAAGAGGGAAAATTGCGAGTTACGGGAATATTCACAGTCAATGTCAAATAATTTTTTTCAGAAGGCATCATTGTGTAGTATAGAGAAGTACACCGTAGTTACTAGAATACCTAAGTAAGCTTGAGAGAGAAAGGATTGCACGACGTTTCGAACGGAAGCGATTGAAGTTACAATTAGGATATGTGATATCAATATCCTACCATTCGAGCTATCGGACAATCTCTATGCAGAACCTGAATGATATGAATAATACTTGATGTTCATGTATTTTCTCACAAAATGAGAATCCATGCCAGCCACATTACTTGGTATATGCTGGGACATATTCCAGAGTTCCAGTCTTTGGATTCATTCTTGTTTTCTTGATCTGTCTCAATTGTTTCTTGGACATGGCCTTTAGCGTCGACTTGAGTCTGCCGGCGTTGAGTTCCTTGGCAGACCGTTGGGCATTTTTGAATTCATTTTCGGCGCGTCTTCGCTCATTTTCCAACCTTCGTTCTTTCTTCAACACCTTTGCTTGTCGTCGTTCTTCTCTCAATTCTGACTGGAGTTCTAGTGCTTCTTTTCGAGCATGCTTTTCCAGCAGACGTTCTTCCCATGTTTTGGTTCGATTATTTACTTTTGTTTTCACCAAGGAAGAAGCTCGTTTCTGTGGTCGGACTTTCCAGCTCCTTCCTGAAACATTTTTTCCCTTGGTTGACGGTTCCCGTGACATTTGAATAATGTCTCCTTCCAGAAGATGCTTTTCCTCGACTGGGTGAGGCAGTGGAATTTTGGTTTCTGCATCCAAATACACTTCCGTCTTTCTGTTTGTCGCCATTTGATTCCTTCTCACTTCAACAACGTATGGAAGACTGTCACGGCAGAGCTATTGTCGTTCTCTTTTGCCTTCCTTCGAGGGAGGAATATCGAAGAAATTGATGTATGTAAAGGATGAAGGATGAATGAACGGATGTTGTTGTGACAGTTAAAAAAATACGACTCTACTACCTAGCTAGTACGGAGTAGAAGAAAGTGAAGACGCGATTGGTGGTCAAGATGATTGCACGCTAGCTAACTACCGGTAGTACAGTCGTAGAGTACGGTAGGTAGACAGACGGATCAGTGAAAGACAACCGACGTACTGAACATACGAACGACAACGGAATCATTGTATCATACAGTGCGTAATTGATAATGCTACTACGGTACATTTGTTCGGTGCGAGGCACAGGTACGAGTGCGAAAAAATAGGACTGTTGACGCAAGACTGTATAGTTTTCAAATAGCCCCAATTACCCGGAACAGTAGCTTTGGTAAAGATGATTTTGTGGTAGAATGACTCCCCGCGATAAATAATGATGATGATGAATGTTCCTTTGCGTTGGGGGCTATTTGTAAATGACTATGACGCTGTTAGTCCCTTCGAAAAGGCAGGCTTGAAGAATCCTTCCTATTCGTTCTCTACTATTAGCTAGAAGTTTCCCGTACTACTCACATATTATAAAATAATTAACTCTCTCGGTGAGTGAAGTCTTTCCAGCAGTTTTTTAAATACTACTGTACTACTATTAGAGTACGTATTTACGTACTACGACAGTAGACAAGACATATTAAATACTACTGACCGTAAGTGTTATTTTTATTATGATTGTCGTTGGAACGAGTAGAGTATTGATTTTAATAGTCACGACTATGGGAGACAAAGAAAGTTCATACTCGGAGTAGGACATCTGAGGACTATTATTTTATCTTTTTCTTTCTCTTTCTTCGACGAAGCGTACATACGATTTCATTTTCGTCGAAACATCATGATGTCCTTGACATGACTTCAAATCTCACAATTTCAACACACCAGAACCATGGCAGAGAGAACCGGAGTTGCTCGATACTTGCGAACTCGCGTTTCGGCAAGTGAAATTCATCGACAACTGGGACCAATTATCATTCTGAGTATCATGGTTGCATCAGTTGTTTGTCTCTGTTTTTCATCATGGTATGCTTCGAAACAAAAGGAATTGGAAGATTCCGAAGTCAAAGATAAGGACGATAAAAAAAGAAAAATAATTCGATCGCTTTTGCAGGCCAAACATGTGGTCATGGTAGGTGCTCTATTCCCTCGTCTTAAAGTCTTTGAAAGACGACCAAAAATTGTGCTTAACTGCTTGCCGTAATTGTTGCAGGTCATTACTGCTGCCGATTTGACATTCAGATGCGAAAAAAGCAGCCGAAAGGCGAATATCAGAGCAGAAGTCAACGAGCTAGCACAAATTGAGCAGTGTCCGAGTTCATCTAATGTCACTGCAAGTCAGAAAGAGATCCATTCAAGTCCTCGAGAGAAAGATGAAGACTGTGTCGCCGTACTCAATCTTCCATGCGTAGATACAACGAAGACGTCATTACGGTCGGTAAGCGCGAACTGTATAATTTGCTTGGAAGATTTTAAGACTGGAGATACGGTTGCATGGTCCCACAATTCACAGTGTGTCCATTGCTTTCACCTTGACTGCTTTGTGGAAGCATCCATAACGAAAATACCTACCAAAAATAAACTCCCATGTCCTGTTTGTCGTCAATGGTTCCTCTCAGACGTGGAGCTCACTCAGAGCTCTTGTAGCAATGATTAATATGAGGAATATGACGAGGAATCTAGCATTGTGTGAAGGGATTGAGGATTCTATATGCTGTGCAAAAAGTCAGTTCACCTCAGGATATGGCGAATTTCTACTAAGTTAAGAACCTTGGTTTGAATTTGGGCCTCATAGATCATGTAAAATTTGACTGCCTAGTGACTGGATGTCTAACATGAACTTTTCTATGCGGTAGTTTAGCAGTACAGCCTAACTGCCACTCCGATGTTGGGTTCATTGTGATTTTTCTGGATGGCTCCAAGCTACAGCAAAGAATAGCCCAAACATGAAGCAAATACTGCTATACTTAATGCTTACTTAGTACCCTTCTTGAATTCCGAAGTTGCTGCTCTGACATCACCATATGAGAGCTTTCTCAAGTGGGCTTTATCAATCTGAGTTCACTTGAACATTGCTTTGGCTATAGCTCTGTCAGCTTTTCCCACTCACAGGCCCCACCCGCTGGAAGATACCTCTCCTGTTTGGGGGTCTGGTCCTCTGGTACTTACTCCATGAGGAAATAATAATTGGTACTGTGGTCTATTCCTTGTTCCGACAAATCTGAGGTAAGAGGCTTGATGGTGTTCATCCCACTTTCTGCCAAAGCCCTGATCTGCAAAGCCTGCTCTGATCAGCAGCTGTATCAAAATGTTAACTGTCAGGTAATGGCTATGTATACCACCCAAATTGTCTTCAAGCAGTAGGAAGACATACATATTCTCAATTGGCGGATCTTAATTGTAAAATTTACAGTCAGTAAACCCATCTCAATGAAGGCAGGTCGAGCCTTCTCCTGGTTCCAAGCAGCAGTGTGGCCCCTAGGAGCAGTAGCAACACAGTTCACGATAGCCTCCCCCTTTCTCCCACTAATGATCATGCTTCCATTGTTGCATCATAGATCTCTGTAGTCATATTCCTGGAATTGGGCTAATTGGTACTGACGCCAGACCCAGCATCAGAGGCTTGAGACCATTCAGTTGTCTTTAACAATTTTATTCTTCATGTTGGTCTCTATTTCAGCAAAGTTCTGATTCTCTTATTGATTCACTTACTCAATGATTTTGTGTGCCAATTGTCACCCCTTGGGAAGATTGTCTTGTTTGTTCTCCCGCCTCCAAGAGATAAAGTTTAAATCCAAGATAATGTTCTCTTGCCATCGAACGCCTTGGGTTCTTAGAGTTGTAGTCCTGACTAGGAGGAGGCAGGTACATCATATCTGGCTCTGCTGTGCTTTGACAAGGGAATTCCATTACTCAAAAGAGAAGTAGACCATGCTGTCCCCTATATTAAGCAATGAGTTTGGTAAGGCTGCTCTGAAGGTTATTGCAGCCATCCAAAATCTCAATGTTAACAAGAATTGAGCTATTTAGCAGTGGGACGTTCTCTTTTGGTGATCAGGTTGAGGGGGGCAATGACAATTGACATGTGAACTTCGCATCAACCAGCTCCCCAGTCTCCATTCGTCCAGCAATTATTCATAACTTTTTTTGGTTTATTATACTTGGAAACAATATTGAAATTCAAAGCTTGAATGCATGTCGCCCCCCCACCCCCCTAACTTTTTCACTGCGCAGCACACGAGTAGTAGTTGCCTTTCTGCCACTGATGCATGATGTTTCGGGAGCTTTGCTTACCTATTACTGTTAATTCTAACTAAGCAAAAAGAGGGATAAATCAATCGTGTTCGATGTTCAAATGTCAACGTACATCCTACGGTACTCGGAGTACGATACATCAGTACGATGGTACACTACCGGTACAGGTACTTCTTGTATCATAGACTACCGGTACGTACACCTGGAGGAGTACCGGTACCTTACGTGTACCGTAGCTACGGTAGAGTTAAAACTGTAGGAACGTAGGAACACGAACGACCAGTTCGGCTTTCTTTTTGTGCTTCGCATCGATGTCTCAATTCTCAACAACAATCAAAGATCATTCTGGAGAAAAGAATCACGATGTGAGGCCTGGGGCCTGATGCAGTGTAAGTGTTTCTCACGCAGATAAGACTCATCGATCTTCCAACCACTTCTAAAAAACACAATCAACCGTTCGTCACAACACGAGCCAACAAAATAAAAAATAATCACGACACATTAGTCCAGTGTCCAGTGCTACTCCAGTAATTTGAATGAAAAGAAGACTCGCAATGATGAAATCGAAATTCCTTTACGTGTTTCTGCTAGTTCGAACATTGACAACTATACGATCAGTGGATGCGTTCGTTATAACTACCAACAACAAGAAAGCGATTGGGATTTATAGTTCTCCAGTTTGTTCTATGAGGCGGCGCATTCAGAAAGGGAACAGGAACAATGGACATTCTGTAATTAGCCTCCGGTCGACCGAAAAAGAAATGAGTCAAGATACGGAGTCAGAACAACCAATTCCAGAAGAATTTACGAGCCACACACAGAAGCATCAAATTCGTAAGCACTTCTTCGAGATTCCAACGGAGATGGAAACGCATGAGTTAGGTGAGGAGGAAGAAGAGTCCGACGTCAAACGTAGGAAAGAAGATTTGGTGATCACCAATGATGAAGATTTTAAGAATGATAAAATTATGAAGCTGATGAGATCCGAGGTCGGAGTGAAAGAAGTCTTGCAAAGATCGGAGTTCGAAACCTGGAAAGGTGCTTCATTTCTACCCGACAGTTCGAACTTGCCGCTGGATGTACTCATGGAAAGAACCCTGGATACTTTTGAGGATGTCGCTGTCCACCTTCGACGTATTCCTTACGAAAATGGAGGGCAACTTCTTACGAAAGAGGAAGATGCAACTCGTAAGACGGTTGTTGTCTTGGGTTCCGGATGGGCAGGTATGTTCGATCATTATCTCACGTCTTTTTCGGACACAATCCATGGAACCTAACACATCATTACTTCTTCTCAAAAGCTCATGCATTGATGAAGGTAGTCGACTGCCGGAAAATCCGCCTCGTTATTGTTTCTCCAGTGAACCATTTTGTGTTCACGCCAATGCTTGCGTCAGCATCAGTCGGAACAGTTGAATATAGGAGCATGACAGAAGCCGTAAGGTCTACCAATCCATGTATGGAAGGTAGGTCGAAAAATTGAAGATCATCGTGTGCATCTTTGTGTTCTCATCACCACTGCGTTACTCCCTTATCTCTAGCGTATTTTGAAGGGAAAGCAATTGATTTGGATCTCGAAAACAAGACGGTGACTGTGAAGCTCAACAAACTGTTGGATGGAGTCCGGGAAGGAGAGTCCCCACAACTGGAATTGAGTTATGATCATCTAGTTGTCTCTGTTGGATGTAAGGTCGATGGGAGAGGTGTTCCTGGGGTAGAAAAGTGCTTGCGTCTCAAGACGCTTGATGATGCTCGAAAGCTCCGTCAAAGTCTCTGTGAAACATTCGAGTATGCCTCAAGGCCGGAAGTTGCGGGTCCTGATGCTTCTAATGAAAGGACTAAACGTGCAACAATCGCCATTTGTGGTGGAGGTCCGACAGGCGTAGAACTCGCTGGAGAGGTGATGGATTTAGCTCGTGACATAACACGAAAACACAAGGGTTCATATGCAAATCTGGCAGGTGACATTCGCGTTGTCCTCGTCCATGGAGGTTCAGAGCTAGTGCCTCAATTCAACAAGAGTCTTAGGGCAGAGGCTCTGAGAACGTTGAAAAAGCAGGGAGTAGAAGTTATTTTGAACACCCGTGTCACTGAAGTTACAGACGGAAAAATCAAACTCTCGCAAAGGACAGTTGATGACGACGGAAACGTTTCATGGCGCGAAGAATCGGAGCTTCCTGTTGGATTGACAGTTTGGGCCGCTGGAACAAAACCTGTCGAATTTACCGAAAAATTATTGTCTCAGTTACCAGAAGGGGCAGGAAATTCCGACGGGAGGATCAAGGTAGATAAATGGATGCGCCCCCCCATGCCAAAGGAAGAATTGTTGGGAACTGTGTTTGTTTTAGGTGATGCAGCTGCCTTTCCGGAAGGGAACGTCGAGATTGCATATGACCAGGCGCTCCCCCAAACAGCACAAGTGGCTGGTCAACAGGGGGCATACCTTGCTCGATTGCTGAGCCGAGGATACAACCTCAATGTCACGCCACCATCATTGCCCCGTGAATCTGAAATCGACTCACAAAGTGTATTTTATGATCCACTCACAAGGAAATGGCTTGAACTTAGAGGACTCACGGACGCCGACAAATTTGTTTTTCTAAATCTGGGATTGCTAGCTTACCTCGGAGGAGGAGAGGCATTGACTCAGGTCCAGCTGGGCGACGTGCCGATTTTCTCGTATTTTGGCTCAATTGCCTTTGTCTTATGGAGAAGTGTTTACCTTGTCAAACAAGTAGCGACACGAAACCGCATCCTTGTTACTTTTGATTGGCTGAAAAGCGCCTTGTTTGAAAGGGATTTGACTAGATTCTAGAGTGATAGATGCTACTATTCTAATGAATGCTTCGCTGATCAATGACCATTTTTTTCCGTCGTGCTCTTAAAAATGCTCGGATTTCTTGGTGTGAGGAGGTTTCGTTTGTTTGTGTCTCATGTGATATGTGAAAGCTCGACTGTTCGAGAGTCATTCGACAGATCAAGAAATTTTTCGCCGTTCATTCTCATAAACCGTCGGTTCATGGTCGCGCCGTATCTTTAGACAATTTTTCGAGTCGTAGAAGTCGCTCTCACAACATCAAAGTTTACAGAACGAAGTCGACGGTATTCGATATATACCGTCGTATGCTTCTACTTGACATCAAGGTTATCATTCCACAATAACCTTCGATTTCTGCCCATCTTTCTCTATTGGCAGATCAAAGAGCTCATAATAGTATCATCTGCTCTTGAGCAATATACCGCTCTTGACGTTCTCTTCCCTTTGTAACAGCCTGTAGCATGCATTATGCATTTCGCTCCAACCATGATTCCTCTTTCTTATCAATTTTATGCATGTCTGGCCTTGTGTCAATTTTCGGAGCCATTAGTGCGTTTGCCTTGACTTTGCTTGCAGTATATGGCATCGGTGGGATGGAATTAGTTTTTTCCGTGGGATTTGTCTGCTTTTTTGGTTTGGTGCGGCTCCTTCTGCCGTCATGGTTGAGGCCAACGAGCGACCAATACGATCCGAGCCTTTGGGAAGATAAGCTTACAGAAAATTTGGCCGTCGAGACATTTGCGTTGCAAGAAAATGATGAAAGGGTGTTTTCTAGTTCATGTTGTCCCATCTGTTTGTATAGCTTCCTCCCTACAGACAAGATATCTCTGCCAGTGACGTGTCAACATGCGTATCACACAGATTGTCTCAACATGTGGCTGCAGAAATCTCAAACCTGTCCCTATTGTCGACAAGACCTGACAAGGAAGGAAAACGATGAGCTTCAGTATTCAAAAATACGAAAGAATGGCTGTTGGGGTGTTTTCGAAGGAATTCTAGAGTCGATGTGTCTTTAGTGAAGCGTTGACGAGATTGCACTGCAAAATCGGAGTAACCAAGGCTCCATCGAAAAGGATGTGATGTGTGGAAAGTTTCCGCCCCAAAAAATGTATTATTGACCGTGTAGGATAATTTGTCGTTGAATCTTTTCCATAACTACGACGCATAATTGAGAGCAGGATACGAGCTGGTAAACATAGTCAATAAATATCCGGCTCCTACACTCAACGCAAATCTTACGTTTATATCACTATCGCAGACAATCTTCACTATCAAGTTGCACGACCTATGCTCGAAATCTGTACGTGACTGTTTCACACAGCAATAGCTGTTGATGTTTCTCCTCCCCCTCCCTCTTTGGACTCTGTATTAGGCACACTGACGTATCCTGCTGGCCGAGCGGACGCCGATGCAAATCTTGATTGCAGAATGTATAACATGAGCGATAGTATAGTCACTTCCGACAGAAATTTAATCAATACGTAAGTATCCCACCAAGTATGTGAAAAGACTCTTGCCACAGTGTGCTCTTCCTTCCACCACAAGAGCAAGTACACACAAAAGATTGTCTCCAAAAATGCTCTTGTAAAGAAGAACAAGTTACCTGTGACTGTGATCCACACGATCCGCTTGACTTGACTGTCCGTTGACACCTGGTTTATGGCGCCGAGAGTTTTCAAAACGGTTCGGAATCGATGAGAAAAGATTGTAATTTCACAGACGCAAACGATCGAAACTGTCGCCAACAAGACCGAGTTGAAAAGGATCATTCCTTCGGTAGAATACAGTTTGCACAAGAAGCAAACCACATTGACAACCTCTAGTGCAATCAAAAGTGCCACTAACCCAAGGAATGTCACCATGGGAATGGACCTGCGGGAGGCTGGATGAAAGTACTTTTTAAGAATGTCGGCCCAGTACACCAAAATGAGAATAAAAATACTGAACAAGGCCAGAGATCCCGCTGTCAAGACAAGTTCTGACAAGAAGGCTCCAATCCACGAAGGATGTTCTGGGTCCCATGCAAACACTGCTACTGGTACATAACTTGGAGACCAAACGGTAGCAGGGATCAAGAACCAAATGGCGCGTAGAACACTGGTGACCAGAATCAAGGAGTAAAAGGCAGTGACAACGGTTGTTTCAGCACCACCTTGTTGTCGGGTCCATGTCATGCGTTTGGCAGCGAATACAGCCGTGATAAGAAAGGCGATTCCAAAAAGAGCATCCATAGTCTTTTCAAATTTAGATTCGCCGCCAACAGAATGGTCCGAAACGGATTCAGCGGCTTCCAGCAATATTCGAATTGCACCTTCTCGAACAGACATGATTTCGCGACCGAGATACAATCCAAAACTTGTGTATTTTTGTTGATATATAAGGATGTTCTGGTCTTAATCACCGCAAGGGAGGACACTTCGACTCAACGTGGAAGGCAATGTTTTGATCTAAATCGGTTCTCTCCAACCTGGGGAGCAAAGGGCAGCGGTTCCCTCCGAAGCTTGTAGTTGGAGGAAGCTACCGGAGAACGTGCTCAACACGTTCTTCGATGGTTAGACACAGCTGATGCGTGAAGATGATATCGTAGGAATCTACGACCAGTAGAGTGGATGATAATAATATGTGAAGCAAAAGAAGATTGTGTTGTCGTTGGGGTTGTCATCGACGTCACCAGCATCGCTGCATCTTGAATCTCTCATTCACAGAGGGACTTCGTTCCGCCGCTACATATCATACGAAGACGGCGCACCCACAGTTCTGCTTATCTTACTCCGGAGTAGTACTGAAAGGTCGTACCTTGTTACGTCCTTGGAGTAGTACCTAGACATTATTCATACATACTAGCTAGCTAGCCGTACCGGTACATACAGGTACGGTACTTACTGTTACGATACTGCCTTGCAAGTTTAAAAACATCGAACATCATTATTTATATAGAAGGAAATCGTTGGAAAATTGTTGGAGGGAACGAACATTTTTAACCCTAACATTAACCTCTCACCATATCAGCGCATCTATCACAGTAATTCGATTCTCACAATAAAATAAGCAAACAACCTAGGCATTCATTCGTTTGCTCTCATCTTTACACAATCAAATATTTTACTCTCACTACTCACTTCACTCGATTACTCTCACTTCGCTGCTGCCCTCTGCCTTCTACCATGCCTGATCACGAAGACCGAGACCCAAACTTTGATGCTGAAGAGGCCGTCCGTGTATCTATTTTGCGCATATGAAGAACGATCAGCTTGGGCAGGTATGTGAAAAGAATACTAAGTACATTGTTTCGACTTCATACGGTATCAGAAATTTACTAACTAATTGAACTGCTTCATGATCAATTGACGGATTTGAAAAACTTGGTGACTTGTCGGCTAAATTCTCCAGTAGCAACAGGAGCTGCTCCGCACATTTCAATCTTGCAGCACATGCATTCATTGGCAAAAAATGTGAATGATGTGGTGCCCCAAATTCGAAAAGTGGCACCGGAAGTAATTCGGGGAGTGATTGACGATTTCGAGAAACGAGCGATGACGGCTGGAACAGTTACCAGAGATGGGTTGGAAGCTTTGATTAGCGGTTGCATAGAGAAATCGGGCTCTATCGATTAGTTCAGAAACTTGAGAACCTCCAACTCCCGGGATTCAACAGGAAGAATCTTTGACAGGTGATGAAGCAGTAACGATGAATCATATGGTGGGTATGCATTCGTGGGGTGGGCGCTTGCATCTCGTACCGCAAGATTTTGCCTTTCCAAATAGTTGTTCTCAAATAGCCTGGCAATATTGGATGTGTGGGGATTGCCATAAGCAGGATCCTCCATTGCGAATTTTGTCAAAGAATGTTATGTCGAAGACAAATATGCAGAAGCGTTTATCAGATTTCCGATACTTGATGCAATTGGTCGAGAAAAGGGTTGAAGAAAAAAGAAAGTGGATAGCGCACCCTTCAATCGATCAGACTAATGAAATGTTCGAGGCAGGAAAAGATGTACTAGATATTTCCGAGGTTTCCGAGAAAGGCAGAAAGAGGCGAGGGGAACAAATGGAATGGAGTACTACGGTTAACCGGGTTCGAAATAAAAGGAAAAGCCAGAGAACTTCGTTAATAATTGGCTTCTCGTTTTAAAGTGCAAAAAAAAACTAAAAGATTTACCATTCACATGTTCCACAACTACAACCTAGCTAGCTACCTTTACTACGGTACTACTCGTAGTAGCATCGTACATACAGTTTCATCCGTGATTGACGAGTCCTCCGTTGGAAAGCATACCAACGAAATCTTGCTAACGTAATTAGTGCTCGAAAATAGCGCTTGGATACGAGCTCCTTGGTAAATTACTCTTTATTGAAATCGTTGGAATGAACACCAACGGTCGCGCGCGATTGAGTGTACGCGTTCCAACGAATTACAGAGAATTACAGTTAATGACACAATAATAATGATGTTGTTGTTTGAGAACGTTCCTTTTTTTACGCGTGCTTTTGGATGTTGAATGTTGTCTTACTCTTTCTTCTTTGGGACTTGATAATATGAACTCGAAAGATTTTTTGATCCTACTATTATTATACCGCTAGCTAGCTCACACTTTAAGTCACTTCTTGAAAGTTTTGTCCTTCTACCGGCTTGCTGCTTTCTCTGTTGGAACGATCGACAAACCGAGCGATCCCGACAGGATCGTCCTGCACACACACAACACACAAACACACAGCACTCACCACCTCTTCAGATATATCCAGATTTTGAGAATCTTGTTAGCCTGTGGTGTATGTTTGCGAAGCGGCTGGTCGTTCCGTCATCACATGCACAAAAGCCTACACGCATATCATCGAGATCAATCCTACGATTGGCTCTTTTGGGGATATCAGTGTTGCCAGCATCTGACTCTATTTTCGTCCCAAGAAGACAAGTCTTTCAGAAAGCTCTTTCAATGACTTCAAATCGAGGGATTTACTTCGGAGGCTACCAGCAGCCCGTTCATGAACAAGTTCTGGAAAAGAGATTGAAAGCAGATCGTAATCACGTTGTAGTACAGGTTTATGCTGTTTCCATTAATCCGGTTGATGCCAAGGGCGTCATCGGTGACAAATTGGCAACACATTGGACGCGAGCCAGAAGGTTTGCACATAACTGTATGATCAAAAACACGCGAGTGGGGTTTGATTTTGCTGGAAAAGTCGTGGAATCTCCGTATGGACATAGCCAAGCAGAAGATCTGTCGGAAGGCACGATTGTGTACGGCACCATGCCACCACTTCAAGGATCCTTTGCCGAATACATTCGAGTACCATGTCACCAATTGGCAAAAGCGCCATGTAGTGCGTCAATTGAAGAGATTGCATGCCTCCCTTTAGTCGGCCTGACTGCATGGCAGGCTTTGAGTCCATACATCAAGCCGGAGCAATCCAACGTTTTGGTCGTTGGTGGATCTGGCGGGACAGGCCATATTGCCATTCAAATGGCCAAGGCCTTGGGTGCCAAAACTGTTACGACCATTTGTTCCACACGCAACGTTGATTTTGTCAAAAAGTGCGGTGCCACCGATGTCATAGACTACCAAACCGAGGACGATGTGATTGCTGCATTGCAGAGACGCGTCGATGAACCGTTTGATATCATTTTCGACACTGTTACCAGTGGAGATCCGAACGACGCCATTTATAACTACCCTCAAAGAATACAACAGGCAACTAATCCACCCATCCTCACGCCGGAATATTGTTATCAACGCCTCGGTGGGAAATGGACTGATTGGATACGTGCAGGCTTGGCACGCCCTGGCATCTTCCCGCACTCATGGCTATGGAGTGACCCTCGAGAACGGTTGTTTTGGATAAAATTCCCAAAATCATCGGTTGCACTCCAAGAGCTAACCAAAATCGTAGATTCTGGACAGCTGCGGGTACATGTGCAGAAGATCTATCCGGAAATGACCGTCGACACAGTTCAGCAAGCTATGGACGATCTTCTCTCTCGTCGAGTGCAAGGAAAGATCGCAATCCGAGTCATCCCCCAACAGCAGCAATAACAGAGATTACGTCGATGATGAGACAACAGAACGTTCTACAACATCATCAGTGGTCCTCGTGTAAAAGAGGCGTTCTTCGTTAAGATGGAGTTTACATCTCTCAAAACCTAAAATAATGGTTCACCGAATACTGTGTTTCCAATCATTGGAAAACTTGAAACGTTTCACCTTTCGTTTAATCCAAGGACTGGCACCTGTTTGGGGTGATAAATAATGCTCCCTTTCCACATTGAAAACACCTCCACTCTTTTGTTCCAAGGTTCGATTTTTCCTTCGTCGGATCGTCCAGGTTCAAAATAAATGGATTCAACGAAAGTACCGCCGTCGCAACCGAAACATAAGCCACCAGATTCTTTTGCAGAAAAAAGATATATGCGAGTGGGCAACAGTATCGTTGACTAAGTTTGGTGGAGGAAAAGTTGTACCTATTGAATCGGAAGTGTTGGTAGGGGCATTTTTCAACGAAGGGATGTCAGCCGCATCCGTGAGATGTTTTAAAATGGCATGTGGGGGGGCGTTGACGCCATCTCCGTAGTCGTGGCGCGATCTGCAACGGCTGCAGTTGTAATATCTGCTGCTGTGGGTGGTGGCCCAAGACGATTACTTCAAATTAGATCGTAATGAATTTACATTGTCTTGCGTTCAAATCGCGACTAACTTCCGATGAGTCGGCGAAAAGATGTGAGGTGTAGTACGTTTGTCGTGGCGTCAATTTGAAGGGACCTTATTGCATCACATATCAAACACTATTGTTTTCGCAACATTACATTTGCCATCCGGTAGAAAATCCAAACTAGTTATCATCATTGGATCGTATCTTGGTCGTTCGTCGTTGAAGGTTAATTGTGGTGTCGAACTATTGTTCACTCGACAGTACGGCGGAAGAGGCATCTGTTGGGTACCATCCTTCGTCTCGTCAAGGTAAAGATGTTGGATGCAAGAATCATTGAGAAAGAGATCTCCGAGATGGGTTTTTTCCCTATGGAAGCCAGCGGATACTAATCCAGTGCTCTCGCTCTGGACTGTGTTTGATTCAAGATCACTCGAGATGGTTGTCACCACTCGGTGGCCTCTGCTAATGTCTTGAGAATTTGAGATAAGACATTTGAAGGAAAAATTCACGGCATTTGTCATTGCTGGTAAAAATTGTCGGCGGCAAAGACGACGCAGCACCTTCTCAAGATCCAAAATTCGAAAAGAACGCCCCTGACATATCAACCATGACTACCAGCAATTGTATACGACAGTACTGCAGTATGTTGTGCTAGTTACTACGTAAGTCGCATCTTTAATCTTTTTCGGTCGTAGGACTACAGCATCTTTGGCGGATCTTGTTGTCTTCGATGGCGGAAAAGCCGGACGTTTGGTTTCGGAAGTTGGAAGGAGAATCAAATGAATAGAGATGGGGATCATTTATCGTACCACTACGGTAGTACTATCGGTACGTATTGATATTGATTAGTACTACAGAACGTATGATACATTTTTCATTGTTAAAATGATGTGACGTGCAAATGGAATCAAACTTTTCTTCTTCGTACTCTTAGAGACTACCATTTCCTACTACGTAGTAGAGAGAGAGAGCACCCACAGTTTCAGGTTAAAATCATGATCATCAACAAATTCAAAATCCAACTAGAGGAAGATTAGGAGACGACCTGGAAGTCTGTGATATCGGTACCCCAGAGATTTTCTTGGAGAATACCCACACGAAGCATGTGTATTTCAAGTGTGTGTTCGGTCTTCGTTCTTTCATTCAAAGTCTTGTCGACCGTTCGAGGTCTAACAACAACAACGATTACAACAACATCACCACTGTCGGCAAGCTCCATTTGGTCGGAATCGGCAATAGAATTCGCCAAACAACAGTCCCTTTCCGAACGCAAAAAACTTTTGGCAGAAGAGGGATCCCCACTAAAGGGGCAATCTATTCATATTCGTGGCGAACGAGTGGATAGCTTATCTCTTAAGGAAAACGACTACGACACTGACTGCGTTACTACCAAAATTGTCCATTTTCAACGGCATGGTCAAGGTTATCACAATCTTGTGGGTGAAATTTTGCGAGAAGCCGGAGTCAAAGTAAGTGTTGACAGTACAGATCCGAACATTAATCCATGGCTTCGGCCCGACTTGGTTGACTCCCCGCTGACGGAAACTGGAAGATGGCAGTGCGCACAACTACAGCAGGTTGCAGCAGGGCTGAATCCAGAACTGGTGATCGTCTCACCACTCACTCGAACGCTACAAACCGCCAAAATTACTTTTGCCAAATACTATGAATCGGACTATGCCGTGCCATGGGTTGCACACGAAGCGTGCCGTGAAGAGTTGGGAGTACTGACTTGCAACAAACGACGGCCATTGTCCGAAATAAGAACAGAATTTCCCAAAATTGAATTTTTCGACATGATAGAAGAAGACACGCTATGGAATCCTCATCAGCGAGAAAGCTCTCAGTCCAAGGGAGAAAGGATTTATAGGTTTCTCGTTGACTTTCTTTCCAAAAGGGAGGAATCATCTATCGCTGTTATTACTCATTCTGCGTGGCTCTTCCATGCCTTGAATGTTGTCATTGATTGCGGGGATGACTTGGAACTGTCCTCTTGCTTCCTCACAGGTGAAATTAGATCCATCAAACTGACATTTTCGTCCGCCAAGGAAATTTAGGTGCATGTTTTGAAAAACAATGATCCAAAACTTTGGGTGGGAGGGATGATTTGTTTGGTGAATTCCTATTGTCACGGTGAATGTGACCTGATAATCTCGGAATAAAGTGATGATACACCAACGGAGAGCGACGTTAACCTGCTTGGCTTTGGATTTTGGTGGCGGAGCCGCAACAATTCATTCAACCGCTTTGGTTTTCCTCTGAACAAGTATTATGATTCCAGGGAAAAACCTACTGGTCGGAGGCAGGATAGATTTTTGAAAGGTATAATATATCTTGATGAAATTTTTCATGGTTCCTCCAGAATCAGAGATGCATTTCTTTCAACATGACATCTTATTGGAGTAACGATTAAAAAAGACCGTACTGTAGTAAAGATTGCAGTGTCATATCACACTAGCTATTTGGCAGTAGTAGACGTAGTAGACTACTTTCAGTGAAGTGTTCGGAATACGACTACCGGTAGTACCTATGGTACGTACGCTAGTAGGTAGTCGTCACAGCAAAAAAATCAAACGAGAGGATCAATTCCTTTTTAAAAAAGCTCGCCCAGCTTGGTAGGAATGCTCGAAAATAAATAGAGGGATCGGCATGAAAATGAGGTTGAATGCGTGTGATCTCCGACCAGAACGAGATTTTTCCGAGACAACAGTTTCAGCATATTATTGTGTCAACTACGCATCACAATCGAAGGTCTCAGCCGCTCGATTCCTTTTCCAAGTAGAAAGCTGTGAAGACAGTAACTTACAAACGAATTACGCCATGGTGACGCAATTTCATGGTTTCTGGTGAGTTTGTGGTTGGTGAACAGCGCAACGGGTGAAAGCGATGGATTCAAGTTTTAAGTGTGAGAGATTTACATGCCAATTCTACTGCTCATTCTCTACTTTCTTTCTCCCCTTTCCTTCAGCTCGTTCCCTCATGGTGGATGGGTGCTAAGTGGTCTCATTTTGTCGTGCTGCAGTGCTCTGGCAGCTTCCATGTGGGGCGTGGCGTCTTGTAGATTCATGTTTGTAGATTTTACTACTGACAGGGGAGACTTCAGCAATTTTTATCGAGATCCTACACCAGATGGCGGTGCAGTATCTCAGCGAGTAGGAGCTGGATTGTTTTCATGGCTGGTTCCCAACTCAGCAGACAACTGGAGTGATGGACAATGTGCAGGATATTCGGAAATACAGAGAGATCATTTTTCTGACAGTATGTTTGAGGCATCTCGAATCTTTTCTGTCCTCGCTGTGTTGGGTGGGATGGGCGCAACACTATGGGTGCTGTTTTTGAGTTGCATGTCGTTGGGAAGATTCCAGATTTGGATGATGAGCACCATTCTTGGATTCGTTACCATATTTACTGCCATGACATTCTTAATTTTCCAGTCATCCCTCTGCACGGATCTTACTAGCTATCAGGATGCATCGTATGAAACGGGTTGCACTATTGATCAAGGAGGGTTGGTGGTTATTGCAGCTACCTTATTTTGGGCTGTAGCCTTTTTGATCAGCGTTGTCTACATCAAAACACCGGAAAGAGATCTTACGTTGCGTGACGGAAAGATTGCCAATGCGTTTGAACTTCGCCAACAGAGTCGACTTCAAAGAGAGAAACAACGACGCCTGAACGCGGCGAAGAAGCGACAAGATCGAGAAGTTACTGGTGGATCACATCGTGAAACTTCGGCGAATGATGTCTCGTCGTATGCCGAAGGGGACACAGAAGTTCAATTGAGGTGAATTGAATTACCATTATTCTATACAGGTCGGCCGAGTTTACATGGAGCGCATCGTCGTTCGACAACAATTGCTTTCTTCAATTTTTAGCGGGTGTGGAATCATAAATTCCGTGCATCTATCTGCCGTGGCAACGAGACCAGGATTGTGGAAAATAGCATGGCCCGGCTGTATGTGGCAACGAAACTACCGCCCTATGTAGTTATCTAAGATAGAGAAGCAGAACCAAGCGGGCAGAAACATTTTTATTCTTGTAAAATACGTCGCACTTTATTTGCTATACGCAACGCTTGTAGGCGCAACATTATTCATAGTCATTGTTGCTGTTGACTATCATAGCAACTACCTCGTCCTTCATCAGTCCGACTACCGGTAGGTAGTTGTATTACTATCGGTAGACTACCGGTACAGTATGATAGTCACTGCTGTTGTTGTCGACTGTCGACTACGTCGTACGAATCTACCGGTACTACTAGGTAGTAGTACATAATAGGTATTATCAGAGGCCATCAAGACACACAGGTACCCTTAGATAAATTAAGTCGACCCGCGAAACTCAATGTCCAGGCTGACAAACTGGCTGGAAGCTACCAGCGTCTATCCTCGCACAAGACCATCCAGGCTCCAATGATCGACGGCACCAACTGTCACCTCATCTACGATGGACAAACGTTTGCCTCCAAACACCGCAAGAACATCAGAGATCATCGCCGCACCAAAGAACTCAAGACCTATATCAAGCAGAAGACTGGAATGTCGGAAGCAGCATTTGCAGACATAGATTGGCAGAGCCACGAACGCTCCGTTAACACCTTCAAAGACGGTCCACACATATTCCTGGTCAAGTTTCTGCATGGTTGGCTCCCCGTGGGAAAGCTAGTATCCAGATACAATCCGATCAAGTACCCCAGTGCTTGCCCATCCTGCGATGAGCCCGTTGAAGACTCTAAACACTTCCTCACATGCCTTAACCCAGAGCGTCGCAAATGGCATGCGACCCTCACGACATCCCTTCGGCACAGGTGTGAATCAGTGGATACAGATCCAGCCCTTCTAGACCTCCTCCTTTGGGGCCTGAACCACTGGCTCCAAAGTGCACCAATCCCAGCCCATAGAGTACCCGAACGGATCTCCCATCTACTCCACAGTCAGACTACGATAGGGTGGGACAACTTCCTCCTAGGCCGGTGGTCCAAGCACTGGACTACCCTCCAGCTGCAATACCTGCAACGGAACCACATTGAGGTCAAGAACAAGAACCATGGTCTCTCGTGGTCTAGTAACATTATCCGTCTCATGTGGGATCACTCCTACAAGGAGTGGACAACGAGAAACAAAGCTAGGCACGGTAAAGATGCTGAAGACAAGGCCCAGCGACGACTAGAAAAATCCCACCGGAACATTAGGGACCTATACGAGCTCAAGCCCAAGTGTTCCCTCCAAGCCCAGCGACATTATTTCTACCCCACAGTAGAGGACCATTTTCGCACAGATCCCGACGCAAACAGCCTTGAAAGGCTGGAGACATATGAGCCGATGATCAAGCAAAATATCAGGCACCGACGGACAAATTCAGATCGCCGCCTCCACAAATCGACGAAGTCTTTCAACTAACCAGAACCGCACCTCCGCACGACCCGATACCAACGACAGTACCAAGACAACGAACGCCAACACTGACAACTCGCACCATCACCACATATTTCCCTCCAAACAGAATCACATCCCCCACTCCAACTTTGGAGACAACCACCACCACAGCGAGAACAACCATCACATCAAACAACCCGACCACCATATCCACCCGACTACCATAAAACCCACTGAAAAACAAACAAACACACAAACGCATAAATATGCTCATACCCATCTCACATCACCTCCTCTCCACCCAGATGAACTTTTCCTCCTCACGTAGGAGGTTTTATTACCATTACCACATCCCTGGAGTAATCTCCGGTCACTCCCTGCAGTGCCTCGCCCTTCGGGGCCCGGCTGGTGAGTCAACTTCTTAGATACGGAACTACTGGTAGCTAGTAGGTAGCTAGTAGTTGGCATAGCCATAAAATAGATTTTATTATCATAGTACATGTACGGTAAAAAGTACTACTGGAGTACGTACTCCGAGTACCTAGGTACTCAACGTAATCTATCGGGTACTACCGTAATACGACATTCTGGAGTACGAAATAAACCCTGTCATTGTATGGACTGAAAGGAATACTTAAGTCTTAGGACGGTGCGTGAGCAGTGGGCATATATAGCCCTTTGGTTGTGTCGTGGTTGATGGTTCGCCGGGTTTGCTTCCTCTCTTCCACATTCATCACAGCCTAAACAGATACGTCGTAGAGGTCTTGATGATGCCACAGTATGCCACACTTTCGTCAGGATGTGATATGTATTCATAGCTTTCACCAATCTTTCCAAAATCGAAATCACAGCAAACCGACTGACTAGTCGTATGTCAGCTCCTACTGCATAAACGCTGTATCTTTATCAGTACTTGCTCGATCGAATTCCAGACTTCTTCATTCCAAAGTTCCATAAAGCCTCGTGTCAGGTAGTTTAATAGCAATCCAAGACCACAAAATCGTATCATCATTCATTATGGAACTTCCGACAATGCTATACGGCTCGCAGTTCAGCGGCAACTCATCAGTGATCAGTGATGATGAGATTGATGAAATGGATGGGAACACTCCACTTCCAGCTCGTTACAAGCCGTCCACTTCGGATTGCATCTGTGCCAGGGGCAAAGCATATTGGGACCATCCTGGCAATCAGAAATACAGAGAGCTGATTGCAGCTGCTACTCCAAAGTATTCGGAGACTACCAACAAATTAGAAAAGACTTTGATTGTCAGCGAAATTGTCGAGGCAGTCCACCGAGCAGGAGGAAAGTTCATCAAAAAAGTGAAAAAGGGTGGTGCCTTTGTAATTGTTAGTGAGGTGTTTGCTCGAGAGAAGGTAAGACTGCCATTGGGGGCCCGAGAGTCGTTCAGAGGTTTTTGGTTGTCCACGAAGATGCTAAAATTGCCTCTTATCTCTCTTCATTTCATAAGGTCGGGCAATCGCTTCGCGACGGCTTGTCCACAAAGTACAAATCGGCGACCAAGTTCAAGAAACAGCGAAAGCCAAAATCGAATAGTGAAAAGGTTCATTTGGATGCCGATAAGATTGTCACATCCAACCGTTACGTCTGCCAGAGGATAGAGGAGCTGCGCTATCAAGTAAAGTGTTGTGGGGACCTGGCCTCGGATGCCTCTATCATCACCCTTTTTAGCCAGACAAATTCAGATATATTAGAGACCATTAAGAGGGACCATTCGATGCTACAGCGATATGCCCAGTCGATTGCCTCATCTTCCGCATCAGAATTTTTTGGGATTTGATCGAAGATCACCTGGTCTTTGTGGATGGAACGAATTAACGTTACTGAAAGTGGTAGCTGAAACGCAACGGGACAAGGATGGGTTGCCTTCACATTCATGCGTTCGTCCAACATGATCTTCGTGTTGTTTCGATCTCCACCAGACGTTGATAAATTTTGCCGATTAAACTGTACGGGTCGCAACACAGAAATGCAGAAATCAGAAGATAGTTCACTTGCTTTTTATTTATTTATAATATATCATTACATATACAGTGCCATAAAGTCTGCCGTTGATCGTACTACCGGTTGCCATATAACCTTTTTTCCTTCAACACCCTAAAATAGACTGACTGTGAATGGTGAAATCTTGGTGCCGTTACTCATTCCATCCTTTCGAAGAGCTGAAGGAGAAGGCAGGATTAGTAGCCAGATTTTTTTCGAACCATGTATTATAATAACGGTAGTTTAGTTGGTACCAGTAGTATGATTTGGTATCACTCCACCGTATAGGAAGAGTCAGAACGTATGATACGAATTAGACTGGTACGATTGTTGTCGTGATCACTGCAACATTGACTGTGCAATGGTTGCCTGAAGTCCTACGGAGTATGTTCCGTGTACGGGTTCACATTCGGAATTCCGGCAAGGTTAGGGTGAAGTGTCTTGGTTGGTTTCACCGGCTTGAACCAAAGAGAATTCGAGTGGAATTTTACTCATGAGTAGTCATAATTGGTTTCGATGCCACCACAAGATCTCAAAAACAATTAACATTGGGGGCACTTATACTTGAGCGAGTCCAATAAACTTGTCCCACAGCTTTTGTGTTTCTCAGTTATCGCGCTTTTATATCTCGAAATAAATCTGAAAGGGCCCAATTTTGGTGAGATTACGATCGTTGCGTCTGGGCCTCTCCAACTCATTCGACACTCCGCGCTGCGACCCAAGATTGAGTTTCTGAAGCGCCGTCAAATGCTCTTGTTTGCTGCTGTTGTGTCTTCAATCTGCTGGGAAGGCATTTCATAGGCGAATATGCGCACTGCACATATAAAAAACAAAAACACTCCATCCACCAATCCTCCACTCCGTCATCTTCCTCCATGCAGATCTTAGGACCGCGTTTAATCAACAACGAAAAGTACTTGCTGTACATTGAAGACGCAGCAATGGACCCATCGAGGAAACGGAAACAATCGTCATCTGCACCTCCCGTTGCAAGTAGGGTAACTACCAACCACACTGTACTGCTGGGCGACGATGGCGCTAGCATTGTTGAGGGCAGTGATCCACGATCATCCCGAAAGAGTAAGAGAAGAAGGAAAGAAAAGGTAGTAGAAAGATTTTTAGGAGAAGACTATGAACCAAGTCCAAACGACTGCATTTGTGGGAGAGGAAAGGAAGCAGCATCCCATGTAAGTCTACCGTCTATGCTGATGTTTGATGGATGGTAAAGATGCATAGACTACAAAGAATATCCATCGACTGACACATTCCTCCTCCTTCGACTTTTATGACGCATTATGACACAGCCTGGCAATGTTAAGTTCCGTCACTTGATCGATTCGAACTTGCAGACGTATCGAGAGACCCAATCTAAAAAAGAGAAAACAACTATTGTTTGTAATATCATTGAAAGCGTTCGGTCAGGAATCCCCAAGGGAAAGTTTGTAAGAAAGCACGATGATGGTCGGTGGTACGAAACTGGAGATGATTTTGCTCGCGAGAAAATCGGCCAATGGTGAGTAGCGTAAGTCCGAGGGACGCCGATTCCAACCAACCGTTTTGGCGTCTGTTGTGCTCACTTTTGAGTGATGTTTGTTGGAATACTCAGCTTCAGGGACAGACTGCACACCGAGTATCGCTCCAGTTCCAAGGCAAAGATATCTAGACGCAAAGAAAATATTACGGATGAGTCCACGAGACCAATGGATTTTGATGAATATGTGGCATCGCCAGACAATCCGTCGCAGAATCCGTCGCATTTGGTGAAACCCTCGGTTGGTTTACAACAAAGCGCTAGACATGCCCCGACTCAGAGACATCCGGGATGGTCCGGGGAACAGACAACAAACAGCATGCTTCCTGAGGCAGAGAGGGAATTTGCAGGGCCCGTTCGTCGCAAAACCAATTTTCAAGGCCTGGCCGACATGTATTTTGGGGATTCCTCCTATGCTTCAACTGTGAACCAACAATATTCCGCCTCTACGCGACCAGAGCGTCAGCAGCACATAGACTTACTCGGGTCACTGACGCACAACTCTCGTGATAGCTCCAGAACTTTTCATACTTTCATGAATACTTGTCCAAATAACAACAGCATAATGGATCAGTCTTTCCGCGGCAACGAAATGAGCCATCCCTCCTTTCTCGAGAATGGCAACATTTTGCCCTTTGGCAACCATCAGGAGATGAGGTTCTCATGCAACACTACCAATAATTTTGCTTCTTGCTCGACAAATGCGTTCGCAGGTGGTCGCTCTGCTGCTTTTGGTATGGCAGACAATGTCGCTATTCGAGACTCGCTCATGGACCAGAGTCAAAGAGTTTCTGGGTTTCCATCATTGTCAATGGAATACAGAAGACTGGGAGAAATGGGGGTGGATATGGCGGCAATGGGTGCCGTGAAGGGTCTTGGTTACATGCAACATGGTTCTGGTTGGCTCTCGAAGGCCGAGCGCAAACCACCACCCATGCCTCCATCTATGTTTGAAGCACCGTTATTACCCAATGTTCCAATCCAATGCAATGTCCTCCATCAGGAACATGCCCCTTTGGCTGAAGGAAATAAAGAATCACCAGAGGGAGTTGGATCCTCTGGCGACTCGAGCATGATCCCGGACGATGAACCGCTACCTTTGGATCAGATATAGAGTTTGCGAAGTAGGATCGAAAGAATGAGTTTCGGCTACAATTACGTCTGAGAGTGGGGCA
The DNA here is from genome assembly GCA_019154785.2 of Nitzschia inconspicua. Lineage (NCBI taxonomy): Eukaryota > Bacillariophyta > Bacillariophyceae > Bacillariales > Bacillariaceae > Nitzschia > Nitzschia inconspicua. The sequence continues at coordinate 4,223,896 of JAGRRH010000017.1, forward strand.
ACGAAACTAGCGAGTTGACGCGCATCAGAGTGTACGTCTGCGTTCTCTTACCGATTACTAAGTGCTAGTAACACATAACAGAATGGCTGCAGATATGGATTGCTATTTTTCTTACAGCTTGCTTATCGGTTTAGCCAAGGATGCATACATTTCCTCAATCACTCTGTCATACTTGATCCTTGCCTGGTGTCGTTTGAGCTTGAATGTTGGAGTCAGCAGATCGTTTTCAACGGAAAAAAGCTCCTCAGACAAGTGCAATGCTCGAGGTATTTCAAATCCATGCAAACCATTCACCTTGCCCAATCTAATGATCTCTCCTTCAATCACTTTCTTGAGCTTTTCACTCTGGCAAATTTCTGCAAAAGATGCTTTGGCTAGAGCCGATTCTCCGCTCTCCTCCAACACCCTGCGCACTGCTTCTTCTTCCGGAACAATAATCGCAACAAGGTAGGTTTGCAATGAATCTCCGTGTACGAAGGCTTGGCCAACAAGAAGTGACTGGATGACAATGTTTTCGATCTTTTCTGGGGCTACGTACTCCCCTTGGCTGAGTTTGAAAATATTCTTTTTGCGATCAATTATCTGCAAGTTCCCATCTACCGTCCACAAACCAATGTCTCCACTGTGTAGCCATCCTTCCTTGTCCACTGTTTCCGCTGTTTTCTCCGGCTGCTTGTAGTAACCCTTGAAAACTGTAGGACCACGCACCCATATCTCGCCCCGCCCTTGGCAAGGCTGTCCCTTGTGGCTAGTGTCTGTATGAAGGTAGCCCATATCTGGAACATCAGCTAATACAATTTCAACTGCTGGCTGTGGCGGTCCGACGTGACCAGCAGTGGACATGTCGTCCAACATACTGACACATGTAGCGGCCGAACCTTCTGTTTGACCGTATCCTTCAATGACAGGACAACCGAGCATGATGCGATAAAAATTCATAACAGTCTTGGAGAGTGGGGCCGATCCGCTCACCATCATTCGTAGACAGTCCATGCCCAGTCCTTTCTTGATCTTGCTAAAGATGAGTTTGTCATAGAAGCCATGCTTCAGCTGTCCCGTCGCAAGTAGATTTCTTGTTTTGGCGGCAACAGCTGCATCGAAGAGCTTCTTTTTCATTCCGCCCGCGGTCGCGATTCCCACTTGGATCTTGTCATAGATCTTGTTCAACACTCGAGGAGCTGCCGGAAGAATGGTTGGGCGACAGGCTTGCATATCTTCAATCAATAACAAGGGATCGCCTCGAAAAAAGGCTATAGAGGCACCCTGGACGTAGATTTGGCACATAATTACACGCTCAAAAATGTGTGCCAATGGAAGATAGGATAAGTGACGATCAGTCGTCTCCAGAGGAAACACATTGGTAACGCCAGCTATGGCCGAAATAAGATTTTCGTGTGTTAGAAGCGCTCCCTTTGGATCGCCTGTTGTTCCGCTGGTATAGCAAAAGGTGAAGACGTCCTTGCCACAAGGTGGACGATGCTTATGTCCCTCTGTTGCAATCCGCTGGGCTCCAACCGCTTCCACCTTGGCAAAGGACATGATTTGAAGTCCAGCTTGTTTCGCCATTTTAGTTGCATCAGTTGTAACTCCATCCGCTAATACAACCACCTCGAAGAACGGGCACTTTCCTGATTTCTTGACAGTGCACAATCGCTCTAGCTCGCTTCGAGTTGCCACCACTGTTTTGGTGGATGTTTGCTTCAAAATGAATTCCACTGATTCAGGTCCTAGTGTATCGTAAAAGGGAACTAGGAGATGGAAGAGGGAAAACGCATTTACAGTTAGTTGAGAGAAAAAAGAAATACATAAGTGTAAACGGTCAAACAATTCCTTTTGTTGTATCATACCAACTTACCAGTGGCTCCTGAGACACAGAAAATTGCTTGTTCTGCAATGAACCATTCCATACAGTTTTTCATGTAAAGCCCGATCAAGGTCATGGATTCTTTCTCTTGGGTCGGTGGGACCAGGTTCAACGTATCCAACCCGGCCGCAAACGCATTGACCCTTGCCAAGATTTCCGTATAGGAGCTATAAATGTAAGGAGTGGCCATCCCATTGGTACTGCTTGCACGAAATCCCAAACAAGCTCCAAGTGGATTGAGTTGTTGGCCACGACGAAACGCTTCGTACAGAGTCCGACATCCTTCAAAACCCAATTCAGGGTGGCGCGTAGGGTCTCCAAATCGACGAATATCACCATGATCCTTGGTACTGGTCTGAGGCACCACCACCGACCACTGATGACGGGAAGATGTTTCGTTTTTCGTCATGGTTGCATGGAGATCGACTGTTGTGTTGTCCGTTGTCTTTTATTTTTCTGACACAATTGCTGTAAACCCACTGTGGAATGGACATTATGAAACAACAACAGTAGTATGTTAGATTTACTGTTAACGAGAAATAGCTCAGAAACGTTGGAATGCAATACCGAATGATGAAAACCTAAACCAAACGAATTATACCGTCCTTTGTTTACAACATGCACAATCCTATATCATTTATTGTGCTACAGGACTGACTTTAATATTATTCTTTCGAAGTGTTTTTGCACTCCATGGGGAACGAGTTGTTCCGACGAGTGAAAAAGACCGCCAACAAGCTACATCTTTAGAAATCACAGATAAACAGATAAACTCACCAATCTTTTCTATTCAACCACAGGGGGGGGGGGGGGGGCAGCCTAAATGAATTAAGCTCGACGTGAGATAGTCGTTACTGACTGTGATGTAGGGGAGTGCCACCGTACTGTTGCACTAAAGCACGACAGAAGTAGATAGCAATGTTGATGATGATGTTGATGAAAACCAAAAAAGTTATTACGGTGTGTGCAATACGACATACTACCGATGTACAACAGTACTGTAGTAGTGTGTAAAGTAAAGATCCCGTCCGTGTAAAGATCGCGCCTGTTGGTCGCAGGTCGCAGGTCGCAGCTTACCTAAACTAATCAACCTCAACCCTAAAATGAGGTCAATTCGATAGATCGACACGCAATGTTGTGTTTTACCGCCACCCAATTCAACATGGAACATTGTTCGCAGTTCGCAGGCATCCAAATGCAAGGATCAGTAGTAGCACCGGTAGCTACGTAGTAGTAGTGCATCAAAATATCGGACTGCCGTCAAACATCGAACACGGTGTCGGTACAGCTCATCATCATGACCACGACAGTAATACTAAGTCGTAATGATGAAAAAAAGATCTCGTTGCATGGATACAGTACGGAACGTGATACTTTATTATACGACGCTGTTGTAGTTGTATTGAGTCCCAGACAGAATTCATTATTTTTTCTTTACAGGACAATTTCAGAAAATCAATGACGACCAAAGCATTCACAACGTGGTTCCTCCTCGTCGGATATTATTTCGCGGCAAGCAGAGCATTCCGTCATGGATTGGGGTCGAAGCAGCATCTCCGACCACCTCCGTTTCTCGTACAAGAGTCGAATCGACGTTCTTTCGTTTCCTCTCTGGCGACAACTTTTGGCGCTGTCCTTGTTGTATCTCCTGGTATCGCAAACGCTGGCATCGACCCGGCACTTCTGAAGAATCTTCCGGTCCAAGGGGACGAATCGGGATCTGCTCAACGATTGCGACAAATCGAGGCTATTCAAAAGCCTACCAGTGATCTTGTTGACATCCCGTTCCAAGAACTTGCATCGGGAGTCTCTTACCGTGAATATCGCGAAGGGAAAGGTGAGGCTACTGTTCAGGATGGTTCCAAAGTTGCAGCAGAAATGACCATCCGATGCAAATCTTTCTCGACACAAAATGAGCCAGGTGGATTGAAATACTTCTCAACAAGGGACGATACCGAATTTAATGAGATTGCTTGGACGGTAGGAAGTGGGGAGATCCTTCCCGGTTTGGAAGAAGCCATGATCGGAATGCACAGGTACGTTGATGCTGCTGCTGCTGCTGCTGCTGCTGCATGGGAGGAAGAAGAAAGAACGCGAACTTGTTCTTCCGATTGAGCTCATCATTTTCATCATCTTTTGTAATTTTTGTTTTTTCTACACAGGAATGCCGTTCGAAGAATTGAAATTCCTTCCACCCAAGTCTTTGCCGCTCGAAAGGCCAATCAATTGCCCCTACCAACCACCAAAGATGGGAAACGACGCTTTGACAATCTATTCAAAACTGACGCCACACTTTTGTTTGAGGTACTAGTGACTCGAATAAAGTAATAGGCATGACTCTTTGACGACTTGTTGTTATTATACATACTTTATAACCATAAAGTGGCTTGATCTTAACTGTTTGAGCCTTGTTTGTTTCCAACTGTAAATGTTACATTTAAGGTACTTGATTCGTCCATGACGGAAGTCAACCCACAATTACACCCAGCTTTCGTCCTTCTTTTCTATTTCCTCTTTTACCAAAAGCAGCTCTTTCTGCAGCTTCGTCTCTAGAGCTTCCCGTTCCTCCTTGGTGTCATCTTGGGATTCCGATCGAAGGAAACGTAAAGCAAGCTCGAGTTTCTCTCGTTGCGAAGTAGGGTCATCCATGTGTTCATAAATCACTGAGATTTTATGCAGGATTTTGGCCTGTTTCATTCGACTCATTGTTTGGTTCGATTGAGATCTATCGAACAGGGCGGAGTAATATTTGAGCGCATGTGAGAAGCGTCGTGCATCCAAGCAGGCTTCACCCAGGCTCTCAAGGGTTGCCATCACGGTCGGATGGTCTTCTCCAAGGATCTTTTCTTGCAACTACAATCGACATTTACAAAATGTTCGAAGGTTAGGATGTTCGAAGGTTAGGATAAACGGACTTTTGTGGATTGATAGCACACCGCAAACATCACTTACACTTAAAGATTCTCGTAATACCATTGCTGCCTTCTCGTGCATATCTCGTTTCGTGTACAGGTAGCCTAGGTTCTGCAATGTTGTCGATGCTCCAAAAATCACTTGGGCGTTGTCTTGATCGTTTATTAGGGTGTTCCGTTGAATGTCCAAGGCGGCCTCAAACGACCTGCGCGCTTCATTCAATTCACCGAATTCCACATGACAACAACCAATGTTATTGTAAATGCGGGCATTCGACGGATGCAGCGAACCTAGCGCAAGCTTGCGAACTGACAAGGCTTCACGGAAAATCCAAAGTGAATCCTGCAATCGACCGAGCAAGAGAAGGCAGATTCCCACCTTTACAAGAGAAAGTGCCACTTGAGGATGATCCCTACCAAGAGCTCCTTTGCGGACTCGCACGGCTTCTTCGAAAGCCTGCAAAGAATAGTAATATTCCTTCTTCCTCAAATAAGCAACCCCGACGTTGTGCAATGCGCATCCAACATCTTCGTGGAGCGTTCCGTTTTTGGCCTTCTGGACCTCCACAACCATCTCGAAAAGATGGACAGCCTCCGAACTACGCCCATTTTGGGCGTAGCTAACTGCACAATCGTGAATGGTTTGCAAATGCCGAATTGGATCCTGCAGCACTTCAGGGCAAATATTGTCAAAAATGGGTTCTGGCCAATTTCCTGCCAGAGGCACAAACCCATCTTCCTTCGCTAGTTCATCATTTGTCTCTGCGTGGCTTCGAGTTCCAATGGAAGATGGCACCCGCGACGCATTATCAGGAGAGTCCAAGAAGTCTCGATGAGCGTCAAGGACGGCTTTAGCATGCCGCATCGTGGCTTCGCGGTCCGACTCCTTCCTGCTCGGGTGTTCGCTGCCGGCTGCTGCAATTTGAGCGTAAGTTACGACGATACTGGTCAGTTGACTGCTTGATACGTTGTCGCCAGTTTGACGACGCAGCAAACAACTTTCTTCTGTCGCATCATAATCTCCCATGATCGGTGTTTTGGTCCTACTTTCGGACGTTCCAATCGAACGAGAATAATTCGTTTTATTTGAAGGGGTCGAAGGATGAACTAGAGGAGGCATTTTTCTATCCGGAGTGGTGGGTGCCGATCTGCTCAACGACGGCAAGTTCAACCCATCGCTTGCCCTGCTGTTGGGAGTGTGCGGAGGATCCAGGAAATTTGGCTTCTGAACGCTTCGACGAGAATGAGGACTGCTTGCGCCACTACGGAAGGTCATTTCCGACACCCCCGCCGGAGAGTATTCTTGAGGGAGAGACTGTGACGGAGCATCACCTTGTCTGGAAGACTCCACTGACTTTGGTAAAGGAATACTTCTCACCATATCGTGAAGACTTCGAACCTGATTGGTTAGAGGATGCTGCTCTCCCAATACCTTTGTTCTAATTTCTAGGGCTTCGAGGAAGGACGATTCGGCATCCAGAGCGTGGCGTGCATCCGGGCCTTGCTGTCGAATCCATTCTAGATTCAACCCACCAATGTTGCAGAGTGTGTCGGCCAATTCCAACAATGCCGTCGACGAGTAGTTTTCCTGGTTGAGGAGCTCCTTTTGGATGTCGAGTGCTTGCTGCAAATAACGTCGTCCGACAGAAAAGTTTTGCAAGTGCATGTGGCAAACTCCCTGGTTGTTGTACAAATTCGCCACTAGACTGTGTGTAGGGCCATAGTAGCCAAGTCTAATCCTTAAAGCTTCCTCGAAAGTGATAACGGCATTTTGATACTGTCGCGATTGCAACAAGAGAAACCCGATTCTGACCAAACTGACAGCCACATTTGGATGGTCCGGTCCAAGCTGGGGAGAATCGCGCGCCGACCTGGCAGCTGCTTGGAAACACAGAAGGGCTTGTTCGCGGCAATGTCGTTGGTGCATGGTATGGTCGAGGAGTAACCCAGCTCGTTTGGTGTGAACAGTCCCCAGATTGTGGTACGCAGAAGCAGTCAGTGGATGAGCACGGCCATACTGGTCTAAATACACTCGCAAAACTTGCGTAAAAGCCTGCAACGCCATGTCATACTCTCCTCGCATGACGTGCTCCATGGCCATTGCGTGGATGCCTTGAATGTGTTGATTGGGGTCTTCAAAGGAGGAGTCATCGACATTAACTGGAGCCGATTGTCGGAACGAACCAACGGGGGAAGATTGCATAGACGTGTTCGTAGGAGTCGCTGGGCCTGTCGATCTTTCCTGGATGTTGCGTTCTTTGGGAGAAGAGAGCAATTGAGCTGGAGGATCCGCAGGCAAGTGCCCATGCTCCTCCTCGCGATGAATGGCGGAAATGCCAGCGGCAGTTCCAGAGAGACTTCCTTTTCGAAGGTTGGAGTGCTGCAAGGGTCTTCTGATGGATCCAGAAGGACTTTTTTCTTTTGCAATTTCAGCAACATTGCTGTCGACCACTTCACTGAATGAATTGAAGCTTTCTTCACGTTGCCGCACAATCTTGTTTTCCCGGCCATTGAAAGCATTGACATTGTCGGGACTTTGATTTGGCTGGGACGAGGTCTGAAGGCGACGTCGCTCTTGTAGTTGTTGTTCAAATTGACTTGGTGTAACCACTCTAGTGGGATTGACGCTGGAGGATTGTTGCTGTTCCACTGGATGGGATTCTTGCGCTGCCCGATCATCCTGATCCATCGTCAACTGAAGATCCTTGCGCCGTTGAGAGACTCGCCTTCCAATCGATGGAGCAGAGCCAGATCCATCAAAGGAACGCAATGGAATTTCCGGGCTTGCAGCACTTGTACCTGTCCCCGTAGTCAGGACAGTCGCCTCCTGCCCTCGCACCCCTTCTGGTTCGAGTTCCCCTTGATATGCATGCATTTGGCCGGAGGACCGTGTTCGCATTCTTCGTGCATCGTGACTACGGTCTTGAGGCGTCGGAAATTGTAGCAACGAAGGAGCTGGTTCGTTGCTGGAAGACGATGACGGTGTTACCGAACGAGTACCAGAAGTAGCCTTGGTTGGAGTAGTATGACTTTTCGTGAATGACGCATCAGTCACAAGATCATCAATGGTTCGACGAGGTGGGTTTTGTTCCGAAAGATCTTGGTTTTCCTCCACTTCTGGCATCGTTTCCATGTACCAGTCCACGCGTGAGCCCCGGGCTGACTCCCTGGAATGTTTGTTCTTGACCAACAGACTTTGCTGATCGCTGTCTTGCAATTGAAAGGGATCGGCCGTTGAAGATTGATCCGCAGTAGACGCTGCTGAAGAAGAGACGCGAAGGGTCCTTTTCTTCTTTTTAGTTCCCAAATGAGGCAATACAAAGCAAGATTTCCCGGCAGCCCCATGAGGGTTGTTACTGTTTCCTTGAAAAGTGGTAGCGGAACGACTGCTAGTGATGGGAGTGAATCCATTTCCTCCATTTGCCGACGCGGGAAAATCTCCCGACGGTGATTGGTGTTGTGGTTTTTGCGGTGATGCAGAACCTCCACTCATTTGTGACGGACGGTATTTATTATTATTGTGGGGTGTTGAGGAGGCCGATGGGACATCACCAACTTTGCACATCACCATTCTCACAACGATCAGAAGAAGACAGGCTGTACTTCCGTTTGACCCCTGTTTCTGTTTCTCTGACTATTACTAGTAGAAACTAGCCTTACACCGTTCGTTTCAATCCACCGAATCCGTTCAGTACCGATTTAGACTGCTTATCCAAGCGGCAAGAATATGCTGAAGTTCAACAGAGTGTTGTTTGTTTTTGGCCTGTTCGCTTGTGATGCAACCAATGTTGAGCAGAAGTTAGAGTGACAGCGCTCCTTGCTTGGCTTTCGTTCTTATCTTTCTTGCCAATTTCATTCCGACCAACGGTGGTAAGTCTTGCAGCACACTCGAACACACGACTAGTAGTAGTCTACCGACTGACTGTGCACGCCCGAATTCGCGGTCAATCTCAAAGTCAGTGCGCGATCATGTGCCTCGCCGATGCGCGCCTGACAAATCTAAAAATTCGCAGTCGAACGAGTCGAGTAATAACCCTCAATTATCAATTTCACTTCACTCTCCTCTACCAATACTTAGTAGAGGCTACTGCTGCCTGACTGCGAGTTGGTTCAAACAAAGATAAAAATAGTAGTCTCTCTACTAGTAGCTAGGTAGTAGTACAATGTGTTCGTCACCAACTTTGTTTTCAGGCATGAGAGAAAGTTATTATGCATTTACACTTTAACCTGCCCAATCAAAAGTGGTAAAACTTACTGTTAGTAGTCGTAAAAGAAAACATTTTGGGAGGTTCAGCCATCCGAACACCTCCCTTTTCATTTTTTTGCTGTGACATGATGCGGAATATCAACATTTGATACGGCCAAGGTGTTCCCAATCAAACTCATGAGTCCTTTTGTTTTCTCCTCTGCTCGTTCATAAAGGAGCTGTCACTGCTACCATCCAGCAAATAACGGCAGGGATCACACCAAACAAAACTCACACTAACAGAAAGCGGTCCTTAACTTCCAAAAGCAGAATAAATTAACAGTAATTTCAGTTGATACTGGAAAGTAGTAAGGGCAAAATCCTGCTGGCTCCCAAGAATAGGGGTCCCCACGAATACAGCGCTCTGCTGTCTGGGCGTGGAAGGTAACGTCGTGACATCCAAATGTCGATTGTTTGCAGTAAGAGAGGATACAATAAACAATGCTTCCATTCTTCAACGAAAGCGCACGGGAAGGGTGTTGATATTATACTTGGCATGGGACACTCTGTAATTATGGAAAGTGCATGTGCCGCTTCAACGGTTATTTGACACAGATATTTCTTGACGTTTTATCCTGTTCAACGTCATTCATCCTTGTTCCTTATTTCATCCAACAAACTCATGGCAGGACGAACTCGTTTCGATTTGAACGAATTTGAAGTACCCGTCTTGCTACTCGATGTCTTGTCTCTGGGCGAGGATGGTTTCCTCAACAACTCCATGGCCTTGGGTGGATTTCGCGAACGACTTTTTGGTCTGGAATTTGGTGATCGTTGTGAGACATTCCTGGGCAAGCGACGTTTCGACAATGGAGGTGACGAGTCCTCATCGCCAAATCTGAATCCCAACTCGATACCTTGAGATGAAGACGAAGATGATTTCCGTCTCCGCTTCTTCTTTTTCGAAGGCATCGAAGCCGAAGATTTCTTTCTCTCATTTTTCGATGACTTCGTTTGAAAATCACCGGGGGCAAGCCCTAGGGCGTCGTCTTCGTTACCGTCACTGTCGTCGTCTGCATCATCATTATCGTAAGCATTGGCAGCACCATCATCGCTATAGTCATTGTCGGACCAGTCGCCGTATCCATAACGTTCCGCTAGTTCATACAAACCGTTGGAGTCGGCGGCTTCATGAGGAGGGGGGAGATCCCCAGGATACGCCCCTAAAAGGTTTCGTCCCATCAAACTATTGGCCCCAGCAGCACGAAGACGACCAATTACTCCACTTTCACGATCACTCACTCGAGGACCGGATGTTTTTTTCTTTTTGATAGGCGCTTGGCTTTGCCTGACAATGGAAGATATAGATGAGGACCGTTTCTTGTTGCGCTTGCGTGGAGTCTCGCCAATTGAGAAACCAACCCCGATGGTGACTTTGGGACCTTCGCTTCCAAAAGACAGCCCAAGATCAGTCTCAATGGGTGGAGCCAACAATTCTGCTTCTTCATCTTCCTCGTTTGTCAAGGCCTGGACGATCCATTCTGAGTCACTCTCCATTATCTCTTCGTCAAGGGATTCACTGAAGTCATCGCGTACTCGATCCACCTCCAGTTGGAAACCTTTTCCTCCTTTGCTGCGACCGGCGTATGGGCCGAGTGAGTGACGTTTCATGAATGATTGGCTGAGAAACATGTATCTTGCCTGGTTGACATCTCCGAGTCTTTTTAGCTGATCTAATGCTCTCTGATCCTCTTTCTTTGTCTGGGCCTTTTTCTTCTTCCCTGCCCGCACTGACGTGCCATCCGCGCCCAAAAATCCGCTGGTCCTCAGTATCGCGGACTCTCCTTTGACTCGGCTCGAGGACCGTTGGATTTTTAATAGATCGAACATCACGTATGTTACCAGATGTGGTACAAACGGAACATAAAGCTGAAGCCACTCCACTGCCAAAATACAATCCATAATTACCACGTGTCCCAGGTAGCCGTAGCCTAAAAGGAAACGATAGAGGCGGTTCGGTCGTATTCTTGGGACTGACATTTGTGCCTCGATCTTCGAATTTCCTCGTGAGTAGCTCCTCGGGACGTCGTAACCATCCACGGTGACCTCTGGTTGACAAGCCGCATCGGGGGATGAGGAGTCATCTCGGTCAACTTCATTCGCTGGAGAATCTTTCGAATCAGACGATATTTCTGTTTGCTTTTCTTCCTCTGTGGTTCCAGCATAGATTTTGCTGTCTCCATTTTCATTTGCGCCTGTGTGGCCACCTCGAGTCTTCAGCAGTTTGGAATGCAAAATGCTCCCCGTACGTAGACCATATCGGATTGCAATATACGAAAGCTTTTCTGCACTTTCAGCCAATGGTTCAAAAACATAGAGACGGAACCATTCAATGATAAGAACCGCAACCATCACCGCTGTTTCAAGCCCTTTAGCAATCAAGAATTTCCATACAACATTTGCCGTGTCCAATGGGTCCATCGTCTCGACTTCGAATCTGGGCTCTGCTTCCGTATGAAGTTGTTGTACATCATCGTCACGGTCGATGGATGTGTTGTCAATCTCTTCCACAACTCGACCATCATCCAGATCATCATAGTCAATAGGATCAACGGTGTCGAACATCGTTTCAGTTTCATTTGATGAAATTTCTTCGACGGCAAAATCATCAAGTTCCAAATCAGCATCTTCCATCATTCTGCGCTCTACTTGATTATTCTCACTGTCACAGAGCTCGTCATGCTCAATCAGAGCTATGCCTTCTCCCATGTCATTTGTCTTCAGATCTACATCGACTTCCGTTACTTCAATCTCTTCGACAGATGTAGCAGGAGTTGAAAAGATTGTTGGTTCTTCTGTTTCTACTTCTTCTTCAGTATCCATTATCTCGACTTCCTGTAATTCAGACAAAACGGGAATTTCCTGCTCCAATGCTTCATTTTCAACCAACGTTTCACCTTCCTCTCTCACCTCTTCCGACTCAAGTACGTCAACAATTTCTTCCATCTCTTCGGCAAAATTTGGGTTCAACGAATGTAAGAAGGTAGGGGTCTCCTCACTTAATAAGTTTGAAGATTCTGTACTTGTAGGAGCTAGCTTCTCGATTATTTTTTTCTCGTTTTCAATCTCGGGTGACATAGCAAGATCCTCCCCTCCACTGGACCTTTTGCGATGGAAAAAGTTCATTATAGTCCCCCACGGTCTAGCAAAACCATTTTTTTGGCGGATGACAATACTGTTTGTCTCTACCTGGTGATGTCCATTTGTAGTTTGAGGTGCGGAAAAGTACTTTTTGTATACCTTTGTGTAGTCTCTGGGTTCTTTCCGCGAAGGAATCGATGAGGTGATGTAGCCAGTGTCGTCCATCGCTTTTCTGGGCCTGTTCCAAAACGCCCGTACCATTGCTACGGACTTCCCATAATACTGCGAGAATTGAAGTTGTCCCTTGACTTTGCTTGCATCCCCTTTCCTTTCATCCGGGATCCTCAATCCACTTTTCGACTGTTCCGCTTCCTCAGCCACTGACTTTTCCGCTTCGTGATCCTTGAGGACTTCTTGTGACCGAAGTGACTGTTCAGTAGAACTACCTTCTTCGGAAACTTTGTCCATGATGGAATCTACAAAGCCTCCCTCTTCATCCAAATGGCCTTCCTCAGCAATCAAAGCATCTTCCGCCAAGGTTGAAAGAGCCGGCGGTCCACCCTCTTCTCTGGCGTTTCCGTCCGTTTCGACTTCCGCTTTCAACGATTCGTCTATACGGTTTCCAAGCATAATTGTCAATTCTTCTGAAGCGATCTGGAGGGATTCATGTTCACTCTTGATGTTGACGTAAGTTCCGGCATCCTTTTCTTCGGCTTTCACCTTTGATAACTCTTCCCCGACGCTCAACGAATCGTCATCTATTAGGCCGTCCTCGTCGGCATTGAATTCTTTGTTCGCTGACGCATCTGTTTCAAGTCCATTGTCTTCTGTAACGCCAGAAGAATCCGTGATGATGGTGAGTTCAACATCTGTATCCGTTGTGGAAGCAACTGTTTGTGATGCAGCAACATCTACGGAATCCTTTTCGTGTACTTCCTCTTTGCCTTGTTTTTCGTCGTCCATGATGTTCTCAACATCTGTAGCCGTTAGAGCCGCATCTGCTTGTGATGCAGCAACATCTACGAAATCATTTTCGTGTACTTCCTCTTTGACTTCTTCTTTGTCGTCCATGATGTTCTCAACATCTGTATCCGTTGTGGAAGCAACTGTTAGTGATGCAGCAACATCTACGGAATCCTTTTCGTGGCCGTCCTCTGTGTCTTCGTCTTTCATAAAGTTCTCAAAATCTGTATCCGTTAGAGTCGCATCTGTTTGTGATGCAGCAACATCTACGAAATCCTTTTCGTGTACTTTCACTTTGACCTTTTTTTCGTTGTCCATAAAGTTCTCAACAATAATGTCCACCGGAGAAGGAGTTTCTAAATGTACCGTTTCATTTTCATCTGATTCGTCCACAGCCTGGAGATTTGTGATTCCGGAGGGTTGCATCACTTCCACATCTACCACATCAAACTGGAGCAGACCCGAATCGACGTCGAGACCTTCGTCCAAAGATGATGACGATTCCATGTCGTCCTGTTGCAATAGCAGATCATCTTCCTCCTCCTCCTCTTCTTCTTTGGAGACAGGATCTTTCTTGAACAGTGGGTTGTCGGCCTCGATTGCTCGATCTTCGGCATATGCCAGCAAAAACTCAATATACTCGTCAATGTCTTCGTCGGACAGAGTGTCTTTCCCCGTGTCATGATTGTTGTCACGAGTGCCATCACCCCCTCCACGATTCATGTGTAGAAGACGCGATAGTGAAACTGCATCGTTGGATATTTGGTAGATTGGAAGAAACGGTTGCCGGCGGTCCGAACCACTCACTGCATTAGACGATTGATTGGCGTTGGCCGCGTGATGACAACAACAACAACAGTAACAACTCAGGATTACCACCCAAAGTCTCACATAATATCTCCAGGAAAAGGTTACAGATGACGATAGCGGTGATCGGTATTGCTCAGCTCCAGGTCTTTTGCGTCGCAAACTAACGATTCGAGGATGGTGGTGTGACGTTCTATCAAGCTCGACGTTTGTTGTTGTTGATGATGATGACGTTCTTCTCGTCATTTTCGACATTTCAGGATCGGCCATTGATGATAGCTGGCATCTCGACAAGGAATGGTTGGAGCCAATCGCCTATCTACGACAAGAGATGGTCAATAAGGCCTAAGGACGACAAACTATTGTTTAACCTACTACGGTAGCATTCAAGAGTAGAGACAGGGACTCGATTTTTAGAGAGATCCTTTTTCTGCTTCATTTACAGTCAGGCTTTCCGCTGTTGTCAATCGAATTGATGAGACACGTGTAAGAATCTTCACTACGTCGGACAGACGAGTCATGAATCCTATCTTTCCAATCAGTCACGAATCAATCGCTCCCGAGAGAAAAAACAGAGCCTTCTCTCCGTCACATCACAGTCAGTTGTGGCAGTAGAGTAACGGTAGTAGTTAATAACAACAATAACAATAACAACAACAAACACAACAACAAAACTACCGCTACTTCGAGACTACGAGTAGTCTACTTCATTCTTTGTCACTTCCACTTTCAAGGCTATCACATCATTTATTTCTTTTTTCTTTTGTACTGCATGTACAGTACCCTTGCGTCCTACAAGGCTTGGTGATCTGATCGATACGTTGAAAAGGAAAACAGTATTAGAAAAAGAAGCTTCGCAATGGAGGAGCCAGAAGCGCTTCCAGAGACGAGCAGCAGCTACAACAACAACAAGAATCATGAGGCTTCCGACGCGAAGAGTGAGGAGGAGATAGAACGCTTTGTTGAAGAAGCCATGGAACAAATGCTTCTCGCTCAAGAAAATGAGGAAACAGAGGAAGAAGAACAATGGCAAGCCATGGTGGATGATGAAACGAATCCGTTGATGGAACAAGAGGAACGCCATGACGATCACGAAATGTTGTTGAACGACGATGACAATGGCCTTCATGACGACCTGAATTTTCATCCACATCACACGAAAGATCATCCTATCTCCTACGTCAAAGCAAGCTTCCTCGCAGCCTTTGTCCTGGTCTTTTATGCCTTTCGGTCACGACAACAGTGGTACTTGGCGTTGATATTCCTATCTTCCAGCAAATACGCATACATCATCCTCGGGAATGCCCTGATTGCGTCCTTGATCGGAATCTTCCAACTTTTTACGGGAATTTTCATGAACGGACTCCGTCTTGCAGAAGCCGAAGGCTTGGGAGATTTTTTCAGATGGAACGTCACAGAAACATGTCTCGCTTTGACCATTTTCCGGGCCGAACTCACCGTCAAGACAGCCATTCTCTTTTTGATTATGGTTCTATCAAAGTGTCTACACTGGGTTGCGGACATGCGTGAAGGACATCTACGAATGACCGAAGAAGCAGTGGTGACACAACCAAACTCTTCTTGGCCAGCGTTGCGTTGGCCTCACGTAAAACTCTTGCTCTGTCTTTACTTTCTGCAACTCCTTGACATTTGCGCTGTGATTCAATGTGGATACGACATTTCACAACATGGACCGTCCGTTTCAATCTTGTTTGCCTTTGAGGCGGCAATCATGCTGACATCAGTCGTTTCCAACGTACTTCTCTGGCATTTGCACTTATTTGACGGTATTTTTCATTTCATTCATGAACAAACCGACCCGGCCCGGCCAATGCACCGATGGATTCATCCGTGGAAGGACTATAAGGCGACTCTTGTTTTTGCGGTCGAAGTACAAGCCCAAGCAGCAAAATTTTTCTTTTATGTGACTTTTTTTGCTATCGTCATGACCTATTATGGCCTACCAATCAACTTGATCAGAGAGGTGTACATCAGCTTCCAGGCGTTGAAGCAACGTTTGGTAGCTTTCAAAACCTACCGACAGCTCATGGCTAGTATGAGTCGTTTCCAAAGTCCGACGGCCGAGGAGTTGAAGGAAGAACACACATGCATTATCTGTCGAGATGAAATGACTGTTGACACCTCGAAACGACTGCCAGGATGCGGACACATGTACGTGAAAAAATGTTCGCATTCATCGTGTCGTGTCGTGTTCCCTTCGACCCGGGCTCACAAATTTCACCTTTTCTTGTTTTAGAATGCACAAGAGTTGCCTTCGTGAATGGTTAGTACAACAACAAACGTGCCCGACATGTCGTGGGGATATATCTGTCATGGAGGCTCGTCAGAGGCAACAGGATGAAATGAACGCAGCCAATCAAGCACAGGACCCACAAGAGGAGGATGTGTCCCCGGGATTGAACGAAGGTCAAAATAATGATGATAACAATGGCGATGGATTGGGAGCGACAGAATCGCAAAACGAGCCGGACTCAACCTGCGTAGACGAATCCAAAACAAAATGCAACAAAGGACCGAGCGATGCTCAAGAAGATGAATCACCAAAGTCATCCTTTCGTGAAAAACGGGTTCGCATTTTTACCCCAGATTCAGAAAATGGTCCTTCGTTCAATGGGAGTATGTCTTCCTCATCACATGATATATTTCCAGCCTTCTACAGAGTTGTCCAAGATGCAGGGGCTGATGTTTACAGCGACGGCTGTGCGAACTCTTTTGTCATTCGTGTGGTGCCATGTGGATTTATTGTTTTAGGCCAGGAAATTTCTTGGAGAAATTGTGACGGAGAGAGCAAAATGATGGTACGAATCCCAGATGGCTGGGTGAGCGATACGCACTTGGAGCGTATCGTAGCTGTCCCATTGGAATCGTGAAACATCGTTTCAATGCTGAATTGCGACCATTTCCGGAGCAGTTGCTGAGCATTTCTGCTCTGATATACTAACTTTAGTTTTCTCATAGTAGCTGGTTGAACTTCCCTTTTACACACCGAGGAGTCACTTCAGTCCTTGAGGTATCGTCACTAGCTTTAGCAGAGCTGTTTGGACTTGTTCACACACGAAAATATTGGGATGATAATTATCCCTCACAGAAAAACAACCATCGAGCAGTGTCATTACTGTGTCAAGTTAAAACCCAGAGCACTGGGAGTTACGAATAATGTATGCAGAGAAACCCATGCCTCTTGAACGTTCCAGAGGGCATTGCTTCATGCCAGGGGATTCCAACATTGTCAGCTGCATCATGTTGCAAGAGAAGGCAGTCGAAAGACCAAAAGCACACAATGTATTCGACGTTTCCAAGAAAATGTACAGCCTTTCGATTTGAACAAATAATACTGCATGGACCGGGATGATT
Organism: Nitzschia inconspicua; assembly: GCA_019154785.2. Classification (NCBI taxonomy): domain Eukaryota; phylum Bacillariophyta; class Bacillariophyceae; order Bacillariales; family Bacillariaceae; genus Nitzschia; species Nitzschia inconspicua. The sequence continues at coordinate 4,241,144 of JAGRRH010000017.1, forward strand.
GAATCAAGAGGCTCTGGTAGGCGAAGCTGCCAAAACGCGGCTCAACGACATCGATGCTCCACTAACATCACTCATGGCGTCTGCATTGTAGGAGCAAACCTAGAAACATACACGTAGGGATCAGTCACCTGTAAGTCGAAATGGTTGCTCTAAAATGTTAATCCTCTTCCAAATCAACTGATACGCTCCATCTACAACAATCCAAGATATCCAAGATTGGAACCAAGCGAGAGAAGCATACTCTCTACTCTACTCTACTCTACTCTACCTAGTAATCCGTAGCTACTAGAGAGTATATAATAGCTAGAAGACAACGACTACTACTAGTAGAGAGTACGTCTCCTAAAATTACGTACTCCGGTAGTATCATACGTAGTAAGATATATTAGTTAAATACGTCGTATACATAATAACGTACTCTAGTAGTAGCTACTGTCGTAGTCGTAGTGTCGTACTACTACCGGTAGGTAGAAGTAAATAAGGCTGATGTTTGTTCTTTTTATTCCCAGTAAAGAAGAAGTCTTTCCCCCGATGAAACCCCCAGTTCAATCCCAAAATCGCACAAGTTATTATTGCTGTGAAAGTGATTCATGCTCTCTGTTGTTGTGGATCATTCACCTGTTCCCTTTTTCATCTTCTCCAGAGCTTCGAAGTACTGTTTTCAGAATTATTTTGGTTCCACAGCCTGTACTTGACATATCTCGACACCATCGGCTCACTATCGGCAGCTTCGAATGGTGTTTACCAGTACTAAATTTCGCAGGCTTTTTGCGCACTGAAATTAGATATTGTTTTAACTCGAAGTCCTCATGAGTATCCCGTCCTCCCCGTCCCACGAAGATGGCGGTGGCGGCGACAAGGAAACGAAGGAAACCGAAAAAGCTTCAGAAAGTTCTACAGAATCACTCAGTTCTAACGATGCAATGATCCTGAAGGCCTACTCAGATACAAAACTTTTGATGGAGGCTCCTTCCGGAGTTTTGGACACAGTTTCCACAATCGTCTCTCTTCGAAATGCTGTAGCAGAACCTCCCCTCGACGATGGGAGTGGGGGAATGCAGCATGGAAGTAGTAGTACCGTTTCTCTACTGACGCCCAATCGTGGTCACCATGCAATTGTTCGGGCACTTGAAAAATTGGAGGGTTTGGAAAAAGAGGAATCGGAACTGGTGTTGAGATCTCGTCTAACCACGGAATTGACAAAGATCGCAACAGGAGATGATCGCTTCATCAGTCCAAAAAATGCAATTGAAACACTTGAGGCTCTCTCCCAAAGTGTCCCACGTCGAGTATGTCAACACCCTTTCAAGAAAAACGACATTGTTTGGGTATGCCGCACCTGTCAGGCCGATGAAACTTGTGTTTTATGCCACTCTTGTTACAAGCAATCAAACCACGAAGGACACGACGTTGCCTTCTACCACGCCCAGGCAGGGGGGTGTTGTGATTGTGGAGACCCTGATGCTTGGGACCCAACAGGATTTTGCCCTCACCATGGTCCAGCATCAACCGAAAGTTGTTTTTCTGCTGATGGAAGTTTAGGACCACTTTCTGGGAGTGTACTTCAGCGTGTTCAGGGAGTGATTCCTGCCACTATTGACTGGATGGTAGAAGTAGTAGCTCCTTCTGCTGAAGATGGATATGCGCGGGCAGAGGAGGAATCATCACAAACCATCGCTTCGAACAGTAAAACTGCAGCAAGATCCAATGTAACCCCCATTGTTGGTACAACGGGAGATATCCCAATGATCCAAACTCAAACTGCTGTCTTTTCACCCTCTGCTGCCGGATCTTCACGATCGAGGAGAGGAGTGCCTGCACCATCTCTATCGTCAATGGCAACCGTATCCTCACCAAATACTTCAAAGATTTCGACAGCCTACACAAAGGCAGAACGGCTCGGTTTTTTGGCGCGCGAAGGTGGTGGACTGTATCTAATTTTGAAAAGTGACGACATCAACACTCATCCTCAGATTGTGGATGCCCTTCGAGAACTGTTTGGTACTTCGTCGTTGTACTCGGAGTCGATACTGCAAAAGGTGGTACGGTCGCTCAAACAATTTGGGCAACTGGTTGTGTGGGGGACAATGGAACTTCTCGCGGATCTAAATGCGACTCAGATCCGGTTATGGTTGGATGGAGATCGTGTTGCGTCAGGCGTTCTTGGCGCGGCCATGTTGCATAGAGCGAACATCCTAAAATCTCATGGCATGTTTTGTGCCATTCTCACTCGGCAAGAATTACAGTTAGAGCAGAGAGCGGTGGTTGCCCTACAGTGGCTGACTTGCTTGGCTCGATCGTGTGACCCACTCTGCCAAAAGGTTGCTGAAGCAATCACACCGGACCGTCACTTGGCGCCTCTGCTGCAATGTGATTTCAAACTTAGTTCTAGCGTGACCAAATACTGGCACTCGCTCCTCTTGACATTGTTGGCGGTACCGACTTTCAAGTCGCATCTAGCGGCAGCCTACTGTGATACCTATCAAGTTGTCACAGCTGAATATGCCCGAGGAATGGGAGTTTTGGAGCGCAGTGGATATGCTTTGTCGGTCCAGTTTCTGAATAGGGTCACGTATGTCGTGGATCTTGTTCAGCGCAGAGATTTGCTGGGGAAACTGGGAGCAAGCCTTTTGCAAACGTTGGAAGTTGCGGCTGGACCGGCCACTACCAGGTCAACAATGACCGTTGGTACTGTAACGAGAACGATGGATATCACGGACAGCCCAAACGACGGTAGACGACGCCTCGATCCAAACCATTTTGTACTGACTCATCGAAGATATTCACCGTGTATTTCTGATTTAAAGTGCGTTTTGAATGTAAAGGGGATGCCGCGTTTGTTCGGCTCCATGTCGAGCTCCTTTTTGAAGGACTGGATCGCCTCCTTGGCGCTTGGGCAAATGATGGATCCACAGACATGGAGAGACTGGTCCCAAGGTCATGTTGAGCTCGAAGTCCGGGGTTGGGTTGGTGCATTCAATGCATCTATCAGTCTTGGTTCGCTTTTTGAAAGGCTTTTGAGCTGGGACGACGCTGATCCATCTCCTATACCAGATGAAAATTCTCCTTTGACGAAAAACTTGTTGAGTTGTGTGGACTTAACGAATTATGTTCTGACATCTGGAGTGATGGAATGGCAAAATCTAGAATTGGCTTCGAATGAGGCCACGTCCTTTTCGACAGCAGTGGAAGCCTGTAGGCGAAGTTCGGTCAGCCTACCATTTTCCACCACGTCCGTGAAGTCTGGTTCTGTCCATGCTTTCCGTGCCATTCCGATTTCTCAAGTGACCCCATTTTCATTCCACCTTCCGTTACATCGTTTTGTTGCTGCGTGTTTAAGGGAAGCCTGTTTGCGGGACACGGGAATCGACGACTTGTTGACACTCTTGTCCCGAAACTTGTCTGAAGATACAAAAGACGGCCTCTTCTTGGGCTTGATGGAGTTCCCCTTGCTCGTATTGTCGAGAGCGGCTCAGATTCGAGCAGGTCTGTGGAGGAGAAACGGAAATGGTTTAAATGACCAAGTCTTAAACTACGCCGAGCCTCCTTTTTGTCGAGCCATGAGGGACGCCGATTTGCTCCTTGTCCAGTTTGCCATACTTGGACGCACTCGGTTCCAAACAACTGATTGCCGGCCAGAATCAGATGTGGGAACTTGCTTCATGATTCATCTCCTTCTACATAGACTTGGATTGTTTGAGTATTGCGGCCTTTTAAAAGCTCCCGATAGCGACATCAACCGATATCTGGATGAGGTTCAGAAGGGTCTGTATCAATCGGAAAAGTCCTCCGAAGGAACCACGGAAAATTTTATGCTACCATCGACTTTTTCCCCAGCAAAAGATGCCGCATCTTTCCTCCTATTGCTGGAAGAATTTCTCCATTTAATAATCATTTTATGCAGTGAGCTTCCAGGTATACCCCCCAAGGACAAGGCGGAGCACACTAAACAGGCGAAATGGAGACTTCGGCGCGAGGTAATCCATAGACTGGTTTCGGGAGAAAAAACACACAGCGAGCTTGCGGAAGTCCACCATGTTCTGAGTCACTGGGATAATGTTTTCTTGAGCGAAGAAGGGAAGATGGTGAATCCAGACGATGCGACAGGCGCTGCTCTGGCGTCTGTACTTTCTGATATTGCCAGCCGAAAAGTTTCTCGTGGGAAAATGGAACCTGACAAATGGGAGCTGAATCGTGAAGCATGGGATTCCTATGATCCAAGCTTCTTCCACATCAATTCTCGGAGTCATCAGCAAGCTGCCGATAATCGGCCGTCTCTTGTGACTGGCACGAAATTCAAGTTCAAGCCCAAACCTTTCTGTCCGCCACTACTGAAGGCACACCCTTCGTTTTCGCGACTGAGACGAGACATTACTTCCGACTCGACAATTCTTGCCATCACATATCGAACCCTGCATATGCATATTCGCGACTCCGAAAGAAAAAAAGATTTCACCGAACTTCCCGGCAGCATAGCATACGAAGCCGAAGAAAGGAGCGAGACCGCACTGGCTAGAGCAGTTCATCTCCTAACTTTGGGCGCCTTCGCTTGGCAACATGCTTCTGCTGACAACTCAAAGTGGCGCCAAGAAGGTGGAGGGTCGATCGGCAGCATTTTTTTTGATCGAAGTGATGATGCACCTGCTCCAACCGCAAAAGAATGGGTATCGACCGCTCTGCTTGCAAATCCACGCATACAACAGTCATCCGACGTATATGAAGGAGAAGAGACTTGTCTTCAGTTGCTCCGTCGACTTGCTGTTGACGGTGGATATATTGGTTGCTTTTTGGCACAGGATCAAGCGGTGAAAGCTGGAGCCGCATGGTTGTGTGAGTTCGCCGCTGCGAACAACAATGAAGCGAGCAGAATTGTTTATTCCGAAGAGAACAAAGTAGATGGAGAAAAGCAGGAAAGGCAGGAAACTGAATTGGAGAGAAGGAAACGAATGGCAAAGGAAAGAGCTATGGCAATGATGAAGGCGCAAGCCGCGAAGTTCAAGGCCACGACTACAGAATTAGACGATGAAAATGAGGAAAATGAGATAGAAAAGGATGAAGCGACCGCAGAAGCTGCCGCATCCAAACGCCACATGTTTCACCAAGGCAGCTTCGCGTCGGGATCTAGCGTGGCTTCAGCGTCTGATTCGGATAAAGCAACTCCCGTGTCTTCAGAGACAACGATCTTCTTGAGCGACATTCATGTCCCGTCGAGGTTGTTGACAAATCGACCTCAATGCATCATTTGCAACAGCGATGATGCCACCTCTGAACGACAGCGAGTCAGGGATGAAGAGTTGCACAGAAAGAGCCGGAAGAGACGAAATGAAAGAGGAAATGCTCTTGCTTTTGTCGGATACACCCAGGCAAGCACTGTGATGAAAGGTGGAGGAGGACCACCTTCCTGTGGAAATTTTCATTCGTCCTTTTCACCGGTGCGTAGATTTGTGGGAGCCCATCTTGCTCTATGCGGCCATGCGATTCATAGTGAATGCTGGGAATCCTATCTTGCCAGTGTATCTCACCGCGAAGATAGGATCATTGGAAAGAGGGATGAGTTTAGATGCCCCCTTTGCCAAAATCTGAGCAACTGCCTTGTTCCATTTATCGATGTCGGATTAGATTGGATCGATTCTGCATCACGCTGCGACACTTCGGCGATGGACATTTCCAAAGCAAAGAGTGACGACAATGGTATCGTAGACTCAATGTCTTGCGAAACCATGCATTTCTGCTGGGATTTCACATTGAACGATTTTTTGCTTTCGACACCTTGGTGGGTGTCACGGCACAGCACAAATATCATGTGGGACGGCCAGTGTGCTTTCATTGCCGAATCGAATAGAAATCACTTAAACACAGACAGTATCGAGTCGGCCAATCTGGAGGATGTCCCTGCTCCGAAACGACGTAGCAGCGTTCGAGGACTCAGTAAGAAGGACCTTTACGCCGCATGGAACGCAATGATGAAAACTCCAAGATTTCTTAAGCGCCGACTTACAACGAACCAGGACAGATACCCCGAAAGTATGGCAGGAATCACACCAGGGCCAGATAGTAATAGTAGTTTTGCTACTTCCTCTTCCGAGTCGCTTGGCGAAACGGTTGTCTGGAGGAGATTCATGGATCAAGTCAGTGATATAACATATCGTGCAGATGGAAAACGCCTTGGCGACGAGAATTTACACAGCGACTTCGGAGAATTTCGACATTACATCGTTGAAAAATATGCTTATAACATGGCATACAGATTTGCAGGAAAGGAAACAACTGATGTAAGTTTATTTGAGGAGTCTGTGGCCTTTGCATGACACTTCGTACTGATCGCTCAATTTTGACCTGTTTTCAGTGGCCATCCTGCGTCTTTTCTACTGCACTTTCTGATACTGAACGGCAAGAGCTTTCTCGAGAAAAGCTTCTTTCGAAATTGATGATGTCGATTCAGGCCTTCACATACACGTCTTGCTGTGAAATCAACGAGGCCCGCCGGCTGACTAGAAATGTCAGGGCTAGGATTTCAACCGCAAATATGACAGGAGCATCATCGACCCAAAACGACATTGATAGAATCTTCTCCATTTATGGCATAATTGATGTCGTTTGCTATGGACAACTCGTCATCATGCCTCGGCCAAACGGCACAGAGGACGACGGGATTCAACCATTCCATGGACGCCTCGGAAAACTTCGTTACTTTGGCCTAGCTGTCATGGCTGCGGCTGGCGCAGTCGCGGCTGATCTTGTTCAGCTAGTTCTCGCATTTCCTGTGAAATGCTCTTCTGATCAATCAGCGAAACCTTATCGAGCGCCCATCGTATACCCGATTCTGTATGGTCACGTTCTTACACACATTACTGCTGCGATTTCTGCTTCGGCGGGGAGAGCACGAGCAAGAAGCGATTCATTAGAGGTCCACTGGCCAATTCCTTTCTCAACAAGGGGGAGCTTTGCCATCTCAGACAATGATCATAAACCTAAAGACATCGATTCTGTCGTGAACGATTCGGAAGGTTTCATCAAACTTGGCCTCCTTGCTCGAGTTTTGCAAGTGTTACTAGGAAAAATTGACATGTTGGCTCTCAACAACATCGCTGGACTGCATACCGAGTTTGTGGTTCTGCGAACCCTACAAAAATTGAAGGAGAATTTGTCTGCCGAAGCGTCTTCGGAAAGCAAGTGGGCAATCAATTGTATTTTGCTCCTAGAAGTTGCTCTCTCGAAGCACCGTGAAAGTCAAGCAGCGCATAACACACAGGCGGAAGCGGCCATCCTGCATCGGTTTGAAGAAGGTTGTATTTTGGCAGCAGAGGCAGCGATCTCTTTCGTTTCAGATGCAGGAGGTATTTTGCAACTATTAATTCCAGGTATCATGGAACGTTACCTCTGGTCGGGATTATTTGAAGACGGTCCCAAAGACGGCAGAACCTTCAGTATCTGGAACAACCTCGAGTCGATTTTTCAACTGGAATCCATTGCTCAGATGCTAGAGTCAGAGTCTGTTTGCGAAGTGGTGTCAAACTGGTACGAGACTGCCCGGTCACACGCAATGTCGACGAGCTTACCATCTCCGACTATTTCCGGGTCTGGCGCAGCTGTTACAAATAGACTGTTTCAAACTCAAGGCTTTCGAACTTTTGACTGGCCAATGGAATCCTGTCACAATGTAGTCAATGAAAACCAGGGAATTGATCTTGGTGGAAATGCTGCAAACAACAACGATCCTGAAACACAGGGTTTGGATCCTATGGAGTTTGATGACGTCGACACCAGCCTCGCCAGTCGCGGATTCGGTTCATCCACTCCACCTCCATCTTCTTCTGCAGTCATTTTTCATTCGAAGAGAAGTGTCCCTCTGATTGGAGGTTTCGCCAAAGAGATCCCTGTAAATGATGTTGGCCGTCCTCGGATCGCCACGATTCCCATTTCTTACACCGATTTGTATGCACAACTTGGCTTGTTGTTGCCCGATAGTGAACAAACAGCTGTTTGTTTGATTTGTGGAGAAGTTTTGAACGCAGGAGGCAAGGGGGAATGCACAAAACATTCTTATAAATGCGGAGCCGGAGCTGGATTGTTCTTCCTTCTGCAGGAATGTACGGGTCTCATCATGCATAACGGCAAAGCCGCCTATATTCACAGTCCTTACGTAGACAGTCATGGCGAAACTCCCCAGTACAGAGGCAGACCCTTGAATCTGGACATGGATCGTTATGATCTTCTACATGAAGTTTGGTCTGGACACCGGATTCGCCAGCAGGTATTGTCCGAACGGGGGAAGTCCCGACAGATTATTGTTCCCGACTTCTACTAGACTAATCGCATCCTACTACGTAGTAGAACCACAAGATCATTGTCACAAAAATTTTGCACTGTATCTAGAGTATTTTTTTAGTCAATACTAGTTGTAGTCGAGACGGAGCTGCAGTCCGATGACGACACGTTCATGATGTTGGAATTCAGCTCCGCTTGCATCATAGTCAAACCTACGTTGACGAACGAAACTTGCTTATGCTTTTCCATGATGGAACTTTCCTTCATGGCTCTTCGTTGTCTTCTTCGCTCCACCTTGTTGGAAGTGCTGGACTTGTATTGATCGGAGAGCTTATCGCGGAAAATTGTGGAAATTTTCTCCCGTGCTTCCGAGTCGCTCACTTCGTACCAAACTCCTCCCTCCCGTCGTACAAATGCCCCTATCCCACAAGCCTCTTGGATCTTTTCCATGACTCTAGCAACGACGTAACTCTTTTCACGTCGAGATGGCGCCTCTACGTAGTTTTTGAGCTCAATGTCGACAAGGATTTTGAGGCGACGATTTCCCACCGATTCGTTGACTTTGCCTCTTCCAAGAAGGACCGAATATGGATGAGGCGTAAAGTTTGCGGGGAGCTGGGTTTTCCCTTTCCGCATCGAAGGTACAGCCCTGATAAACGGCGAGAAGCCATTCAATGACTGCTGATCAGAAATTGGCGTCTGGTTCATCAAAGGAAACGAATCATATCGCATCATGACGAAAGTGGCAAGGATCAACCAGGGGATGGTTGACTGGATTGGAAAGAAGTACGACGTATCCTGATACACAATTTATGGGATATTGATGCAATATGATGGATCGGACTACTGTCGAGGGACAGTTACTGTATCTTTGTTTTAAAAAACCCTGCATGAAATATTTGGAACTGTGAAATACATACAGGCAAAGATACGAGAGTAGCATTGCTGTGCAGATTGTTCTTAACAAACAATTGGACTATGTTGAACTTGTCGTACGAACGAAACCGTTAGGGCATAAACGCGGTGGCTGGATGATAAGTAACGCTGCATGCATTATACTGATCTCTAACTTTGTAGTCAAGCCGTCGTCAGAAAAGGAAACATTAGCACCAACTCTAATTCACCAATTGGATCTTCGACTGTCGCTCCTTTCATCTGGCCATGGTGATATGAATCATCGCGGTTTTCTTGATTTTATAGTTACGACGGAGTTCGGTTCATCCGCACTGTAAAGCAATCATTCTCTCCTTTTTTACTGTTCCATTGTACTTGTATTCCATTCCATCATCGTCCCGATCGCACAACAGCGGAAATGTATCGAGCAAACTTTTCATCCTCTCTTGGTCTGGCAAGAGCGTCTCCAAAGAGAATACTAGTCAATGGTGCCCAACAGTTGACTCCCCGATCAACACTTGGTGTGCCAGACGTCACCATCCCATCATCGTCGTCTTCTGTATCGGTGGCTTTTATTAGCAATCTCTGCTGTCCTCCCACAAGAATTGCACGGCAACAAGGGATTTCAAGATATTTCTCTTCCACCAGGAACGTTTCTAAATCCCTGTATACATGGGGTACCAACAAAAGTGGTTGTTTGTTACAAGACAAGACTGATGCTTCGGCTATTGTGTGGCAACCCGAACTTGCCACCAGTTGGAGCAACTACAGTGCTGCAGCAAAGGGTGATGCTCTTTCCAGTCTTTCTTGTGGAGCAGCAGAGACTGGTATTGTCACCAGTGATGGAACTGTCTTGGTTGTAGGCGAAAACAAACAAGGGCAATTAGGACTGGGCCACAAGAATCCAGTTCCAACCCTGACGGAAATCCCCAATGTGGAGCCCATGACGAAAATTGTGCTGGGTACCAATACGGGAGCCATGATTAGCAAAGAAAATGGTGATTTGTATACCTTCGGTTTTGGTGGATCCCTTGTTCAAGGAATGGGCGTTCTGGGACATGGCAACGGCGAAACGTACCTGACACCCAAACGCGTCGAGTCGCTAGTAGAAGATGGATGTTCCGTCCAAGATGTCGTGCTGGGAGAATCACATACCACTGTGTTGACAACTGAAGGAGAAGTTTTGACTACAGGCGCAAGTAGTTATGGACGACTTGGCAATGGAGAAACATCTGAAGATTCCCTGTATTTCGATTCTGTTGAAATTTTACAAGAAGGCAACGTCATTCAAATCGCCGGTGGTAAGTCATTTACCTTGGCCTTAACAAAAGAGGGGGTTGTCTATGGATGGGGAAGAAACCACAAAGGACAGCTTGGTACAGGATTTGGCATGGCAGTCGACATGTATTCAATGGAACAAATTCCCACACCTATTGATGGCGATGAACTCATCAACCGGACTGTGACTAAAATTGCCGCCGGATCCAATCATGCTGCATGCATCACAACCAGTGGAGAGCTGTTTTGGTGGGGTATGTCCCTTAACCTTGAGCCTGTTCGAGTAGCTGAGGTGTTACACACCAAGATTATCGATATTGCATGTGGGCAAGACTACACCATGGCTTTGTCAGAAGACAACCACATTTACATTTGGGGCGCCGGAAAAACAGGTGTCCTTGGAGTAGGACCCGGCACCAAGAATTTGAATCAAGCACAGATGATCAAATCGATGGCCGAAAAGGAAATTGTATCCTTTTCAGCCGGGTGGATTCATGCTGCATGTCTCGTAAACGAATAAAATCTCTGTCCAAAGCGGAATTGTGTTGCTGGTAGTTTTCTTGGAGGGGAATAGATGATTGAACTAGCCTCTCTAGTAGCTAGCGTTGTCCAAACACCCTGGCTAGAGTTTGTTTTCTGTTATTGCTACATTGCTACAAACTGGTGTGTATGATAGTACGTCGTACACTTCTGAGCAGTTCCAACGACTGCACGTGTGACGTCGTTTCCGTGAATCACGAAATTCATCCGTTTGTAGTCAGGCCGTCGCCCGTATCTCCAAGAATGACCGACAGATCCGACCACTACTATGCCAGGGTTTCGTCTTTTCATTGATCTTCAATCGAGCGAGAGATGTTGACAGATTGATGTTGCTTGACTGTGATGAAGAGCTGTTATCACAAAATCATGCTCTTGTAGTATCGTCATCAACCTGAGACTGCTTGCTCCCCCCCTCCCCGACCTTTCCTATACCAACCTTAACGTCGCAACTCCACCATGCCAATCGACATCAACGAACTCCGAGACTACAAGGGTGGCGACCCTGCCAAGTACCGCAAGTACATGGAGCAACGCTTTAAACCTGTGGAATGGGTCGACGAGGTTCTGGCCGAAGATGAGAAATGGCGTGAGCTCACCAAGCAAAAGGATGAGTTGCGTAAACAAGTAAACAAGATCCAGAAGGAGAAGATTACCCCCAAAAAGAAGGCTAAGGAGGACTGTACCGCTGAAATTGCCGAAATGAAGGCCGTTCAAGATAAAATCAAGGAAGTAGAGGAACAACTTCCCATTGTGGCGGAGCTTCGAGACAAACTTCTCAACCGCATCGGAAACATCGTCGATCCAGAAGTCCCCATTTCAGACAACGAGGAAGCAGACAATTTGGTGATCGGCTTGTATCCAATCCCACCTGAAGGGGAAGGGATCTTGCCCGCTCCTCAAGGAACGATTCAGTATACTCTTCCTGAAACCAAGCCTCTTACTCATGACGAGCTCTTGTGGAGAATTGGGGGGTACGAACCAACTCGCGGATCGCAAGTCGCTGGACATCGTGCCTACTTTTTGACGAATGCCGGTGTCCTCTTGAACCAGGCAATCATCAACTACGGAATTGCGTTTTTGACGGAACGTGGCTACAATGTCTTGCAACCACCCTTCTTCATGAACAAGGATGTCATGGCTGCTATTGCACAGTTGGATGACTTTGACGAGCAACTCTACAAGGTTTCCGGCAAGACGGATGATCCGAACGAGAACAATGACAAATACTTGATCGCCACCTCGGAACAGCCCATCTGTGCTTACCACATGGATGAATGGGTTGACAAGTCCACGTTGCCGCTGCGGTATGCAGGAATCTCCACTTGTTTCCGCAAAGAAGCTGGCTCGTCTGGAAAGGACATTCGTGGTATATTCCGAGTTCATCAGTTTGAGAAAATCGAGCAATTCTGCTTGACCGATGACAATTTTGAAGTCTCGCAAGCGGAACATAAACGAATGTTGCAATGTGCCAAGGACTTTTACGAGTCTTTGGGATTTTCGTACCGTGTTGTTTGTCTGGTCAGTAATGAGCTGAACGATGCTGCCGTCAAAAAATACGACCTGGAAGCATGGTTCCCTGGACAACAAGCCTATCGCGAACTAGTCAGTTGCTCCAACTGTACGGATTACCAAGCTAGAGGTGTCGGAGTTCGTTGTGGACAAAAGACACAAGGAAAGAAGGGAGATTTGACTGCTCGCGCGTCCTACTGCCACATGTTGAACGCTACGCTCTGTGCGACTGGCCGTGGTATCTGTTGCTTGTTGGAGACGTATCAGACCCCAGACGGAGTGGTAGTTCCAGAGGTCCTCCGTCCGTACATGGGAGGCAAAGAGTTTTTGCCATTTGTCCGCGGACCACCCGAACTCACAAAGGGAGAAAAGGGACAGATGAAAAAGTAAAGATTCTCTACCCTCTGAGGTATGCGCCAATGTGCCAGAAAGTTTATAAAGTCCCTCACTACCTAGTAAAAATGCTTTTATTGAAGAGTCTATTCTGCTGTTCACTTAAAATAGGGATATGAGTAGACTGTTTTACAAAAATTTATTTCTTGCCCTTGCCGCCCTTTTTCAACATGTCTGGGTTCTTGGCCATTCGAAACAAACCTGGCGTAACTTCCAAAATTTCGTCGGCAGCAAGGTATTCGACGCACGAGTCCAATGTCATATCGACGGGGGCGATAACCCCTGTTTTAACTTCTTTTGTGGCCGCTCTCATGTTGGTCAATTGTTTGGTCTTGCAAACGTTAACAGGGAGATCTCCAGGGCGTTGGTGGATTCCAACAATCATGTTTTCATATACGTCGTCACCGACCGAAACAAACATCTGTCCTCTGTTCTGTGCAGCTTCGATTCCAAATGTAGTGGCCGTTCCAGCGGCAAACGCAAGCAACGATCCTTTGTCACGAGCTTGGATATCACCAGGAATTCTGGGTCTATACGAATCAAAGACGGAGTCGATCAACGCGGTTCCTCGGGTAGAGGACAGAAGAGCCGATCGCAAGCCCAGCATTCCGCGAGTCGGAACAAGGTACTTCACGACGGACAACCCTTCCCCTTCTTCGAGTCCCATGTCTTGTAGCTCTCCCTTGCGCATGTTCAAAAGATCTACCACGGAGCCCATGTATTCTTCTGGAACCCTGACTTCTACAGCCTCCCACGGTTCCTCCATTTTTCCAGTCTCTTCATTCTGCTTGTAGATAACGGTAGGGGGCCCAACTTCTAGTTCGAATCCTTCGCGACGCATAGTCTCAATCAGGACCGTCAAATGCAGCTGGCCACGTCCCGAAACTTCATACCGATCCGCTGAATCAGTCTCAGCTACTTGAAGTGCAACGTTTCTGTCCAATTCCTTGAACAACCGATCTCGGATCATTCGACTTGTCAAGAATTTTCCTTCACGACCAGCCAGCGGACTCTTGTTAACTCCAATCGTCATTCGAACGGTCGGTTGCTCAACGGCAATAGGTTCTAGTGGTTCAGCAGCGTTCGCACCACCAGCTTCGTTTGTGACCAGAGTATCTCCAATCTCCACACCCTCCATACCACTAAACATGATGATTTCTCCCGCAGAAGCTTCCTTGACCTCCTTCTTTCCAAGGTTATCAAAGACATAGAGCTCTCCAATTCGTCCGGTTCTCTTTGGCTTGTCGGGATGCGCCAAGGCTACAGCCTGTCCAGCTTTTATTGAACCGTTGGTAATGCGAGCGATTCCCATTTTGCCTTTGAAGTTGTCGTAGTCAATGTTGCTAATAAGGGCCTGCAAAGCATCAGGTTCGCTCCTTTCAACGGTGGGTGGATCAATAGATTCCAAAATCGCGTCAAACAATGGACCCATATCATCTGCAAGGGCATCGGGTTCGTTGCCAGCTTTACCAAGCAGTCCGGAGGCATAAACCACTCGAAAATCTGTTTGCTCATCCGTGGCGCCAAGGTCGACAAACAAGTCAAAGACGGTGTCGACAACGTATTCAACTCGAGCTGCTGGACGATCGACCTTGTTGACGACAACGAGTGCCTTCATTCCCTTGGAGAGAGCCTTGTCGAGTACAAACCGAGTTTGTGGCTTGGGTCCTTCCACACTGTCCACAAGGAGTAACACTCCATCGCTGCACAATAAACAGAAAAAATAATATAGACGGTGAATTAAATTTCCTTGCTCAAACATCGTTTGACATGATCCATGTTTCAACCTACCACATGTTCAAAACTCGTTCCACTTCCCCACCAAAGTCTGCGTGACCTGGTGTATCCATAATGTTGATTTTCACGCCATCACGTTGCACTGCCAAGTTCTTAGAAAGAATTGTGATTCCTCTCTCTCTTTCTTGATCTTCCGAGTCCATGACACGCACACCAGCTTCGTTGGCTTGTGTTTCATCCCGGAACACTCCAGACTGCCGGATGAGCGCATCGACCAGTGTTGTCTTTCCGTGGTCAACATGTGCAATCACTGCCAAGTTTCGAATGGAGCTGAGGAGGGAGAATCAAGAGTCGCCGACGATGTTCCAAGAGTAACAATATGAGAGAAATGAATGACAGAAAAAAGAACAAGCGCTCGTTTGACCTCTTACCTAACGACAGTCTTTTCTCCCGAAGTTGTTGCTGGCTTGTCCGCAACTGCCGACATGAACAAGGCGTTGCCTAATTTCTTTGCTGTCGACGGACATGTACTTCTCGGAACAAATGCAGTCGTCGACATTGCGGCTGCAAGCAACAAGATTGCCGACACGACGGAGGAAAATCGCCTGGAAACAACCATCTTGCTTTCGAATTCTTCTACAGACCGTAACTTCGTCGACAAAGGAGAAGGAGTGTTTTATGGACGTTGTGTGGACTGTTGTCGTCGGATACTGCACCTCATGATATTTTTTTCTAAAGGGACGAGTCAGAGATTCGTTTGCCTGAGAGGTGATGTGGTCGCAAAAAAAAAAACAGTCGAACGCAAAAACGTTGGTGTCGGAGCGAATGATGGGTGGTCTGTGGTCTGCAGTACGTCCCGATGACGTGGAAGGGAGAAAGCAAAAGTACGTACGACGGTACGGAGTATATATTACGAAAGTAACTCTGGTACCATTTGGGAGAACCATAAACCATTTTATTAGTCAGAGAAGTCGAAGGATACATAGTATGTAGTCCACCTGTATCATATCATAGCAGAAGCCACGGCACAAGGCCGTTACGGAATACGGTACGAGTATTCCATTTTTTCGTTCTTCCATATTCACGATCATTTATTTATTATTCGAAACAAAAATATCCGTAGTTCTACCATGACTATCATCCAGATGCACATTTGCTATGAGTTTAATATATACTCGCTCTAGTTGCATTTCAAGCTGGTTCTTCACCTTGCGGCTTGAAGTAATACAATCATTTTTTCCCGTCCTCTTCCTTTGGCTCTTCTTCCTTCGGTTTCCTTTCCACTGTCTTGTCATCTACTAGGTCGGCCTCGACACTGAATTCCTGGTCGGCTCCCAAAAAGTCTTGGGATTTGACGGATACCGTGATCTTGTACTTGCCAGGCACAGGTGGTGCCTTGAATTGAATCTTTACCTTGCCGGACTTTTGCGCTACATTCTGGACGATCATTGGCCACGCAATCAGCAATCGTTCATCGAACTTGGCTTTCTTAAAACGATCCACATCAGCACTGTCGACTTGAGACAAAATTCCGTCCGTCTTGATTTCCAATACTGATCCTTCTACGTCTCCATCCAACCGTTCTCCCCGCAAGAAATACCACCAACCTTCGTGATAGGTTTGCAAAGCCACTTGGGGAGGAAGACCCTGCTTTTGACACATGGCAATCTTTTGCCGGGTAAAAGCCTCTGCATGCTGCCGGCCAAGATCCAGATGGATCACTAGAGTATCCCCTGCTGCCATCTCCTCGTACTTTGGGTTCTCAATCGACACGTTGCTGATGCTGAGTCGAGGAACAGTCCCGTATGTTTTGTTCATGACACCGTCAAACCAATCCACCTGATCCGGCGACTTGCACCCAATTTTAAAAATTGACACTGTTTCTACAATAGTTTCGGCAAGTTTGGAATTACGCAAGCCGATGGCAGTACGAAGAGCGGCTTCTAACAAGATAGCGCATCTCTGGCGAAATTCTTGACTGGCACGAAAGTACGTTTGATCAATTTTCTGTTGAGCGGCGGCTTCCACTGCGAAGGCAAAAGAAATGATTAGAAGTTAGAACTGACTGTGAGTCCACGCCATTCCCAAAACAGCATAATTACAACGACACACTTACGTAGCTCGGGATGGGAATTCAATAAGATTGAATTGGTACGTCCAGCAATGTGACACAAGTTTCGTCGAAGACCAGGATGGTCTAATGCTGATACTTGCTTCCCATCATATTCAAACGTCATTTCGTCCAAAAATCGCATGTCCGGAGGTGGCCAGACCCCGGATTTGGACAGAGTCGACTCAACCCAAATTTGTCCAATAACTCCATCATCCAGTCCTTCCAAAACGTACTTTGGCTTTTCATTAACCTTCTTCAGTTCTTCTCTTGCCATTCGCTTTTCTTCTTCTGCTTTCTTGGCAAGTTTGGCTTTTTCCTTTGCTTCATCATCCTGCATATCCTCATCCTCATCGGCCCAACCTTCATCGTCCAACTCGAACATGCTGTTGTTGCTGGACGAAGACTTGTTGGCTGAACTATCCTTCTTCTTTTCCCGCGCCTCCTTTTGGTCTTCTTCCTTTCGTTCTTCGACTATATTTTGGCGTTTCAAATGAGCCTTGAGACCCCAAGCTATGGATTCCGGTGAACTGGCTACTGCCATCAAGATATCCAAATGTGTCGAATCGGGATTGAGTTTACTTGCAATGTACGTGATGTCTTGCAGGCTAACCGTGTTGGTTGTCACCGGATCATCGACATCAACATCCTTGGTCTTTCTTTTCGTATCAGTTCCAGTTTCTTTTTTCTTGTTAAGGACCAAAAAGTAATAGGCAGCGGCGATCAGTCCACCCACTATGATGGCAATGACGTACGATGACAACATCCCGTTGTTCCCACTGCCTTCCGTTGCTTCGACAAATTCCTCTTTGCTGGATGACATGGTGATGATAAGAGGATAGACGATAAACAGTAATAGCAATATTATAACAACAGCACTATTACAACAGACAAGGTAAAGTGGAGAGGTCGGTGTAATGACGACGTTTGTTCATCAAGTACCTCGTCCAACAATTGTGCGACGCCCAAGACTGGTGTTGTCGATTGGAGGTGCTTTCCTCTCTTCATCAAAAAACCATGAAGAGGAACGTATCATTTTTTGTATTGAAAACAAAACAAGAATATGATATTTGTGTTGTTTTTATATTGTGATTTTGCACATAGGCTGGAGATTCGAATAATACTTACAGTTGTACGTAGTACATCATTACGAGTTTAGTTAGGTACCCAAGTTCATACAGTACTCGTATTACGTACGTGCTGGAACTTCAATGTTGGAGAACTTCCACGTGGAAGAGAAGAAGCCACTTACCTGATTGTAACAGTAAAAGACGATCCATGCACAACTACGAAGTAATTACACTTTGTAATACCAAAAACTGGGGCCAGAGGACCATTTGCAACCACAAGTTCCTATAATTATTAGCAGAGGACTTGACATGCATGCAATAGTAGTGTTTCATCTCATGACTTCCTGTATCGAAGAGCACACAATATCGCTGGATCCAATAACAAGTGGGATATCAAGATACAATCGCACCACATCTAAGAGAATCATGATGATCATCCCATAACCACAACTCGATACTACGGTATCCCAGATAGTCATGACGGCTTGCGGCTGTTGATGATGTGACTGTTGCTTTTGCTGTGGATGCTGATCAGAGTCAATCAATGGATCAAAATAGAAAAAGGCCGGGAAACTGACAATAAAGTAAATACCATAAAAGGCCGATCCGACTGTATATGCCATGTTACGGTCTTCAAAGGAATAATCAGGATAGGCACTGATTGTCAATGTCTCCATGAAGGCTGTAAAGTAGGCAAATGTCAAAACTGTGGCAACAAAGAGAATGGTCCGTGCCGTGCCAGCTTGATAGGTAGTGACGATCCTTCGAAGTACCAGGTTGGAAAAGACGTGATAGGTCGAAAAGTAGAAATGTGTGGCAAAGTACAGCGCCAATGGAACATTGTTGAGTCTATGGGCGGGCATGGTATACTTGGCCTTTAGTACGGAGTAAAAGTAGTGAGTGTACCAGTAATTGCCAATGAAGGAATAGATAGCCAACCACAGGTTGGCCTTGAAGGAGTACCGTTGTATGAGAGGTCGTTGTGAGTCGGGAGATGATCGGGTCGATGTTCCTGCTGCTGCCGATGGCAACAATACTGGTTGTAACAAAAATGGGAGGGACAGACCCACACACACTTTCATGTAACTCCACTTGTCGAACTCCTCATAGAACCCAAACGCGACGATACATCCAAAGGCCAAAATCCAAATGGGTGTATACATCAAGGCATATATTTCGTAGGCTCTTTTGGACGGTTCTGTTGATGGATCCGGCAACCACCTTCCAGGTACGTTTTGTTTGGTTTGTATCGTCAAAAGACTTCCAATGACGGCCAACATGGTGCAGAAAATGGCCGTCATGGTGATGGCAATATCGGTCGAACCTTCTTTCGGATCGGAAGAAGTAGACATGATGACTGTCAAGCGGGAAGGGAGATTATAAAAATCCGAGTGGTCGTACGCGAAACGGGTGCGATGATGTGCGTGTGTGTGCGTGTGATGATGATGATCAATGAAAGAATTTCAACTCTTTTTCTTTTTGATGCCTCGCAAGGATGGACGATGGACAGCAACCAGCCCAACAACAACAACAACAACAACAACAACAACAACAACAACAACAACAAGAATGTATGTATATACGTATTTTTCTCTTCTTCTTCTTCTTCTTCTTCTTCTTCTTCTTCTTCTTCTTCTTCGCTACTACCAGTAGTATTTTCTTCTTCCTTGTGTTGTCATTGCGAGATCGATGATGTATGTTGTGTTCGATGGTGGTGGTTGTCATTTTCGTTTTCGTTCCATGTTCCAATGCATCTACCGGTATCATATGATACGTACCGGTACTCTCCACTCTCTATGATACTCTCTACTACTCTCTATGATAGTAGTTGGACTCATTCGACCATTATTTTTTGATTGCGAAGCCTTGTAGTCGCGTTATTCGACAAAGTTTTTCTTCTTTCACTGTCAATACCTCGAACTGTAATCAACTTGAAGTAGGTTCCACACTCCACCGTGTTTTGTTAGCTCCGATATCATTGGTGGAATGGAGGAACAGGAGGAGACATGTATCCCATCACACCTGTTCTTCTACTACGACTACGTTGCCAAAAACATACCGTACGTAGAAACACATCAAAAAATACGATCGAATCTTCAATCCGCTAGCTAGCTACCGTAGCTAGCTACGGTAGATACCAAAGACGGTAAAACTGTTGATACTACCGGTACTATGAAAACACGTATTGATAGCAATATTGCCTGAACGCAGATGGTATGTGTTATTTACTAAGTACTGCGTGAATTTGCTTGCCTTTTTTTCAAAAAAAACAACAACAACGAGAACGGTAGTCAACTTTTCATCTATTTCTCACTATCTGTCATTCCAAGAAATATTTTGTTCACGACTACTCAAGCTAGAGGTAGTAGTGGAAGGATGACTTGCATGTTGTCATCTATTCCCATAACTGATAATACTACTACGAGTACAACTCTACGGAGGCAAACTAACATGCGTCGTCTCCTGTTCGTCCTACTGGTCCTTTCCCTCACATTGGATAATGCCAATGCTTGGTCCCCTGCCAGTTTGTGGCGACTGGGACGAGGTCCGAGGATGCGTCCCATCCCTACCAACTTGCGTGTTCTAGCAGAACGGCCCTTGGCGGCAGAATCTTCTTCGTGGTCGTCAATGACTCCCGAAGAGCGGCAAGAAAAGAGACGAAACAAGAAACAGAATCAACAACAACAACAACAAAAACAACAAGAACAGCAACATCCAAAGTCGTATCGCATGTTTCATGCTGTGCCCATCTACACTGACTTTAACGACGTCGATTTGGTATCGACGGCGCCAGACTTCTTTCCGTTTCCTGATGATGGAGAAATCGTTTCTCCGTATGACGCTCACGAACGAGACTTTGCGTTTGAAATGAAGGAAGGTACGGTGACAACAGCGACAGAAACGAAGATGGAAGACAGTCATCGTTCTTCCTCTTCCTCCTTTTCTTCCAAAACACACGTTACCAAAACGACGTCTGTCACAGCAGATGATGCTTCTACTACTACTACTTCTTCATCATTATCATCATCATCTCACACTTTTCAAGAACCGACACATCGAAGCAGTTACGAATACTACACTCAGTATTCCCAAAACCAACAAGATGAGGTCGTTCTCTTGGATGATGAGGATGATAATGATGATGACAGTATCTCAAAACGACACGATAACGAAAACTCCTTACGAAATTTGCAAGTTCCACAGATTCATCTCCCACCTCGACTCGTTCCCAATGTTGCATGGGAGCATCATCATCGTGCCACAACTTCGTTCGTCCATGAACGATTGCAACGCCGACGTGGACAACGAGATCAAACCATCGACAAACAACAACATCAGTTGGAAGGTGATACCAAACGAAAAAGGTCACCGCTCGTATCTGCCACACCCGAATGGCAACGATTGGAGTTGCACAAATTGGAGATTGAAAACCAACATTTGAGAGACCTACTGAAAGATGAAGAACGATCCCAGGCCATGTTTGCCGAACACGATGGAGTGTACTTGGATTATTCGCGGCAACGAGCCACTTTAAAAACGTTGCAATTGCTGCAAGATTTGGCCAAGCGACAACGTCTCGAAGAACGAATCCAAGATATGGTCTCGGGGAAGACGATTAACTTCACCGAAAAACGGGCCGTGCTCCATACCGCGCTTCGAGCGGATCCGGACGAACAAATTTTTGTAGACGGTGAAAATGTGGTGGAAGATGTCCATCAAGTCTTGAACCAAATCAAGACCTTTACGGAAGGTGTACGAAGCGGAAACATTCGCGGATACACCGGTAAGAGACTCAGAAACATCATCTCCGTCGGTATTGGTGGGTCCTATCTTGGTCCAGAATTTCTGCATGAAGTTCTCAAGACTGAACCCGATGGGATCAACTCGGCGTTGGGATACAACCTTCGATTTTTGGCTAACGTCGATCCTGTGGACGTAGAACGAACGTGTGCCGATTTAGATCCGGAAGAGACCTTGATCATCGTCGTCTCCAAAACGTTTACCACTGCCGAAACCATGTTGAACGCACGGACGATGCGGCAATGGCTGTGGGATTTCATGGGCAATGACAAGGAGGTTGTAAGAAAACATGTTGTGGCGTGTGCGTCAGTGTCCGCCACAGACAAAGTGAAGGAGTTTGGAATTGATACCAACAATTACTTCTTCAGGTTCTGGGACTGGGTCGGGGGACGATACAGCGTTTGTAGTGCTGTCGGTGCCGTACCCATCAGTCTCATGTATGGATTCGATTTGTTTGAGCAATTCTTAAAGGTAAGAAAAAAGGACCAATCAAAAAGTGTCCCTCGTGTCCGTCGCCTCAAGTAGCGTGTGTGCGCGTTTTTCTGACCAAATGAAATGATCTTGACTTGTTGTTGACAAAATATTAATGATAAATGTTGTTCAGGGCGCTCAATCCATCGACAGACATTTCATGACTGCCCCGATGGACAAGAATATTCCCATTATCATGGGATTATTAGGTGTATGGAATCATTCGTTCCTCGGATATAAGACAAGGACTACTTTACCCTACGCAGAAGCATTGCTGAGATTACCGTCTCATATCCAACAACTTGATATGGAATCCAATGGCAAGGTCATGACACGTCATGGCATTGAAGTGGACTACCCCGTCGGCGAGATCGATTTCGGAGAACCGGGTACCAATGGACAGCACTCGTTTTTCCAACTGCTGCATATGGGCCAAACTGCTCCTTGCGACTTTATTGGATTCTGCCAGTCGCAGCACGACCTATGTCTGGATGACGAGTCTCTGAGTTCACATGATGAATTGATGGCGAACTTCTTCGCACAGCCGGATGCCTTGGCAAACGGCAAAACGGCGGACGAAGTTCGTGCCGAAGGAATCGAGGAGGATCTTGTGCCGCATCGGACCTTCAAGGGCAACCGACCAAGCATGTCTCTGTTACTGCCAAAATTGACTGCCTACGCAACTGGGCAGCTTTTGGCTATCTACGAGCATAGAACCGCAGTGCAAGGGTTCATTTGGGATATCAATTCGTTTGATCAGTGGGGCGTCGAGCTTGGCAAGAAACTTGCCAATGATGTCAAGGCACACCTCGTCGATGCCAGGAAATCGGAAGACCATGTCATTGAAGCTTCCAATCCAGCTTCCTCTCGTATTTTGAACTACTACGTCAACAACAGTCGTACCAACGCTTGCATGAACAGCGACATGAGCCCCAATACCAATCCATTGACCCGTGTAACGAGGAAGACTCATTCCGACCATGCTCGAGCGGCCTTGACACCGCCGATTCAGCATGATCTTGGTGGAAGTATAGGGAAACTATCATAAATGCTACTACTGTTATTGTCTTGTGAAGATCTACTACTACGTAGGAAGCAAAGCTGGGGGTATACACTCACAGTCAGTCGGAAATTATTTTATTTTTTGTTCCAGTTTCTCCTGCAGGGGACAACAAAAGTATTCAGGGGTGAACAAGCCTGATGACCTCCCCCCTCTCTCGAAAGTTCCAGGTGGAACGTAATCAGAGCAAGTTGAACTTCCGGGGTCGCGGCCTCCACTTTCAAACGTCCGAAATCCATCGTCGTCGTTTTCCGTTCTCCGTCTATGAATACGACGTACGACGGTTTCGTTGCAATAGAGGTATCGTACTCCGGAGGAGTCCGGAGTAGCTTCTTTCTATCATCAATCCCTTGCCCATTGTGGGAAACGAAAAAAAGGCTTCCACTTATCGTTCGTCATAGCAGGCATTCCAAGGTGAACCCCCGTATTCATCATCGTCTCACACTGTTAGAACCAACTGCATCTACCATGAGAACGAATACACTACACCAAACTACGTCTCGGTTGTTCCGAACAGATTGCGCAGTGTTGGTCCTCCTCACAACGTTACAGATTGTTGTCGGCTTTGCGCCGACCTCCTTCACATCCAGCGCGACAAGTCGGCTGCTGGCCAGTGAAAAAGGCTCAAGTGAAGACACTTTTGATTGTCTGGTTTTGGGTGGTGGAATTTCTGGCAGTACTTTGGCACACAATTTGAATCGATCTGGCGTCAAAGTGGTCTTGGCAGAAGCCAGAGACTATCTGGGTGGCAATGTCAAATCACATCGCGACGAGGAAGGATTTTTGTGGGAAGAAGGCCCGAACTCGTTTGCTACACAGCCGAGCATCGTACGGATCGCATACGAGCTTGGAATTGATGATCAATTGGTGTTCGCAGATGAATCGCTGCCACCATGGGTTAATCACAATGGGAAGTTGCATCCTCTTCCGAAAGGAAAGGGTGGCAAGGGACCAAAAGGACAAATTGAGCTTGTTTTTGGTCCCAATGGCGTGTTGAAGTTTGCTTTGCTTGGCGAATTGCTCTCTTGGCCAGGGAAAATCCGTGCAGGTATCGGAGCCTTTATCGGTCATGCGCCGCCTCCGTCCGACAAAGAGGAAACCATCCGAGAGTGGGTCACTCGTATCTTGGGAGAAGAGGTCTTTCTAAGATGTATTGATCCATTTGTGAGTGGTGTGTACGCTGGAAATCCCGAAACACTCTCTATGAAAGCAGCTCTCCCCAAAATCGCTCGCATTGAAGAAATTTCCTACTCGATCGGGTGGAATGTGTTTGGCGCCATCTTTTATGGAGGTCTCAAGCGACAAGTGGAACTGACGAAAGAGCGAAAAGCTGACCCTCCAGCTCCGGAATGGCCTGAATTTGAGTATGGCAACCCAGGTTCCTTTCGAGAGGGTTTGTCAACTCTTCCAAATGCAATTGCCGCAGAACTTGGAATCGGCGACAAAATTAAACTTCAATGGAAAGTGACAAAGATCGAGAAGAAGTCCTCTGCTGACTGGAAAGGCAATATTTACGAAACGACGTTTGATACTCCAAATGGCCCTCAAACCATCAAAGCCAAGTCGATCGTATCAACTATCCCTGCCCATTCTATAGGAGATGTCTTGGAGCCTGTGATGCCCGAGTCCAAAGATATTTTTGAGAGGGTGCGAAAAGAAATTGGTCGGCTCGGTATCTATTACCCGCCGGTCGCAGCAGTTACAGTGGCATACCCAAAAAAAAGTTTCAAGGATGTTGAATTGCCGAATGGTTTTGGAAATCTTCAAGATTTGCCCGGATTTGGTAGTCTTAACCCTCGCACAGAAGGGGTTCGGACACTTGGAACATTGTGGTCGTCATCTCTATTCCCCGGGAGAGCGCCACCTGACTACAATCTACTCTTAAATTACATTGGTGGATCCAGAGATATCAGAATTGCTAAATTGTCGGACGAAGAAATCATTGATTTTGTGGACAAAGGTTGCAGAGACGTCCTGTTGAAGGAGGACGCCCCAAAACCGAAGGTAATTGGAATGAAAGTGTGGCCCACTGCCATTCCTCAGTACGAGTTGGGACATTTGCCTTTGATGAAGGAACTAGAAGCCGCCGAAGCCAAAGTTCCTGGACTGTGGGTGTGTGGAAATTATCGAACAGGTGTGGCATTCCCTGACTGCGTCACATTTGGTTACGAACAAGCGAAGGTAGTTCAACATTTTTTGAATCCCCCAAAGCAGAACAATCAGTCCGAAACGTCCAGCAGGAGCGATGACCCCCCAAAGTCATTGGTGCAGACTCCTACTGAGAAGAAAGTTCCTTTTTTCCTGTCAGAAAAGTCAGTTGTTGACAAAACAACCGCGAATAGCCGAGAGGAAGTTCTGGTATAATTGGTAGTAGAAGCAAGTTCTAAATAGTATTCATTTGTAAAGAGATGCTCATACTTATCCTGTTTCATCACTGATCGGTCAAACAGACGTCATGTTCCAAAGATCTTAGTCGAAAGCAAGTCAAAAAATCCACAATTGTTTTGTGTGGTTGAATTGTGTCTTGTTCTTAGAGAAACAGATAATGATAATACGCCATTCAACAACAAAATCAACGCTCCACCGAAAGCAGTCCTTTCCTAAAGAACCTGCATTATCATTCGCTGGGATTGGATTCGACGTGACCTACTAGGACTGGATTCAGCATCCTCTTCTATTCGAACTATTTTTGATGGGAGATTCGTTGCTCTGCTTCATTGCGTCTCCTCAAGCACTCTTCAATTTCAGGATATTTCAACTTCATATCTGAGACGAGCCAAAAGCGAGAGTCCACCAGGAGATTCAACCTGATGAAGCCGTGTCGTTGGTAAACCAAGCAATGAGATCTTCCACGGGCAAGTTCCGCATTTGTCCCGTGGGTCGCACATCTGCATTCATCATATGTAAATTTCCGAAGAATTCCGGAAGATATCTCGCAAAAGGGTTCACTCCTCTGTTGCCGGCTTGAAAGTACCCTTGACCGAATGACCTGGATTGCGAAGCGATGTATCACAGCAAAACTGGTTGTGAGGAGTCTGGACTCGGCAGAACCTAGTACAGAAGACAAAGGTCGCAACAAACATACTTACCCAATGACAGGGAAGATCCCGAAGGAGGACAAGGATGTGATACTGTAGTTGGCCATAGCAAGTCTTGCATAGGCAAGTGGTAGAGTCTCGTTGACATTATTGTAGATTGAAATTTTTGCACCTGGGGCAAACGTTTGTAGGTAGTCTACCAGAGCATACACAACTTGCCGACAGGCATCTGCTTTCCCAGAGTCATTCCTCCTATTTCTTTCTTTCTCAAAAGGTTGAGTCAAAATTCCAATACTCTTGGTGGTGCTTGGAATCCACTTCTTGTATTCGTTAAATCTGATCATTCCAAAGTCATATCTATTTGCGCCTCCCATTACATCCCCACAACGGAAGTGAATAACAGCATCATCCAGCTCGATTCCAGGAATCAACGGATCGTCGTCAACAGCGACATCAGGATGTCGGCGAGAATCATCCCGTGTCCCAATTAGTCGCACTGCCATACGCCTGATATCCTGTTGTATCTGGTCAGCCATTTTATCTATCCGGAGAAAGGGGTATTTAGGAGGACATGCCTCTTTTTCATTTGGTCGTGATCCTGTGTATGGCCAAACAGAACGATTCTTTGGATTTGCGGTCTGATACTGGTCGAACCAAGGGAGTAGCAGCTCCATTCTAGATTGCTGACCATCTGTGCATTGAAACTTGAAATCGACTCCTGCAAGAGCAGCAGCCATTCTTGAGGCGTACACAGCAGTGACCCAATTTCCTGTATAAAAGCACCATGTGAGGATAGCGGAAAAAAGGATCACGAGTCACGAAAGGAAGTTCGACGTGGAGGCTTACCTTGCCCGAATCCTTCCTTGTTCTTTGCATGATCCACGCAATCCATCGTTGCGTTCACTAGTGCAAGCGGAACCGGCTGTTTCCCTTCAAGGGAATCAGTGAGCGTTAGATTTTTCAGCAACTGACACAATTTAATCGATCCTCCGTCCCAAAAAAGGTAGCTCTCATCGACGTCGACGATCAACGTTCCATTTCGAATGACACCAAAGGCATCTTCTACAGCTATCTTCATAGTTGCATCAAAAGAAGCCCCTGCTTTTTTCACCATTTGATTGACTTCTTCGGACCATGCAACCAAAGTTGGGACCTCACTGCTAGCATGGTTTAGATATGTTGTCTCAGATCCTGGAGGCTCGGGAACCTCAAAAATTTCCTTCGGAGCTGTAGATTCGTCAACAAACCACGCAACGAGGTCTTCTA
Source organism: Nitzschia inconspicua (assembly GCA_019154785.2). Lineage (NCBI taxonomy): Eukaryota > Bacillariophyta > Bacillariophyceae > Bacillariales > Bacillariaceae > Nitzschia > Nitzschia inconspicua. The sequence continues at coordinate 4,268,579 of JAGRRH010000017.1, forward strand.
AAGACTTTCCCCACATCTCCCATGTCCCTCTGACTTCTGCATTCATCTGGTGGATATTTGGCAAATATTGTGGTATATACGTTGCAAAGGGATTGACACCGCCATTTCCTTTTTGGAAGTGTCCTTCACCAAACGTTCCCACCACAGGAAAGATACCGAACGAGCTGAGGCTAGTAAAACTGAAATTAGCCATTGCAAGCCTGGCATAGGCAAGCGGGAGTGTTTCATTGGCACCATTGTGGATTGAGATATTGGCATTGGGGGCAAACGCTTGCAGGTAGTCCACCAAGGCTCCAACCACTACCCTACAACTGTCTGCTTTTCCTGCATCCTTGCCTCTGTTTCTCTCCTTCTCAAATGGTTGTGTGAGAATTCCAATACTTGTTGTACTTCTTGGTATCCACTTTTTGTATTCATAGAATCTGATCATACCGAAATCATTTCTCTTGGCCCCTCCAAGTACATCACCACATCTGAAATGTATAGCGACATTATCAAGATCGATGTTCGGGATCAGAGGAGGTACATGTGAAGCAAACTGAGGATATCGGTGTACTATGGTTTGATCTCCTACCAATGCTACGGCCATCTTGCGGATATCGCTCTGAATTTCAGAGGCCATTTTGTCGATTCGTAACGCCGAGTATTTCGAATTGCAAGCGGTTGCTTGAGTCGGTCTGGTGCCGCTATACGGCCAATCTTTTCGATTTGATGGAGCCGGTTGATATGCATCAAGCCAAGGCAACAGCAATTGCATCCTTGATCGTTGTCCATCGGAACATTGAAACTTAAAATTGACGCCGGCCAGGGCCGTGGCCATTCGAGCCGCATATACGGCGGTGATCCAGTTCCCTTGACCAAAGCCCTGATGGTTGATAGCGTGATCGTAACAGTCCATGGTAATATTTAAGAGCGAGGTTGGAACATCTTGAGTGCCATCCAATGACGGGGACAGTGTCATGCTCCTCAGAAGCTGACACAATCGATCTTGTCCATTGTTCCAAAAAAGATATGTCTCATTGACATTGACGACGAGTCTGTGAAGACTACTACCGCCAGAGGGTATGATAAAACCAACTTCCTCATCTACCTTTATTGGCGTCGATGCTGAAAGGATAATCTTGTTGTCACGGATAGATCGGTAGAGATTGTCCGTCCAAACGAGAGGATCAGTTGTCGACAACTGCAGCTCTGGGTTCGGGCTGACAGCGGTGTTCCTGATGCTTATGCTCTCGTTCTCATCTGCTTGCCAACTTTCTCCGAAAGATAATCCAGTCCACGAGGTCGCATTCAATGCAACATTCTTGGCAGACTCAAAATAGTCGACATATGAGGAAAGACCCAGATTCTTGTCGAAAATCATCGTAAGACACCCGAAAAAGAAAATGGCCGTAATAATCAAAAGAATTCGACTCCTCATTTCTCCAGCCTCCGCACTACGACGTACTAGCAGTTGAACGTTCACCACACTGGCAGCTGTTTACCTACTGTAGTGCGTTCTTTGAACACGACCAAGGGGATTGATAGGTTGAAACCAGAGGTGTGCTGGTCTGGAAAGGATCAGTCTATTCTTGCCAAAGACATGAATGTTATGCAAAAAATGAAAACGAAGGTCTTGGATTAGGCCTTACTACGTTGAACGTACTGTAGTATTTCTTTCGGTTGGCAGATAGATTTTGTGCCTGTTTCCGAAAACTCTAATAAAAAAATATCTACTTATTATACAGTTAATGCAACAAATAATAATATGGTTCAGTAGCTGTAATAAGAAAAGTCAGTGTGTATCGTACCTTTTATCCATGGAGGAGCAGACTCTCTATCATAGTAGCTAGTAGAGTAGCTCTAGGCAGAGGAGTGATAGAAACGACAGTAGAAAATGCATGTACAACGCTAATATGTCGTACAGTGGGCTTTCGTGAGACTTTCATCAGTCCCCTCGATGTGATTCTTCAAATACTGTAGTTAGATGTTGTTGAGTCACATCGCACCACATAATCATCAATACCAACATGAAGAGATTGTTCAGTATTTAGTTGTCTCTTGCGTGAGACAACAGGGATACGCTACTAAACCTCCAAAACCCTTTCGGGGCGTGAATGATCCGGACTTGTTTTCCAACTTCTTCAGTTCCATCCTCGGAGCAGTATGGAAATTGCCGATTATCTGTTCTTTCTCAATAATTACATGATGAGTCCTCTACATAAATGTTGGCTGAACTGTCTTCTTATCAATCTTGTGTGAGCCTTCCACTCTTCATCCATTGATTTTCCACCCAAACTTTTGGATATTTGTCTTGTTGGGTTCATATCCCAAAATTCCTTGTAAGAGATATTCTTCTGCCTTTTGAATGATGCCTCTCTTCTAGGCATTGTCGTGACCAGACTAGATCTGGATACAGTTCAAATCTTCACAGTGGAATATGCAGTTAGCTCTTTGTACCTCCCAAGCCTCGTCATCAAGGCCATGCTGTACAGCCATAGGCGAAAAAATTCTCACTGTATTCACTGAAACTATAGACTCATTTGTCACCAATATGGGTCTTTGATTCGTGTCCTGAATCAAAATCCTCACATCAATATCCAATGTCAAATAACATTGCATGTATAAATGTCCTGGAACGTCATCGTGCAGCTTTTGTTTTGAAGGAAGGACTGTCTTTGCCCAACAGAACATTGGGCCCAAGTCTTTCGCATGCAGCTCCTTTTTAATTGAACTGGCCAAATGATTGTCTCAGTTCTTGCGGTCAACATTGTACGCTGCTCAATGCCTATTATTTTTCAGTACAGATAATTGCATCTCTCGACTTTGATGCAAGTGATATGCATTGCTTGGATGCCAGCAGCTCTTCAACCAGGGTATGAACAATTGCGTTCTCAACAACCACCTCTGGATTTGATTCCTTTAGAATTGACAACAACTTCCAGAATGTAGTGTTGACATTCCACTTGATATTATCATCACCCTTATTGGCCTTATATTGATAGTCAATATTCCACTTGACACGATTGTCACCCTTACTGGTCTTCTATTTGATACAATCGTCGATACATTCGTCCCCTGTTCCATGGAAAGTCAATTCCATGGAAAAGGTCTTTTTGTTTTCATAATTCATCGGGCTCCCACCAAGGAACTCTTCGCTGCGTTTGACCTTTTGATTAACACATGTTTGGTTATCCAGAATTGGATTTAAAGTTAAGTTGATGATTGTGGCCATCTTCCTCTTTGTAACAATGTTGGGTGTCAGCATTATTTCACCTGCTCTATTGCAAGAATTACTCCTGAGTCCAGAGTAGTAGTGAATGTAATCGAAAAAGAGCTTGCTGTGCGGAGTAAATTGTAGAAGTCTCGCCTTCGTTAACAGTAAGTCTGCTTGGTCTAGAGGTATGATTCCTGCTTTGGGTGCAGGAGGTCCCGGGTTCGATTCCCGGAGCAGACCTATCCCCAACCCTATAAACATTTGTTTGGCTCAATTTTCGCACTCCGGAGGAACTGTGCTACGTTCTCTGAATTTTGCTGGTCCATCAGTTTGGCCAACTGTCATGCTACGTTCTGGTGCTATCATTTTAACGTTTGATTTTGGCAATATCAGCCCAGCGTGGTGCCACGATTTCATGTTACTGTAGTAGCTTTTAGCAATATCAGACCAAGCTCTATGGTGAACGTCGTTCCCGCAGGCAGCTGATATGATGGAGCTCTCCTTGTTGGTGTCCCCTCTGTCCCTCTCCTCTTCTGGTTTGGGTTCAAACAATTGATTGCATCGCATTCATGACCTTGGCATGCCGCTTGTATGTCTGGTGGGTGCTCTTGTTGCTCCACCCCCTGGTGCCTTGTCAGTCAAACTACAATGGTGCCATGATTCTACGTTTGCTTTTGGCAATGGCAGATTAAGCGCTCTGGTGAACGTCGTTCCCGCAGGCAGCTCTTGTGATGGATCTCTCCGTGCTGCCCCTCTCCTTCACCAGGTACCGTCAAGCTACCGTACTCTTTGTGTGCTGAACAGAAATATTTTTTGCCTTGGCTGCTGCTCGTCATGTACAGGTGTATTGTGGTGATGCGACTGGCGCTTTTGCTCATTCTCCCCGGAGACTCCTGCTGTTGTGATGGATCTCTCTGTGCTGCCCATCCTCTTCACTGAGCCAGGTTGCCTCCAGCTCCACTTCGTGTGTTGAACAGCCTATACAACAAAGGTTTTTTGCTCTGGCTGCTGCTCATGATATACAGGTGTATAGTGGTGATGCAACTGAATATTTTGCTCATTCTCCTCCCAACACTGGGGTATCCGCTTCACCCGCCCACACTCCTGACCCTTCTTTGCCCCCTGGCACACCTTACAACTTCTCCTCAGAAGCTGACACAATCGATCTTGTCCATTGTTCCAAAAAAGATATGTCTCATTGACATTGACGACGAGTCTGTGAAGACTACTACCGCCAGAGGGTATGATAAAACCAACTTCCTCATCTACCTTTATTGGCGTCGATGCTGAAAGGATAATCTTGTTGTCACGGATAGATCGGTAGAGATTGTCCGTCCAAACGAGAGGATCAGTTGTCGACAACTGCAGCTCTGGGTTCGGGCTGACAGCGGTGTTCCTGATGCTAATGCTCTCGTTCTCATCTGCTTGCCAACTTTCTCCGAAAGATAATCCAGTCCATGAGGTCGCATTCAATGCAACATTCTTGGCAGACTCAAAATAGTCGTCATATGAGGAAAGACCCAGATTCTTGTCGAAAATCATCGTAAGACACCCGAAAAAGAAAATGGCCGTAATAATCAAAAGAATTCCACTGCTCATTTCTCCCGCCTCCAGACGCCCTAGCAGTTGAACGAATGCACCAATCTATCTAATACAGTAACAAATAATGGTTCGGTAGCTGGCTGGTACTGAGAAAAGTCAGTAAGTACCTTTTATGAAGCAGTAGTATTTCCCAACCAGGTTGCAATATCGTCCCATCTCATCGAAGACACATCTTCTTCAGAAAGGACTTTGCTTGCTGTCCAAGGATGGAGATTTCCAAAGCCTGAGTACTTGGACGCTTTTTCAAAAATGTCGGACGCCATACCGACAGCAGTATTCTGATCCTGATGACGCAAGTAGTAGCCTTCCCCAAAGCTTCCCATGATAGCAAGCAAGGGAAAGATGCTGAAGGAACCAATGGTTTGCTTGGCCATGGCCATACGAGCATATTGCAGTGGCAACGGATCCTGGTCGTACAGAGACACCACAACTGGTCGGTCTCTGAAAATCTCTCGAAAATAGTCCACCAACTGGAAGCTGGCGTTGCGACACCAACCGTTTTCATTCTCACTTCTGGCTTGCGTTATGATCCCAATCGTTTCTGTTTCTTTCTGGATCAAAGGAACATATTCTGTGAAATGTACCAATCCTGATTTTGAGAGTGATTCCTTGACAGACGCTGCCCCTCTTATGACATCATCATGGCAAGGTAAATAAACTATGACATCATCTATTTTTGCATCTGGAAACCATGGATCTGCATCAAGAGGGACCAGCGAGTGCTTTCGTCCCTCTTTAATTTTGGCGCCCATCAAGCTCACAGCCATCTTTTGAACATCGCTTCGAATCTGTACCACGAATTTGTCCAATGGCAAAAACATGTGTTCCTTGCGATTGCTTGGAGGGCAGATATCAACATGAGATGGCCGTGTTCCACCGTACGCCCACGACTGATTCCAGCTCGGGGAGGGTTGAAAATCTGATAACCAAGGAAAGATCCACTGCATTTTCATTGCTCTTTCCGCCAAAAATCGACTGTTGCGAATCGCTGACGATCCGCTAATCGTATCGTTGCACTGAAAATGCAGATCCACTCTTGCTACTGCACTTGCCACTCGCAACCCATAAATGGAGAGTGCCAGGCTTCCTTGGCCTTCATCGTAATTCATTTGATCGCACTCCGCATCAACATTCAGGACTACCGGAGGGATTCCTCTTTCCGGAAATTTGTCCAGAGTTTCTTGTCTCGTTATGTTCAGGAGAAAGCTACAAAGCGAATCGATATTGCTATTGTAAGTATTTGTGCTCGTAGATCTGCCCCGCCGGTCGGAGATGGCACGAAACGATGGGATCAATGTCTCATTGACGGGTACCACAACCCGTTTGTCGTCCACAAACTTGGCATAGATCACACCCCTGACGTGAGCGTTTGCTTCTCCGATACGAAAAGTCTCATTCTCAGGGAAAAATCGAATTTTTGGCCACTTTCCAAGCTTTTCACTCCCAACCCGGAGGATGCCTCTGTGCTGGACGTCGTTGTCACCGTTGCTCCCAGTCTCTTCATTCAGAAACAAAGAAAAGTTGCCTCGCAGCCTGTGATGTATTGTTGTGTATTTCTTTTCTAGTTTCTCGTCGAGAATGTAATGTTGAGCCGACATCCCCGATTGACTGGTGTCATATTCCATACTTCGGTTGTATCCTACTGTCGGCGGAACAAAATACATGTGTCGGAATATTGAAACGATTCCCGTTATACAAAGAACGAAAGTTGCCAGTAATTGGCCTCGCACAATCCGTTTAGTCGAAGTCATACTTCTAAAAAATAGCGATTGTCTTCGACGAGAGAGAGTTTATTCTGTTTCAGGACGACGATTGAAAGTTTGGGAATAATTATGTGAACGTGTTCTAAAAACGTCGTATTTTGATCGAAGTATTATTATTTCATTGTTCTCGACGTTTTTGCGGTCTGTTGATTCGAGGATGGTGGATTCGAATCCAAAAAAATGAGACCTTTCTGCAACGGTGAAATACCGTTCGGCGCGCGCTAGCGAAGTACTTTCAAATCGAATTTTCTCGTCAACACCGTTTGCACGAAGACGACATTGAACATACGAGTACGACTACCGGTAGAACGATGTAGGACCCTTTGCGCCTCTGTCTAGAGACCTTCAATTGTACACTAGAGACATCTTGTCAAAAGAATAAATCAAAGCTTTCACCAATGCTTATCTTTCATGGTAACATGATCGTGCAGAGCGGAAGTTAGAGCGAGTGGCTCACCAGTCGTTGATCAAAAACATCTTCGCATCCGCAATGGGATTGGACTTTCTACTTTGAGCTACTACATACGAGACTTCCCATGAAACTTGAAGTTTTTCCACTGTAGATATCCGGCCGGATCCATGATACCAGTGCCAAAGTCAAGGCATGTTCGTAGTAAGCTGACCGGTCAATCATCCCATCAGTCAAAAGACCGACTGTCCCCGATCCATGTTTTGATTTGTTTCTTCCAAATACTTTGTCGTCTGCATCTCCCAACTCCATTCCTTGTTTGATCAGTATAGTCAGAGTGGATGGAAGCATAAATGCTGCTGTCTTGGCCAATCCAAATATAGGTTCTTTATCTGCAGTGTAAAACTTGGATTGTGTGGATGCGAACAAATCTACCACCATAGCTTTACGTTTGCCGTATACTGCCATCCACGCCATACACCAAAGAGTGTCCTCATCCTCTTGGTCCAGTATATGACTGGACCATTCCAAGCCTCCCTCCAAACCAAAACTCAGATGGGGAAAGCATCCATGAGCAGCGCGAAAAGCAAGATACGCATTGCGAGCACGATTTTTGGCACCACTTAATGTTTCTTCCTGCGTAAAGTTGGAACATTTTGGATGGTGCAATGGTAAGTACAAATTGCGTTCGTCCCTTTTTCAATGGTTGGAATACGATAATATATAATGTAACAAACTCACATCTCCAAAGGGCTGGTCCGTTACACCCGATTCGACCTGGAATCCTTCCAAGTGCAGTTCCACCTTGTGGGTGCTAGCTGATAAATTGATTGCTTTCTCCACAGCCTTTTTAACTGCATCAAGCTTGCAAGGATTAACGGTTCCAACCGCAATCCTTAGAATGTTCTTGGCTTTGCCGTCTTCCTTGTCATCGGATACTGAGGAAAGTTGGGCCTCTTGAGGGATCACTGATAATGCTTCATTACTGCCACTATCTGCTGGTTTCTTGGAGTTTTCGGACATACTTTTTCAACTACTACTCCGTTGTAGTCCCAAACCGACGATTCAGAGATAATTGCGGTATTACGATTGTTTTCTTGCTCCGATGCTGTTGGTCGGCATCACACAAATCAACAAATTTCCGATCAATGGTCCCCATTCCCCATGTTCAATTTGCATGGCTAAAAAATGAAAATTTGATTATTGCTAAAATAATGAATTTCCGTATTTCTTGAGTGAATTTTTATCCATATTCCGACTTAATTGAATTCATATTTCCAGTTGCACAGTTATTATTAGTTATTAGTATTAGGGTTGGCGAGTATACACGTATGAGCAATCCAGCCTGTCCTCTCCCTCAGATGTGACACGCCCTTGGCGTATCTTTCGAATACTACTCTAGCTACTAGTAGAGTCGTATTGTAGCCATCCAAGCTTGTACAGTTATTAGTCTTTTTCGAAATCATCCATGAGCTTCATGTGATGGTGGCAACGCAACAAGCTGGCGCCCTTCAAGGTTCCTCCGTATAAATTATCTTTCAAAGCTGTACTACTGGAGTAGTTTGCGTCCACAATAAAATGTCCGACGACAGCGATCATGATGCGATTGGCGATTTGACCAAGGAGGACGAGGAGGGCACCAATTTGTCAGGCAGCTCCGTGCCATTGCGTACTAACGTTGCAGGTGCTTCGTCCATGGTCGAGAGGGTCCCTCCCAAATTCGTTCCTACACCTTTTCCTTATCATTTTCAAGTGACGCTAAAAATTGACACACTTAGCGATATGGGGTGGGGTCGTGGACATCTTTTTACGGAACGTTATGACACCATTGATGGATCAAAGGGCAACACGATGACAAACGACGACATCACCACTGGATCTGACGAAAAGTCTGTTTTAGACAATGTTCCCGAGAACTGGGAAGTCCGAGTGCCTCTCGTTCTCCCGGGTGAAGTTGTCAAGGCCCGTATTTTCAAAAATTTCGATTCGCACAGTGAAGCGGACTTGATGGAAGTTATACAACCTTCAGAGGATCGAGTCGAACCACAGTGCCCATTAGCAGGAACGTGTGGCGGCTGTCAGTTCCAGCATATGAAAATCGATCGTCAACGAGAATGGAAGACGGATTTTGTACGAAGGGGGATTGTCGCACAGGCCATCCAAGGATATATATCGTTAAACAGCATAAACGAGAAACTCTTTCCGACCGTGGGGACAGATGAAATTTACCATTATCGCAACAAATTGACGCCGCACTACCAAGCTCCTGTCAAGATGGGAGATGACGAATATGAGCTGGAAGCTATTGGGTTTCAACAAATTTTAAGTCGCAAGTTGGTAGACGTGGAAGACTGTCCCATAGCTACCCCTGCAATCAATATCAAGTTTAAGGAAACCCGACGTTCGTTGCACGAACAAGCCAAAAATGGCCTCCTAAATAATAAAAAGAGAAGGCGGAAGAATCGACGAAGCAGAAATGTAGATGTTGGTGCGACACTTCTGTTCCGTCAAGCTGATAACGATGAAGACGGCAATCCTGTGGTCGTTACAGACTACAATGAATACATGACAACGACAGTCAAAGGAATCAAATTTCGGTACCAAGCCGGAAATTTCTTCCAGAACAATGATTATGTGGTTCCTTTGATGGTTGATGGAGTGCTGGAGGCTGCCCTGCAACCGGTGTCTGGGTCAGATTCTGACAAGGTCCCCTCCTACTTCATTGATTGCTATTGCGGATCTGGTCTTTTTGCGCTGAGTGCCAGTAAGAAGTTCAAGCTTTGTGTTGGTATTGAAGTCAATGAAAAGGCTGCTAAAGAGGCAGGAGACAATGCCAAGCTCAACAATATAAGTAATTGTCAATTTGTTGCTGCAAGTGCAGAGGCGTTGTTCACCAGTTCTCCTGCTCTTACCATCCCTGGCTTTGAGGAACAGAAGATTCAAGACTTTCCTCGAGATGAGACTGTGGTTATTTTGGACCCTCCAAGAAAGGGATGTTCTGGAACATTTTTGGAACAATTGTTTGCTTATAGTCCCCAGAGAATTATTTATATGAGTTGTGGCCCCTCTACGCAAGCTCGTGATGCCAAAGGCATCGTGGAGATTGGTGGATACGACATCGTGTCTATCCAGCCGTACGATTTGTTTCCACAAACGAAGCACGTGGAGTGTCTAATGGTCTTTGAAAAGAAGGCAAAATAACGATGGTGATGCTCCAAGAAATGAATCTTTTTGTTTTACTAGCAGTTCTATTTCGCTTTATTAGTGAAAGGGGTTACTACTGTAGTACAAACCATTCTGGATTTTGGGCAAGAAAGGGAGCCGACTCTCGTCTTGTTGCCTTCTCCATAGCTGGTTACTGCCAGTATTCGTAAATTACATCAGGCCCGTATCAAGCTCCACACATTTATTACTGCACTCTACGACTCTACGATAGTACGGTACTGTACCGTAGTCAACTCCCCCCCGAGTGGATCACCTTGTCGTGGCAGGGGGGCTTAACCCAGGTTTGTCAGAGCCTGGGGAACTAAGAATCCACAGACGATCTATCAGTGTAACGGAAGAGATCGTCCCAGCTGTATTACGAACTACTGTTGGCTTGCGCATGGCATCAAGCAGAACCGCTGTCCGACAGGAAAGATTGTGTTTCTCTTATTTAGTCGGAAGGGGGCTAAGAGAGAGGAGGAAGAATGCCTATGCATGATTCCTGATAGAGTTGTGATGGGCACTGACATTTCTGTGGAAAAAATGGCATCATAATTCAACCGAGTGTCAAGTGCAGAGGGACGGTGCTATTTCATTGGAAATATTACTGGTGCTTGGCATGGAAGGCTTCTTTTACACGTACAATCCGCCCTATTGGGTTGCAACAGGTAAAACATATCAACACACCCAACACAATTTATGTGGTCAATTGCTGCCTTCCCAGCATTTTTTGGAAGACCACTCCATATCTGACACTCACTGGTTTGGATTTTCCTCATTCGTGCAGTTTTTTCTTGCCTTTCCAGTACTGAGTGGTGGACAACAGAGTACCGAGTGGAGGGAAAGCTGTTGCATAATTTGCCCCACCCTTTGGGGGGCAGGCGGGTGAGCCAACTTCTCAGATGCGGAATCGCTTGTAGCTGGTAGTTGGTATAGCCTTAAGATAGATTTTCTATTAAAGTTCTTACCCGTTGATCAGTTGCGAAGGTGTCAGTCATCCAGTCAAATTTGACCACCAGCACATTGACGAGTGGAGTATCAAGTGGGGAAGACTTGCGAGCAAACCTCCTCATACCAGCAATGTTGCCAACACCAGTAGGACCAGGAGTCTAGGCGAGCTTCTGTCACTGCTTTTCATTTATTAGCCTCCCTTGTCTCCTCATTTTGTGTTTCATTACAGTGTTGTTGCATGCCTGGCAAAGTTTTTAATTTCCCATTCTCAGAGGATGCGGAAACGATGGCAGCTGGTTGTTATTATAGCGTTATGCTACTAATAGATTTTCTATCATGTACCGCAGACTATTCAAATGATACCTTAGTACATACTACAGTAATAGTCTAAGCCTTTTAATGATTTATCATGATGCAGTGAGTACGGTAGTACTAGGTAGTCTACACCAAGTGGATTCGACGACACTCCCGCAGTATCCTCCAGTCTGTACGTCTGCCGATCCAGAACTGCGACCACGCGACCACGACTTTAAATCAATTTTGTATGATACGACGTATGATAGAGTGTAAGGTATTAGGTACTCGTACCGGTAGTCTACTACCGTAGTCGATAGTCGATTGAATCAGTCAATCGAGCTCACCCCGGCATGGCCATCAGTTCAAAGTCATTGCCACCGTACGATGGTCGACAAGGTAATAATGTCGACACACAACATCAAAATCTCCCAACCAGCCAGCCAAACAGCTTGCTATTAGCTATCGTAGCTAGATCTTGCATTAGATCTTGGTGTCTATGTTACATCATATAGATACATCAACACCATACCAACGTCTATCAATACCACTCTGCTTCTGGTTCCCGTTTGACTGAATCGACGAGTCGACAATCTACCCACCGATACGAGCGGAGAGAGACGAAGGGAGAAAGGGATCGGTCGTAAATTGATTCCTTATCGAGGATCAAGAAACAAGAAGGCACATAACGGTATCCTTCAGTCATGAGCAACTCTCGTTGGGGACCTCCGATCTCGTCCAGCAGATCCATCACTCCCGTTCCTCCAACATCCGGTCAACAACAATCCCGCAGCAATAACGGCAACAGCAACAGCTCCAACGCCTACTATCAATCACCATTTGTGTCTAATTTGGATTTTTTAAAGACAGAAGATCCCGAATTCGAACTTATTGACACCGTCGAATGGGGTCTAGATGATGCTTCTCCCACCGAAGAACTTGCTGCTAGGCCGAAACCCGATAGAAGTGACGACCCTTGTGGGTGTGTACGCCCGGACGATCCGACTGTCATGACCTGCAACGGATTACATTGTGTCTTGTTCGCCTGTCAAGAAGAATGTCGATCCAATTGTGACGCTGGGGAACAGTGTGGCAACAAGCGTATTCAAAGACGTCTTTGGAAACGATTAGAAGTGTTTGATGCAGGCAAAAAGGGAAAGGGTTTACGGGTTCTGGAAGATGTCAAACAGGGAGATCTCGTCACGGAGTACGTAGGTCGGGCTGTCAACAAACTCTTTTTGCCAAGGCTGTTTCGCAGGTACACCAATGAACGAAAGTTATACATCATGGCATTGACCGGCGATGTATATTTGGATGCTCGAAAGAAGGGTGGTGTCGCCCGTTACATCAACCACAGTTGTAACCCAAACTGCGTCGTAGAACGATGGAAGGTCAGAGGGATTTTAAGGGCAGCAGTGGTAGCGCGTAGAGACATTCCTGCGGGGACGGAACTTTCTTTTGACTATCAATGGGAACGCAAACGTGGAAGGGCGCCAACCAAATGTTACTGCGGAGATCCAAATTGTCGGGGAACGCTGGAAGTGCCAAGAAGTATGGAGGAAGAAGCGTTGGAGAGAAAACTATCACAGCACTGGAAGAAGCCTCTCATCTCTCGGGCAGGGAAGGAAATTGTTAACAGATGTATCAAGCTTTTTTCAACAGAAACACAAGAATACTATCCCGCTGACGTCATTCAGTATGATGATAAAACAGGCAAACATTTGCTCATGTATCGCCGCGATTTAGACGAGGTTTGGGAGGATTTGAAAAAGGAAGATTGGATGATTCTAGATGAAGAGGCGGAGCAGTTCATCATACGAAAGAAATCTGCTAGCAACGGCACCACCTCTTCGAGTTCTGGACGCTCGTTATTGGGAGCGGCCTACTCTACAATACCAGGTATGTTGTTACAGGGACAGCAACAGCAGGCCGTGGGATTGAATTATGTCTACACATACACACCAATCAAGGAAGCCCTTTTCAACAAGCACTTAATTGAACGATGTCAGCGATCATGTCGTGTCACAATTACACCACAGCAATATCAGCAACCAGAAGTGAATGTTGATGACGAAAGCAGCGACAATCCGGAATTTCAAGAGCGTGTTAAGATGCTGCAATCAAGTCCCGATGGTTCTGTATGGAAGCTGATTATTGTAGGATCTGATGTCGTAAAAGCCCGCAGTATTCTTGAGAAAAATGTTGCATTTTTGATGAGTAAAGACAGTGCCTCGTCGGGGAACAATGAAAGTGCCGACACCTTGCAAAACGGAAATGCCGAAGCCGCCAAATTCTCTGAATGGAAAACGGTGGCAGTAGATGGCAACTCTACAGAGGTGATTCTACCCCGAGCAATTGTTGATGTTGTAAAGAAACGACTGCCACATCTCCGGGAGAAGTGTCGCAGCGTAAAAATTGAGTTCGTTCCTTCGGAATCCAAGTCCAAGCAGTTCGGGAAGCTCAACGTCTCGGGAACGCTAGTTTCGGATATGGAGCTGGCAAAAGATCAGCTTTGGAATCAACTCAATTCCATGTGTTCGGAAATTGGTGTACCGAAGACCCCGTTTGGAATCTACAAAGATCTTGTATTCCTCGGAGGCATAATGAGTAGTTCAGACTTCAACCGACTACTGGAATATGACAAGACAAACAGTTTGCAATCTACTTCATCCACGTTGTCCCTGAAGACTGTTGCCGGGAGTAGTGTGACTGCAGTTTCACTAAATCAAGATGCCAAAGAGGACTTGTCAAAATTGTCGCCATTCTTTTCTTCCTTCGAAGCGACGCAGAGATGTACAGTCTGGGTTCAGTCTGACCTTGATAAAGGCCGTATCGACGGATCGAACCGTCTCGTCGACGAAGCAACCCCAAACTCACCGAAAAAAATATATTTTGGCTGCGATCCCAAAGTCGTTAATAAACTCTGGAAATTGGTAGAAGCTCGTGCGGCTGAGGTTGCTAGAGGTGTCAAATATTTATACCTTGGAGCTGACCGATTATACCAACCTCAGCTAATGCAAAACAATGGTCAATTTTTCGATTTTGTGAAGAACATCACTGGCGCTTCTGTTAGCGTTGATGCAATGACAGGGGATCATCTCCGCATCGATGGCGCTTTCGGCGGGTTCGAAAAACAACCACCTGAACTTCCTACTAATTTGTCGGAAGGCGAGAAAGCATCGCTGGCAGAAGAGCTCATTCGATTGCAAATTGAACTTTATCGGGATCATTGTATTCGGCAGGAGAGCTGGATGTTCGGCAGAGATTGGGCTTTGGAAAGAAAGTCTGCCTTGAGTTATGAGACTACGGACGCTTTAATCATCCCGCCGGGTGCGTCGACGTTCGCGAGCAGAACGTCTCTTTCCCGTAATTCGTCGTTTGACGCCAAGACAGTGGCGAATGCGGCTTTTGAAATCGCCGATATTGCTTCTGCTTTGGAAATCAGCGGAGAAACAGCAGCACATGCCTCAATTTTAATGTACCGTTTCATTACTATCGTGTCACAGGCACATTCAGTTGACACTCAAATCAAGATCAGGGATCTTATCGTTGTATGCATCTTTATTGCCAACAAAGCTAACAAGGCAACAAAGTGGAAAAGGCTTGATGCAATCCTTGAAGCAGCCTACAATGTGTTTTACCCAGGGTCGCAATTCGACCCAACAAACAAGGAATCCACCGTTTGGGAAGAGAGAGTCATCTCTGCAGAGGCAGAAATCTTAGAAAGGCTCCAGCATGACTTTTCTTGCCGAGGGTTCCAATGGATCGTTGCCGCTGCCACCGATTCAGCAGGTTTAAGTCAAGAAGTCGTTAGGGATATTCTATCATTTTCTGTGTGCGGGGCTGTTCTTGCAGCGGGTCCGGATTTATGGCTTACGTACGGGGAACAGTATGTTTTTGCTGCATCTGCTGCCTTTATGAATGCAAGTCTTCATGGTTTAGTTGCGGGCTTGTCCGTAATTCCAATTAAAATCTTCCAAGCAGCGGAATTGATTGTGACTTCCATATCTAACACCACTTTTGGGAAGAAACAAGCAGATGCGCATCCTTTATTCAAAGGTGGCATAAGG
Source organism: Nitzschia inconspicua (assembly GCA_019154785.2). NCBI lineage: Eukaryota > Bacillariophyta > Bacillariophyceae > Bacillariales > Bacillariaceae > Nitzschia > Nitzschia inconspicua. The sequence goes on from JAGRRH010000017.1 coordinate 4,284,068, forward strand.
GGCCTTCGGGACCATTTGTCTCGAATAAAGAGCAGCTGCGCTGCCATGATGAGCAGCGATTTGGCATTGAATTTGTCCGAAAATGAACAGCGATACAGAATTATTCGAGATCGACATAAAGAGCGACGAACCTATCTAGGCATCCAAAGAGCCCTAATCAACGAGTCCATTATACCAGCAATCGATGGCATAGCCGCAGAAAGTAATTGTGGGATTTGTATCGACAAAAACCAGCTTGGAGATTTTTACGATATCACGCTGGTGGGGTCTTGGAGGGCCATTTCAATCGCTTCATATCTCTTGAAAGATGCCGTAAAAGAAGAGAACAAACTAGGCAGGCCTGTTGAAAAAAAGACACACCCAGAAAATGGACTTGGGTCAATTTTAGCCAAAGGAAAACCAGGCTGGCTCCGAATGAAACTGTTGGAAGATGGATGGTCCGGGACGATCCAATCCCAGATTTCCGATCAAACAGTGTGGAGTCGAAAGACAGGTGGGAGATGCTGCATCCCAGCTAAAGTTAAGGAGGCCGACCTGCGTGAATGTGGTCTTCGCTGGTGGATTCCTCCCCGTTATGGCCCAAGCTCTACCGGTTCTATTTGTGACATGTTCCTGGTCGATGGTGAAACCAAGATTGATGCTCTTGGCTATCTCAGTAACGCTAGTCAGGGATGGACCGCGGCGTTTTCGATGCTGACCGCCTCCGCAGAGCGAAAAAGTTTGCCTTCCAAGAACAGTGATCGTTTTGTTGCTGTGTCTCTCCATAGATGGCCTTCCGAAAAGGTCGCGGCACGCGAGCAAGTGAAAAGGAAAAATTCTGATACGAAGAATATTAAGAAGCCACGTAAACCAATAATGGAAGTAGGGTTTTCGCCCGGGGCGTTACAGGAGCTCCAGCTTCTGCGTCAACTCCATGGCTTGATTGATTCCCCGCAAGGACACCCAAATTTGTATCTACCGATTGGGGTTGCAATGCCTTCTGAACATGAGCCTTCTGATAAGGATGATTCAATTGGACCGCATAACAGCAGTCTTGATATGAAGTCCATCGACGAAGACATTTTTTCACTCACTAGATCCAGCCTTGAAAATGAAGCAGCGGCTCGAAAGGATCAGAAGAGAAGGGAAATGGTCAACGAGCCACATCTCGTCTTTCAGCCAACGCCTTTCGTTCTGCAACGATTTGTCAGCAAGAAAAAGAAAATGGATGCAGAGGACAATTCAAAACTTTTAAGCCCGGAAATATTCGCAAGTTGGTGCTTTGACTTGCTCTCAGCTGTGTTACATTGCCACGAGAACGGTATTGTTTTACGTTCCTTTCAGCTTGACCAGATCGTTGTCGACCACAGCGGTGTTGCTAAGATTGGCAGTCTTTATAGATCAGCTGCGATGTCAAACAAAGACGGGAAGATGTCGAACCGGAAGATTCTTGACCTAGCCCGGCAAAAGAAAAATGAGGAAAAGTCAAAACGTAAGGATTCTCGAAAGGGTGACACAGATGATTCCGAGGATATTCTGAAGGATCTTTACGTCTCGCCGGAGGCATTGCTTGGATCCCCTAAGCACACAAAAGAAACCGATATGTGGTCACTCGGTTGTATGCTGTCGCATCTTCTGCTAAATAAGGCCGTGTTTCCGATCAAGGGCCGTGATCGAGAGTCTTTGTTGACCGCCATGTATAAAATTGTTGGAGTGCCTGCCTCGAAGACAGAGAAGTTTCCTATTGACAATTTTCCTCTTGGTGTTAAATTCCCATTTTACACAAAACCTTCAAAGAAGTACACACCTGGTGTTGAAAAGGCTCTTACGAAAATGCTGAAAGAGAGGGGCGGCGGCGATGAATACACTGGTGCGATAGATCTGATCAGCCAAATGTTACGATTAGATCCAGAAGAACGTATTACTGCAAAAGGAGGCTTGCAGCACGAATACATCTCTAGTTTTCTCGAGGAAAGCGCAAAACAATCTTTCCAAGAAAAGTTTGCACAGGAGTGGATGACGTTGAAAAACAAGCTCACAAAGTCTGGAATGTCCGACAGCGATCGTGCAGAACAAGAGAGGGGTTTCAAGCGAAATGCCATGTTAATGGCTGCATCTGGCGCGTCCGTGAACCTTGGCGATGATGATGGCTTGTATGATCTTGGTGATGTGCTGGGAGTTGGATCGTCGAAGCGACAGAAGACATGATTGTAGATTTCCAACGGTTGCATTCACAGTTCATGTTATTCTTTCTTCCAGGCACTCACATTAGGAAGCGCCTTGCTGGGTCGGAAGTGTCGCATTCTGATAACTGATAACGACGTGAAGTGTATGATAAGACTCCGTATTTTTGCCTACCTACTAAGTCGTACGTACTATATTATCGTTTACTACGTACTGTAGTACCTCCGTATAGTGGCAGTTTGTTTTATGGGGGGGGGGGGGTTCCTTCTTGCGACAGTCGATTACAATGATACTGTTGGAATCATATTCACCTGTTGTTGAATAGCAAAGTTTGGCGCAATAATACCTCTCCAAACCCCGCTCCCCTGTCCACGACGCAATGAAGTGGCTAATCAGTCTCTCAGTGGTGTTTCTTACAGTTCCGTGGTATTCGACGCTGGCTTGTACGGTATTTGTCGTTGGCAAGAAAGCCAGTCAAGATGGTAGCGTCATGGTAACTCACTCAAATGATGGGGAATTTGAAACGGATCCCAGGCTCGTCAAAATTCCGTCAGCTGAATATCTAGAAGGATCTCAACGTCCCGTCTTTTTCTCTCCCGAGAGCTATCCTCGATATGTTGGCACGGATAGAGGGAATATTCCGGAATATCTTCCAAGAGATGAATCCCAGAAACCATTTCAGGCTATTGGGTACATCCCCCAAGTCAACAAAACATTTGCCTATCTGGAAGATACATACGGCGCCGTGAATGAGATGCAAGTAGGGATTGGAGAATCAACTTGCTCTGGAGTATTTGGAGCAAGTCCATTGGGATCACCGAATGGAACAGCCTTGTTCAGTATCGATGCTCTAACTCAAATTGCGATGGAACGAGCATCGACTGCTAGACAGGCAGTGGAACTTATGGGCAAGCTGGCAGAAGAGCATGGATTTTATGGTGCAGGTCAATTTGAAGGAACCGCTGAATCTTTGGCAGTGTCAGATCCGAATGATGTCTGGATTTTCCACATTCTTCCAGATCCGACAGGACGGTCTGCCATATGGGCCGCACAACGAGTTCCAGAGTACGGTTTCGCCGTCTTGGCCAACATGTTCGTGATTCGTCAGATAGATCCAGATGATACGGAAAACTTCTTGATGAGTCAAAGTGTTCATTCGGTAGCGAGAGACTACGGATGGTGGCAGCCTGAAGATGGCATGTTAGATTTCACAAAGATCTATTCAGACGGAGAATACTCCCACAAGTTCTATTCAGGAAGACGCATGTGGGGCGCTTATCATCTGGCTGCACCTAGCAAAAACTTCCCTTCCGAGTATGTTGACCTTCAGTCAGATCCAGTATATCCTGTGTTCACTCAGCCGGACTCGCTCCTGTCACAACAAGATCTTTTTCGATTCCATCGTTACACTTACCAGGAAACCCCGTTCGACTTGAGTGCTCCCGGAAATCTGGCGGGTGGCCCTTTTAGCAGCCCCGATCGTTGGAAGGCTGGATCGGGAGAGCGAAATGTGAAGGGCAACTGGGAGCGACCCATAGGTTTGTACAGGACAAGTGATACCTATGTCGTGCAGAGTAGGAACGATGCATCTACAGGCGCTGTTTTGTGGTACGGGCCGTCGTCGGCAGTAGCCACAGTCTTTACTCCGTTCCTTGTCGGTCTTTCCGATATCCCAGCGTCTTTTCGGTCGGGACACCAAGCGGAGTTTTCTCGGGAGAGCGCCTTTTGGGCAGTGTGCTATGCTCACAACGTGGCCAACCTCAAGTGGTCGTACATGTACAATGACATTACAGAGCGTCAACTGAAGCTAGAATCTTCTTCCGTAGCTATGGTTCAAGCTATGGAAGCTGAGTTTCAACGCAATGGCAACTTTGATAGAGTCGAGGAAGCATATCAAAGCAACGTCGAAGCGATCGTATCGTCACTTTGGTCGCTATCTGATGAACTAATGTTTAAATACGCGGATGGTTTTGTCAACGAGCCTGGCAACATGTCCCAAATGGTAGGATATCCTGAATGGTGGCTCGAAGCGGTTGGGTTTCGTGACGGTCCACCACCCCCTCCTACCAAGCCGAAATGCTGCCACCCTCCCAAGATTCAAAACCTGATCGAAAATCGTGGTATGGACTCCATGCCAACGCAGCTCCGGGGTTACCAAACCAAGAAAAGTCAGCAACTGTATTGAATTGTTTCAACTGCTGGTAATTATAGACTATATTAGGTGAAACCTGCTTTATCTTTTGCATTTTGGTTTGCAACAGATGGCATTGTCGAAAGCTGGATTAGGTCTTCTCTTAACGCACATATTATGGGGTAGTCGTACGGTGTAATGAATACCGTACTCAGAGTACGGTAGTCTAGCGAAAAGATCATGGTAGCTACGGGTACCTGTAGTTCATTTATTCATCTACCGTCGTACAGTTAATACTACCTACCGGTACCGGTAGTCGTACACAGTGAAGAAGCTACCGCGGTGATGATCTCACAGTCAATCCCACGCACTTGATTTATGTACGTCTGATGATCACCACGCGAACAAAATCTGTCTGTTTGCCTTTAATTGATTTTGCTCCGCGATTATTCCACTGTCATCATCTATCCTCTGAACAAAACTCAAAAACTTCACTCTCTCAACTCCACCATCAAACCAGTGAGATCATCCTGTGTCACTTCCACGAAACGCGTTGTACTGTCGTAATCAGTAACAGCGTGTTTGCGCATGTGATACAAATCCGAAAACGAAAACTTGCTCATCACAAATCACGCAAAAAACTACAAGCATCCATGCAAACATCATCATTCAACCTTTCTGTTACTACTTCCACTATAAGAGATCACACCATTGCTCCTACCATGAGCACTCCGAAACGCAGTCGAACATCGATCATGCGATCGCATGACGACGTTCTTGTAGAGATTCAAGGTTTTTACTGGCCTCGACTCCTCGTCAAGCCTAGTCCAGACAGTGGTCGCAGCAAGAAGGGACGACCAGCTATCAAAATTCCACGCAAACTCAGCAAGGCTGACAAGAGGAACAAAGCGTTACTCCTACGTCAACTGACCAAGACCGCCAAGACTAACTCATGGCCATCTCTGGCGACGGCTCCATCATGTCTACCATTCTTGCCTTCCTTGTACGTACCTGTTCCATCGAGACAGGAAGAACCCCAGAGCGCCAGTGCTACTACAACCACTGCTACGACTGCTTCTCAGACAATCCACGCTGCTACTAGTACCATTTCATCATGGAAACCGTCCTCTCCTGCGTCTGCAACAACCCGTATCACTGGACGGCTGTGGCCCCATCGCGTCGAGCAGCATCAAAAAATGCTTCTATCCACGTTGACGCCGTTGTCTCGACCCTCCTCACCAACGTCCATCATGGGGCCGTATCACCAACGGCCACGAGCAGTGACACTGGACGCCCACTAAACAATTCCAAAATGGTGGGCCAAGAAGGGGGCGAGATCTACAAACTAGAGAATGAATTGATTCATTCATTTTCATTCTATGATGCTTCCTGTAAACGTGGTGGTACAGGATACCATAATATGTTTGCACGTTTGAGCGGCTATCTACCGAGAGTACTGCTACTACAGAAAGTGAAGAATGGTCTTTTTAATACATTACACGAAATAACGATGTAATATTGTTGAACTACTACTACTTGTTGTATGGCCGTCTAGGTAGTAGCTGCTTTGCATCACTAACATCATGGCCAACGTGGTTGGGAAATCGAGGACACCAGTCCAATCACTTTTTTTACGAAGAACTCATCTGGTTGGGTGTGTGTTCGTCGTTTCACGTCACGGAAGCGTGGTCCTGTCGGAGTCGGTCTTCTTTCCAGCTCTCAACTTTCGTTGGTTCGCTTCCTCTAAATAATAGTACCACAGTAGTTATTGATGGACGAAATCAGAACCGTTTGAAAGGTGCTGATCCTACGAAAAACTATCATCAAACTTACTACGAAGTACTACAGTACTTCGTAAGAACTTCGAATGAAAATAAAGCAGCCGTCGACCAGACACCACCCCTCCTGCGTAGATCGCCCATTTACGTTTTGGCACGCCGTCAAAAGTGCGTACCTCGTACTCGAGTACGGTACTTCATACACTCTAAAAACTACGTCGTACGTATTGCAACGTACTACCGGTGCGTAGTACGGTAGTACCGGTAGATACCGTGCCTAACCGATATCGGACTGTTCTGTCGTTCTGTCGTAGGATGGTTAAGGTCAAATGTACTACCGGTACGTTGGTACGGTATTCTTATTACCTACCTCCAAAGCGTACGTAGTCGTAGTGGCACTTATTACTGCCTACTACTGTACAGGTACTACTCCGAGTACGTAGAAAATAGTACCAGTAAAAACTCTTTCCTGTCGTCATCATGGTTCTTCTTTTTTTCCCGATTTATTGATTCTACTGCGTAGCGATTCGGGGTAGGTACGCTACTGTACGTTTTCGGTTAGTACCGGTAGTTTGGGACCAAGTATCAAGTGTTGTCTGTTGTACGGAGAAACTACCGTACCGTAAAAATCCTGCAGCACGATGATCAATCATCACCGATCTATTTCCTTCTTTCAAAACACACGAGAAAACGTAACAATAATTGACGTAAACAAAACAACCCTACTCCCCGTACTACGGAGTCTGACAGACACAGTGTACGAATTTTTTTACAGTCAGTATAAAAAACAAAATCCCTTCATGAATAATACGTACTACACCGATTTTTATCATCTATCTTTTTAGACAACTGTTGTTACTTAACTTGCTTCGGTTCGTATCCCCATCGGAAACGATGCCGGTATTTTCCTTCACGGCTCCGCTCATCACACCCGAAGAAGAAGCCTTGGAACGAGAAAATTTGTCAAAAGAACAGAAAGCGGAACTACAGGAGGACCTCTATGGTGGTATTGGTTGCGGTTGGACCAAAGCACTTGACTATGTTGAACAAAACGACGGTTTCTTGACAACCAAGCTGCAAGAGTTGGAACAAGCTCTCTCAGAGATGACACCGAGTCTCTTGAAGGATTACAACAAGGCCATGGAGACGGTGCCCGACATCGTCCAGACAGAATCCGATCCCGTCAAATTTTTGCGTTGCGAACGATATGATGTGACGGCCGCCGCCAAGAGGATTCAATTGTATTGGAAAATGAGGCGAAAGATATTCGGCGACGACCGTGCGTTTTTGCCAATGACCTTGCATGCCGCCATGAAAGATGATGCCCCTATGATCGAGTCCTTGGCTATTTATAACATTCTTCCAGAGGATGCCCATGGACGAAAGGTCTTGTTTTTTGATCGAATCAAAATCGTTCCACCACAAGTGGATCGTGATCTTGCGGTAGGTTTAAGTCACTGTTTCTTTTGGATGACACCATTAAAGTTGCCAAATGCTAACCATGAATGGATCTCTCAACTGCTTCATCATATTCTTTGTGGTTTTTTTTTAAAGCTTCGATGTATGTTCTACATGATTCAAGTTATATCGGAGGATGTGCACGCCCAAAAGCATGGATTCGTTTGTTTGAACAACATGAAAGGATACGACCTCTACAAAAACTTTGATCGACTCTTCTTCAAACAAGCCTCCATTCTCATGGTTGAGTGCATGCCGACAAAAACCAAAGCGTATCACTTATTAGCCGGTAGTGAAAATGGTGTCATGTCGTTAGTCTTGCCAGTGAAGAAGCATATTGCTGCCAAGGTGAGCGTCGGGAGATAATCTCCGTCTGGAAGCGTCAAGGAGTTATGAACGCCAACTCTTCTTACCCTTCTGGCTGCCTGCCTCCTCCTGTATGATCATAATGATGCCACTAGGAACTTAGATTGCGAATGGTGGTCCATTTTGGAACCGATTACAAAATCGTGGACAGTCTGAAACCATTTGGGTTGAACAGTAAAAATGTTAGCCATGTCGTCGGTGGAGATTTCACTGAAGCTGAGTGGACGAAATGGCTTTCCGATCGGAAGGAGACAGAGAGTCTTTCTGAAATGAATTGTTAGCCACGTCTGTGGACCATATCTTGGGCAGCGCTCTGTCTAGCTAGAAACTTTGAAAGCACAGTAGGAACTATCAAACGGAATGACGATTTATTACTTCTTAGTTTGTTACACGGCACGTCCAACGGTCGCGGTCGACATTGTTAGGCTGCCTTTTTCTCAATATCCTCAAGGTGGATGTAGGTATTTCCGACCGGCAAAAATTCCAACAAGTGCTCTTTGGCTTTTTGGTGCGTCTCCAGTGAAATCTTCTTGATATCCTCAAGTTCGTCAGCAGTCAAATTGGCAACAAAGGTAGCAGGGTTGCCACTCCACTTTTGACCCGACGGAATGCGAGCATAGGGAGGAACGACAGTACCTGGCTCCAGCATGACATTGGCTTCTACGACAGCACCTTCCAATATGGTGCATTTTTCTCCGACGACGACTAAATCATCGATTCGGCAGGACTTCAAGACGCAACCTCCGCCGATCGTAACGTAGTGGCCAATATTACAGACAGGAGGGAATCCTGTCTTCAACGTTTCGTTCTTTTTCAACGTCGTCACCACAGATCCTTCACCCACACTTGACGTAAATCCGATTGTAATGGGGTGAGAAGAGTCCGCACGGACAACAGCACCGTACCACACACTAGATTGATCCCAGTTGGTGACTTCTCCAATTACAGACGCAGAAGGAGCGATGAAAGTATCGTTGGTGACGAATGGTGTTTTACCAAGAAAGGTCATCTTTGGTCGGTGTCGAGAGATAATCTATGGAAGAAAGAATATTGTGAGTAATAAATTGATCTTTCATGTAAAAACAAGCTCCATAAAGGAGGGCAACAAGTACAGACTCCGATTCAATACAACACTTGAATCGATCGAAACATGAAAACACCCACCTCCACAACCCCTGCCTCTTCTCTCAGTTTCGATCCAGCCTCTCGGAGGCCTCGCGAAACTACTCCTTGCAAAAATTTTCCTGACATGCTGGAAACGAAACTCGAAACAATGCAACAAAAGACTCAATGTACAAACTATAATAATTGCTCCTCAGTGTAGATGAGTGTTACAAAGAACTTGCATGGTGCCGTTTCGCGATACCGGGTACGTCGTTTTGTTCATATTGGGGCTGAAGCTTTGTATGATAGCGACGGGCTGACGATTGAATCACTGTCGTACATACTCTATCACTTGTAAGTACGGGAGGGCACTACAGTACCTACCGGTAGTCTACGGTAGTATCGTACCGCCCATTTCATAAGAAGTACCTATGTATGAATACCAGGTACGGTAGTTTACAGTTACCGTACTGTAGTACTACGTAGTAAAACTACGGTATGAGGAACTACCGGTAGGTATCATATGATACGACTACCGGTAGAACGTAGAACCGGTAGTCTCTCTACGGTAGAGTCTCTACCGTAAAGTTACCGTAGGCAGTCCACCTACTAATTACGAGGCCACGCCCCATGATCGTACATTGGGAGATTCTCAAATCTCTTGTCGCCATCGAGGTTTTCGGTCGCTAGAGCACATAGGAAAGACAAACGACGCTCAATGACATTCATAGATGGAAACTCTTCCGCACATATTGCTGCCCATGCAACCTTTTCGTCGGCTGTTGATTTTGCGGTCACAATTTTCGGAATAGTCGTATCATCAGCGAAGAAGGTAGACTGAATGTGTTGCGATATTGCTTGCGACGAGAGCGGTGTCCCATCGACCATATGATCCCTCTTGCGATCTTGAAGAATCGCGAACAAACCTCGCGTACTCGCGTGAGCAAGGAGGGCAATATCGTGAATCCACGGACACCACCAAACAGGGAGGCCGTCCATAGATTGTCGAAAGACGGGGGATTTTGAAATCCTAATCAGCTCATCAAACTGTACGTCCCCGCAGGCAATGTTGGCAATGCTTTGCATAAGGCGGTTTCTGCGCAATATTGCACATGCCATTCCTACAGCTTCGATCGATTGTTCTTTCATAAGCAGACATGGATCGGGCAACGGACTCTGTAGCTTGTCGGTCGGCTCGATGTACCGACTGGACCCATCAAATGTTTCATACTTTCCTTTGCTTCCGCGTGCATCTGTTGTTGAAGATCCATTCCCGTAAATACACAATTTCAGGCAATGAGGCAAGAGCGCGTTTTGAACATACTCGACAATCACATCCCACCCAGGAATCTCCATTCCGCTGCATTGATCTGCCAGCAGAGATCGGAAGCGACTAGGATTGAAGAGGTGTCTTGATGGCGCATTTTCATGTCTCTCTTGCTCCCGGAGGTTGGCGGTCCAAAACGATTTGTTGACAGATATTCCATCAGTTCTGGCCGTCGGAAAACCAAAGTAGCAGACGAGAATGCAAATGCCCGCTCGCAACTCGGCGCTCGCCCGAAAAGCATCGGGGATTATTCCGCCCTTGCTTTCGTGAATTACATCAGGAAGAGGCTTCGCAATAGTTTCTTGTACTTTCTTGTTGTCAGCATTGTTCATAGCCTGTTCCTCTCCGTACACTGACCGAGAACCTTGGACTTCATTGGATACGAATGGTGAACCCACTTTTGCGGGGGTGCTATCAAGAGACAAATCCTTCCCGTCAAAAATCTCTTTTCCTTTTGAAGGATCGGCTGATGGGTTCTCTTGTCCGAAATATTTCCATTTTTCATTGTTCAGCATGGTGAACAGGCAATGTTCCTCCGCTTGAAGTAGACCAAGAAGCGCGAATCTTCCAAATGACATGGGAACTCCCAAAGCCCTTAGATACCTCGCAGAGTCCGGCCCTTGAGCAACTTGATACAAATCAGCGTTAGCAGCAGCGATGCTGAAATCGGATCTGTCGTCAATGGTTCTGTGAGTTGCTCCACATTGCGTTCCGGCCATGCCGATCCCGGCATACTCCGCCGCCAGCTCTGCCGTTTCATCTCTAAATGGACGCAATTCTCGCATCTTCCAGAATTTAGACACTTCCTCTGATGAAGGCCAGATCTTTGGGGTCCACGCGTATTTGTCACTTTCCCCGGAATCATCCTCGCCGTAGTACTCTTTGTCGATCGATGATAGTAACAGCCCTAGTCTGAAGTTCAGGATCCGCGCATCCGGCATAGATAAAGATAGACGAGAACTAAGTCTTCGTCGGATTTTCAACTCCCCGGATCCTTGTTGGTCGCCACCAAAATCAGAGGAGAGATCATCAGTTGGCATAGCCATACCGCGTAAAGTTGAGATGAGGCTGCTCCGAACTCGTGGTAATGTTATGAAATGAGAATCTCGTCCTCCTTCAATCTCATACAGATTATCGATTTTCTGCTCGCTCATGTTATAGATCAATTGATCATCAGCAATCCCGTCTCGAAGCTTCGCGGCATCCTTTTCTCGCTCGGTGGAAGCGGCAGCAGCAGCAGCTACAGCCTTTTGAACTTCTTTCTGTGCTTTCAACTTTGAAGCTTCAAGAGCGGCGTCACATACACCTTTCGCAGCGGATCCAGCACTCACAAAACGTCTGTGAGCATCAGAACTCAGACAGTCTGCCGCGACATAATTTTTCAGCTTTTGTGCAAAGGGGAGAGCTTCATCGTTCAGCATTGACTCATAATTTCCAAGGCCGTGGATGAATGTACCAAGGATGAGTCCAATGTCGCAATTTCGATCCCACCATACCGACGGAGGATTGTGCTTCAATGATCTTATCCGAGTGTTCATGCACAAAAATAGCTCTTCCATTGACACCAACCTTGATGTCAAATCAAGACTTAACGAAGATATGATGCTTGTCTGACACCCTCTTTGGGCTAGCTGTTCATAACCAAGTTCTGTCGGAAACAATTGGGCTGTGAGATATAAAAGTGGAACCAAAACCAATTATTGCTTCCTCGGATTTAACCTACCATCCATAGTATCTGCGACGCAGTCTGAAACGACTCTCTCAACTCTACACACCATATGAATTCTCCTCAAAGCTCTCAATGCATGCCCTCTCCGCAGATCTGCCATGTAAGACGCTTCTGCGAATATTTGTGGCATGCGGAGGACACGTCTGTTGTTCTCGACTTCCCAAAAATATCTAATTCCTTCGCCAAGACACTCTGAGAGGAACTCAAGCTCCTTCGCACTCGCATGCCCAATGCATTCGCCCAGAAAATTTTGTATAGCCTCATCCGACAGTTTTTCGTCGCCGCCGTGTACCATCTCCATGAAAAGTACAGCAGCTTGCAAAGATTGTTGGAAAATATCTGTAGAACGACAATCGTTAGCTACCACAGCAACATGATACCCCGTCACGGACAAAAAGAAACGTACATGAACGACAAAAAACTTCAACGTCATGAATTGGTAAACTTTGGAGACCAGACTCGTGGCGAATCTTGCTCAGTCTCGATAACCCAAACCTGAGACACGCCGCTACCGCTCGGTTTCGATGCGAGATATCCCAAGCTTGTCTGAGCTGCTCGATCGCAGGGTCCCTTTGCTCTAACTGTAGAATCGCCCGTTTCCTATTAGAGCCCTTGCTACTTTTGAATGATTCTTGAATCAAATCATCGCTATCAAGCCCTGTTCTGCTTGTAAAGAAGTTGATTTCTGAAGCGTTGTCGGTCATCTTTTTCGAGGGATATTCAAGTGAAAAGTCACCATCTCTCTCGCCGCGATCCTTTCGTTTTTTCTCCTTCAATCGTTTCTTCTCGGCCTTTATCCTTTGTTTCTCCTCTTTTTCGGCTTGCATCTTTCGTTCGATTTCCGCCTGCCTCTTGTCTTCCTCCTCAACCCATTCTGCATATGGATCGAATTGCTGTACTTGCTTTCGAGATCTCTTCACACCGTCATCAATCATCTGGCTGATCTCTTCAGGAATCTCGACAGGTTTGTCCAATCCTACTGCCTTCGACCAAAAGTCGGGATCGTCCAAATCAACGTCTTTTTCTCCATCACCAGTGTCAGTTACGAAACTAGCTTTGCTGAAAGACCCTAGGCCACTACTGAGGTTGCTCTCCTGTTTCCCATAGGTGACAGTTTTAGCTGAGCTTTCCATGAGCTGGTCGATGTCAGTTTCCATGAACTTTTTCGCTTCCTCATCATTGTCATCCCTGAAAACATCATACGCCCCCTTCTTGAGCAACTCATCTATCTCCTTTGCTTGTGCTTCTTTCTCTTTTTTGCTTTTAGTTTTGCCTCCATCGCCATCATTCCCTTGTTCTCTTTGTTGAGAAAGAACAGCTCTTTCCAACCCAAGCTTCATGCTAGCGCTATGGAACATGTGCATCTCATATGTCTTGGCGGTCAGAAGCCTGTACACCCTTACAGCTCTAGTCTGCCCAATTCTGTGAGCCCTTGCCATTGCTTGTAGATCATTTTGTGGATTCCAATCACTATCTGCAATAATTATGACATCTGCAGCTGTCAGGTTCAAGCCTGGGTGATTCAAGGATTACAAGGTCAGTTTAAAGACAACAAAAAAACAAAGGTATCGCCTATCGCTAAAGTAGTTGCTCTACATACCTAGCCCTCCAGCCTGCAAATAAGTTGATTATTTAGGAGAAACAAAAAGGTCAGAACTTTGCATACAGGTCTGTTTAATTCAAAAGTCAATGTTGAAACTCACTCTAGTACTCAGTAGCATGACAAAACGTTGGCATGACTTCCGAATGAATCTTTCCACAGCTGCAGCTCTTGAAGCAGATGAAGTAGATCCATCCAATCGTTCGTACTTGTATCGATTGATTTTAAGGAGTTCTTCCATAAGATCAAGAGCTCGTACCATCTGGCTAAAGATCAGAACTTTGTGGCCATTGGCATAGAGCTTGGGAAGAAGCTGTGATCCAAGAAAGCAATGGTGAGTACTTGTTGCTGTCACATATTTCTACATTCAAAGCCGTCCACGCACCTTATTGAGAAGGACCATCTTCCCAGACGACTTGACAAGTTGCTCTGCAAAAATCTTGTATTGATCGATTGCTGGGCTTGTACCCTTTGCATGAGAAGCAATGGCTTGCTCTGTGGCATCTGCAAGAATGCGCTCTTCTGCGCCACGAATCAGGAAAGGGTGGTTACAGCATTTTCGGAGTTCCATCATGACATTCATCAAGCTTGGAGAATTGCTTGGCTTAGCACCTTTAAACAAGAAGGAGGTATTGCGCTCGTAAATTGCCTTGTAAAACTTCTTCTGGATGGGAGTTAGAGTCACTTCCAAAATTATTTCCTCTTTAGGGGGGAGGGATTTCTCCACATCTTCCTTAACTCGGCGAAGAAGGTAAGGCTTCAAAACGGCATGGAGCTCATTAACCTGATTGGCATCTGTCAATTGCCCGAATTTCTCTAGAAACTCTTCTTTGGAAGAAAATGAAACTGGATTTGCAAAATGTAAAAGTGCCCATAGCTCCTCTGTTGCATTTGCCAGGGGTGTTCCAGTAAGGAGCACACAATGGTCTCTTGGGACAGAAGAGAGCTCCTCAAATAGCTTTGCCTTGGGGTTCTTCAAGCGGTGGGCTTCATCCACGATTAAAGCCCTCCACCTGATTTTCTTAAAGACGTCAATATCTTTCATGACAACTTCATATGTGGTAATTAAAATGTGGAACTTGGTCACATGTTGCTTTCTCAACTTTTTTGCTCGAGCTGGTGACACAAATTGATCAGTAAAAAAGAAATCTTGCTTGATTAGAAAGTCTCGGGCATCAGCACGCCCATGATACAACACAACGTTAAGGTCAGGAGCCCATGTCCTTGCCTCAGACTGCCATTGGCCAATCAAAGAGAGTGGGGCAACGATTAGAAATGGGCCTCGAATTTTTGTCGCCGGCAAATCCTGTAGAACCTTTAAAAAACCAACTGACTGGATGGTTTTTCCCTATCGTCAAGAGTAAAAGTGTGGCAATGTTAGAATGAGATCCGCAATGTTGTGGATCGACATTTTTGTTCACTCTTACCAAACCCATTTCATCAGCCAGAATACACGATCGCTTGTTCCACCAATTGAAAAGCAGCCAATTCACCCCTTCCAACTGATAATTTCGAAGTCGAAATCCCTCTCTCTCTGCTTCTTCCTCGATGGGGACGTTTTTGCAGTCAACGACCTTTGCGATATCTCTCTTTCGCTTCGAGAGCCCAAAGATGGGAGACTCTTGAATTTTTTTGAAGAATTGCATGTGTGGGTGGGGCCGGGAGCTTTCGGCAATGACTTCCTCTGATGGCGGTTGCTGTCGCATCCAGAAATCTTCGGCTTCGTCCACGGCATCTCTTTTGATATCCCGCCAATACTCCCATGTCAGATCGGCGAACGGCAGACCTTTCCATTTTACTACGAAACGAACATTGTCTTCTGGATCCCAGGGCCTCTCGGACAAAAGATCGTCAAGGCCTTCTTTAGAATTCCACCTCTTAATCGTTCCGCTCTCTTTTTCTTGGACTTTAGCCTGCTCGTCCAAGATATTTAGTGCACGCTGCTTTGCATAGAGCGATAAATCCATCTCTGATTCATCGCAAGCTAAGATTCTTTCAACTTCAGTCACAGCTGGAGGATAATATTCTTCATCTCCTGCTTCCGATGTTCCATCATCAATATCTTTACCTGTGTCCCCATGAATGTGGATGTTCGTTCCAGCAGATCGCTCTTCTTCTAGCACCTTCTTCCAATTTAGCCCAAAAGCAATCTCTTGCGACTGAACGAAACGTTGGATTTTATTCCTCGCGGTACTGTTTGATTGGTCGTATCGAATAATGTCCGATCCTCGCTCCCAACTGACGTGCAAGTAAGATTTTCCTCGCCATTTTACTAAGTACACTTCTTCGCGTTCGACTTCAGTATCAGGCGAGACTTGCTTGACTCTGAATATTGGAGTTGTTGATGAGGCGACGGAGACTGGGTATTTTGGTTGGATTGTTGGTGGATACACGGACGAACCATCTGTGGCGACCGTCGATTGGCCAGCAATTGGCAAATCGCTATCTTGCTGCACATGATTTTCAATCTCCATGGGAACTGTAGACTCTAGTTCCTTCCGTATCTCTGTGCCAGGGTCTGCTCGAGGCTCCTGGTCCTCTCTGAGTTGGGCGTGTGCGGCCATGGTCATGACAATTGGACAGTCCTGGTGATTTAAACGAGATACTTCCATTCTTTTGCTAGGATCTCTCCAAATCAATGGATTAGCAAGTGCCCTGTTGGAATACTTCGCCGCCTCTGCTGGGTCAATGAACGGTGGAGACATCGGCTTTGTTTCATCTGTATAGCTTTCAGGCACCCATTCCAATTGTGTGACGTGGCGGGTTTTCCATGCTAGAATCTTCTCAACAACATAGACGTTGACGAAAACTTCTCTGGAATACCATAGAGTTGGCAAAGTTCCTGGCGGGGGGGACTCGACAGAAGTGTTGCCCAAATCCAAAAATGCCGTTGATGGAATGGCGTCAATGTTATCCACTGATGGACCTACGACCAGTTGTGCCTTGATGGTCGCCGATATAGATGACGGAGCGTCCACTTCAGCATCGTCGGATGAGTCGATTGGAGACTTACGTCCCTTTTTTATTTTTATTTTTTTGGTACTAGTTGACCGTTTTTTCTTCGACCTTCCATAATCATGGTCTTCGTCATCACTCGAATCTACCAAAATATCTTCCTCCGAGTCGAAATCCTCCGATTCATGGTAGTCAGGTCGATCTCTGGCTCTGGGACGACCACCCGGAGCTCTTTCCGATGGCTTGGTCTTGGATTGTGTGATCCCCCCACTCGTAAGATCTACTCCCTTTAGGTCAATACGGATGCGAAATGGGCTGACCGACAGAATGTTGTAGTCGCGGCAGGCAGGAGAAAGACGTTGTTGCCCACTCGTCGTACGGTCTTCTGGATTCGGATGATCGTTGTTGCGATGGCTGTTCCGTCTCGGGATGGCACTGCCCATAGAAGGAAGATGTGAACCCCCAGTTCCATGCTGTAGCGATGGTTTCAGTCCCGAAAACGATCCAGTTTGATTTTTCCTTGGGATTGAGCCGGTCAACCCGCCACCAGGGTGTCCAGGATTCTTTTTTGGAATGCTCTGTTGCATCGATAGGGGAGAATTACCTCTGACGGAATTATTGAAGGTCGATTTTCGAGGAACGACTGTGTCCATGGACAAACCTCCGGATGACTCCAGCGGTGCAGTACTAGATGACTTCTTGGGGATACTCCATGAGTTCAAATTTCCATTGTTTGGTGGGGATGGATCCGACATGGCAGAAAAACTCCAAACTTCTGAACAGAGTAAAACTCGAGCAAAGATTGTAGTAAATCTCAAATTGGATATTCCTCGTGGATACAGCCAGACAAAGATTTGTTGTGATTTTTCCAAAACCTTTCAAACGTCACGATTTTGTCTAGCTCGAGGTGGAGCGATTCCGGACACCACCAATCTTCAGAAATATCCGTGAGTTTTCAGCCGATGGAAAAACGTTCGGAACAGAAGATCGTTTGGGACTTAGAGACAAGATGGTGGATGGATGTTATGTGGAAGAAGGGAACAACACTTGCCAACAGGAGAACAGGACAGTTCCGCTTGTATACTAGTCACACGACGTGTGAATGCATTACTATTATTATTTCATCATCTCTTTGCGGCGTTTCCCGCTGCCAGTCAATTCCCATGGTCCCGACTCCAGACATACTACGTCGTGCTCCGAACATTACCTGGTACACTCCTATCGTACGACGGAACCTTTGCTTGGAGGTACGCTTAGTATGATACTGGAGCAGTCTTCGTACGATAGTACTGTAGGTACATACTTTAATACTTAGTAGGCAGTTCACAGTCAATCATGACTCTGTCTGATTGACCACATCGATTGGAAGAATGTTATTGTTGGCTCGGGGAAAAAAGAAGAAAAAATAAATACTACTACTCCGAGTACGTTAATAATCATCACAAACGACGAACCTTTCCCTTCTTGACGACAACAAAAAATCATCATCAAATGTTGCTTGTGCAGTGTGGAGAGATAGCAGTAAGAAAAAGAAAAAAACTTCAATAGTAATCATCATCAAATGATCAAATGAGCAAAGGGGAATCCAAGATAGCGCCGAAGCACCCTGTGAGGTCGATGAAAATCGACACGATAAACCTCTCGCACAAAGTAACCAACCAGAATTCTCCGCATTTGTGCTGTCGGTGATTTTGCGCACAACCCAAGCAGCACTCTTCAAGCATGATGAAGGAACAAATGCCAACGAAATATGACGAGCTACATACTTCTCAAACGAGCATCATCTCGTCGACCACTCTAGTAGCGAAGAGAGAATCCACAAATATTCTACCTGAACCAATGGTGAATAGCGTAAGATCACCTGAACAATTGGAACTTCCCCTCGAAGTCACAGAAGAAGAGGTTCGGAAAAGGCGCCATTCATGTTGGACTAAGATTGCCGTCGCAGCTGTTTTGGCTGGATTCATCACTTTTGTTATTGTGGATTCCCAAACCAACAAATACGTCCGCGCAGGTATCAAAACTTTCTTGCAATGGATCGAAGAGAATCCAGGAGCCGGCGTTGTTGCCTTCATCCTGGTCTATTTCGTTGCCACGATCGTATTCATCCCAGGATCTATCCTTACGTTGGGCGCTGGGTTTGTCTTCAGCGCAAGTTTTGGCTCTTTGGGTGTTGGGATCCTCCTAGGGACGATGTCTGTCTTTATTGGAGCATCCGGCGGTGCCATCGTCTCGTTTCTTTTGGGGCGATATTTGTTCCGTGATTCTGTTGGAAAACTTTCCAAGAAATACAGTGTATTCGAAGCTCTGGACAAAGGTTTGGCCGAAAAGGGCCTGCGCATCATGGTATTACTGCGATTGTCTCCCATCATTCCATTCAATGCCATCAACTACGTCGCAGCAGTGACTGCCATATCCTTTCGGAGCTACGTCCTGGCTATGTTTGCTATCATCCCTGGGACCTTGTTGTATGTGTTCTTGGGAGCATCAACAGGTAGCATTGCCGATAGTGCTTCTGGTGGAGACAATTTGACTGTCACAATCGTTGTGGTCGTTGTTGGATTGATTTTTGGAGTCATCGCTGTTGGGTTGACTTCTTACTACGCACGGAAAGAGTTGAACAAAATCGTGGCAGATCGGCAAGGCGAAATCGAGGTCGAACAGCAACCACAAGATGCAGAAAGTTGAAAAGGGTTGTCACGGGAACGTAGTACTGCTTTTGACGAAGAAATTGCCGAGAATGTGAAAGTCAAAAAAGAAGAGCTCTACTTGTAGTTGGGGCCCTCGAATGGAACGGTTGAAGGACCAAAGTTGAACTGATACGAATGGGCATTATTCGTATCGCATGATGGAATTGAGGAAGATTATGTAAATCGCACCCATGTAACTACTACAAAATGTCTTAACCGAAACTAATGAAAACGATTCTACGGTAGGTAATACGTTAGTAATGCTAACAATGGCACTCATAACACTATGGTACCTCTCGTACGTCGTACTCGCTACTGTACTCTACGATAGCACACACAGTAGTATGATTTGGCCACCTCGCGCCAGGGGATACATAAGTTACCACACAAAGAGTTGACGTCATCTCTCTTGAAAAGCGAATGATGTGAGTCGACCGAAGAAGAATGAATCAATTTGAGAAAAAGAAACTTGATCCATATTTATCATCACCACAGTCAACAATCATCATTCCGATCCGAAGTAGTAGTCTCACAAAGGGGGGTGTACCGCATACGTTCTACTGAACTGGTATTCTTCCGACCGGAAGTGCTCAATCTCAAATCAAAAGAGGTTGCATGATACAGTTGCTTCCAACCGTATGTCAAGAGCCCAGGTTCTGCCTCGTTTTCGCCACTCTTGTCTTGTCGTTGTTCTGCAGCTCACCACCGTCATTGAGCTTCTCTGAAACTTTTGTCGCTGCTCTCACAACGAATCGATCAGCTCCATCGACCATGAGCAAAAATACGCCCACCGTAGTTGCCATGCACTGGTTCCGAAAGGGTCTACGCCTCCATGACAATCCCGCTTTAAAATCAGCGTTGGAACAGTCACCACAAAAAATCTTCCCTGTGTACGTCCTGGATGGCAACGCGTATCAGCTTTTACGATGCTCGCCACTTAGAGCCAATTTCATGATTGAATGTCTACAAGATCTCGATTCGAGCTTGAAAAAGTTGGGGTCGCGTTTGTATGTGCTGGAAGGAGATCCCACCATAGTTTTACCCGCCAAGTTCGAGGAATGGGGTGTAACCCACTTGAGCTTTGAAGAAGACGAAACGGGAGAACCGTATGCCGCGAAACGAGACGAAATGATTGTCCAAAAGGCGCAAGCAATGAATGTGAATCTCTTCACCGCATGTAGCGAGACTCTCTATCCTTTGAAAGACTACATAAAGAAAGGGACAGCCGGAGGGAAGGCGATTGCCAACAGTATGGGTTCCTTTCAAAAACTGTTCAACAGTATGCCAGCCATGAAGAAGGTCCTACCTGCTCCCACAAAGGATGATATTCCCGACATGAAGGAAGAAAACTTGTATGATGGAGAATTTCTACCACCCAAGCGTCCGACTGATCTGCCGTGGCCTCGAGAAATTCCTAAAGATCAGGTGGAATATGTATGGGGAGCTAACGACTGTAGAAACTTGACTCCAGCGGTTCGCGGAGGAGAAACCATTGCTAGAAAAGCTCTGAAAGAGTCATTAAAGGACTCCAATTGGGTCGCAACGTTTGAAAAGCCCCAAACGAGCTGTACATCGATCAAGCCTTCCACGACAGCTCTTTCACCTTATTTATCTTGGGGATGTCTGTCACCTCGCGAAGTTTGGACAGCATTGGATGAAGCCATCTCGAAAGCCACCACTAACGGACGTTCCAAGCCCCCCGTTTCGTTGCATGGACAAATGTTGTGGCGCGACTTTAACAATCTCATGGCTCACGACGCCAACAGAGAAAGCCCGGGATGTTGGAATAAGATCGATGGGAACAAATATTGTCGAAACGTTCCTTGGGACGATGACCCGCAACTACTGGAAGCTTGGAAGAAGGGACAGACAGGATTTCCTTGGATTGATGCAACCATGAGGCAGCTGCGTCAGGAGGGCTGGATTCATCATTTGGGAAGGCATGCAGTCGCGTGCTTTTTGACTCGTGGTGATTTGTGGCAATCCTGGGAAGAGGGAGCAAAGCATTTTGAGGCGGAGCTGCTGGACGCTGATTATGCACTAAATGGCTTCAATTGGCTATGGCTTTCTTGCAGTGGCTTCTTCTATCAATACTTCAGGTGCTATTCTCCGATTACCTTCCAAATGAAGAACGATCCGAATGGCAACTACATTCGAAAGTTTGTTCCCGAGCTCAGAAATGTTCCGAGTAAATACATCTACTGTCCGTGGGAGGCTCCGAGTGGAGTTCTTGAAAAAGCTGGTGTCAACCTTGGTAAGGAATACCCCAAGCCAATCGTAGATCACTTGGAAGTTTCCAAAGAAAATATGAATCGAATGAAGCAAGCATATGATGCTCACAAGAAGAGGGAGGCAGAGAGAAAATCGATGAGTGCGAGTAAGAAGCAAAGAATGTCATAGTAAAGCATCCAGTCCATCACGTTGAATCCCCTCTTTTAGTTGTTGTTCAAACGTCACAATTCACATTTACGATTCGTGTTCTTACAATAATTGGACATAGCATCTTCCATTATATGTGTATTGTGCAATCTCCAGACAAGACACCAAAAAATACGAACTACTAGTAGGATAGCTATGTCAATAACATAATTTACTCCGGACTCCGGAGTAGTACTCATTTCGAACTGGTCTTTGATACGACTACAGACTACGGTAGTAGTACCAGGTCCGGTAGTACCATAGTTTTTGTACGGAGTACTGTCGGTAATACTGGTAGTCGTACGTCCGTCGTACCATGCAGTACCGGTGTATGATACCTGGTACGGTACCGTAATCGTAATACGACAGTACCGATAGTAGGGTACAGGTAAGAGTGCTGACAACAGGTATGATACCAGGTACGGTAGTCTACCGGTACCGTAGTAGACTCGAAGACTGGTACAGTCATGATACTGGTGACAGACAGACTATGTACAAGTCTCCTTTTCTCTTGTGTACTCTACCGGTATCATACGACATGTACTAAAAGGATCCTTTCTCTTTTCATCCATGCTTGACAGTGAATGCGCGAACTACCTAGGTAGCTAGTAGTAGGTACGACTACCGTAGTAAGTGTAATCCGCAGGAAAAATTGTACGGAGAATGTACGAGGAAACGCCGGTAGGGTGCTGACGGACCTTCGATTTGTGGATGCCTCAAATGGCTCTGTTTCCACAGCAATTTACTCTTCAAGGACAGGACGTATGCCATAACAAAGACCCTCTTTCTTGGAATATCAATGGCAGAAGCCAATGAAGCGGCTGTCAAAGCCGCAGGGACGGAGGAACAACCCGAGCATGAAACTGTCACTAGCCCAGTCATCAACGGGAAAACAACGGAGACGGTGACAAAAGGTCCAGATACGACTGCTTCTGCTATCGACTGTCCAAAGACGTCAGAAATACGAAATAATATGAGATCACCTCCGTCATCAAAAACAACGACATTTTCCGATGTCAGTGTCATGGACGGTAAAACCGATCATGGAGGAGGAGTTTTAACTGTTACCTCAAAAGGGGCAATTACAACAACAGACAACACATCGTCTGCTGGCGTTTCCCTGAAAGTGATAACAAGCTCACCAACGATCAATACAGGAAATGATAGGGTAACCGTAGATATACCCAAGGGTCCTCTAGTCTCCAAGGGCACCGTTGTAGCTGGTCGGAGTGAAAGCTCAAAAGCTACCATGTCGAATGTTCCCATTGTTACCAAAACTGCCACAAGTCAAAGTATGGGAGAACCGAAAAAGTCGGATCAAACGAAGTCGCTACCATCCGTTCCAATAATGAAGGCCTCAAATGATAGTGCTGTGGGTTCCGGGAAGGCTCAAATGCCGAGCATGGTTTTCAATCCTTACAATGGACCATTATCGGCCATCCACAAAAACGCTCCGTCACAACAAAATCTTCCAACATCCAAACTTGTCAACCCGTCAAGCGTAGAATCGCGAGATGCACCTGTGAGAAGCCCTGGATCGTTTGTCGCATCACAACCAAAGCCAACATCTGCGACGGCGAGCTCGTATAAATCTGCTGCTGCACCCAATGAATTCACTAATCAACATTCGTCGCTGATTAGCGAAAGAGAGGAAAGTATTCGAAGACAACGTGCGCCCCTCTCCGACAGATATCCACCATACATTATTAACTCCGATACGTCATTGGAAGATGCTCGGAAGAGACTGCGAATTGCTCTCGATCAGACTCGACAGCTGAGAGCTGCATTCACGAACCAAGTGTACAGCAAATATCGGGTCTGCCTCAAGCCGCCACCACAGACGGAAGAGATTGTAGAAACATTGAAAAAAGATCCAAAGGGCATGTACAAAAAGTTGCAAGTGGAAATGAAACGCACAAAGGCAGAGAAAGACTTGGAGAAAAAGGACTCGCAAAAGGTCACCAACGAAACTGATGCCACAGAAAAAAGTGAAATCAATAACCCTTCATCAGATGACAAACCATCAACGAATTTTTCATCTACTCCAAACGCAGAGAGTGGTGAGCCACTGATGTATATCACTTCTGGACTGAGTCTCATTGTTCTGCCCGAATCGAATGCTCTCGATATTGATATGAGCATGTACAATGAAAGGGGGCCTATTGATCCAGCCACTGGACAAAGGGTTCGAGGGATCAGCGCGGCCGCAGCAACTGCCGGAGAAGGCATATTAGAACGCGCCCGAAGAGGACAGGCTTTGAGAGCCGAGCGTGAAAGAAAACAAAGTCGGGAGCAGCCTGATAATTTCAATGTATTGCCACTTCCGCACCTTCACTTCGACAGCCATTACTGGAAAAGGCCATCAGTTGCTCATCCAGAGACTGCAAGTTCCCCGACAGTACCGCAGCGCACAAGTTCCACATTATCTCCTCAATTGTCTCCAAAACCCTCTCCTTTGACAAATGATAGTCAAAACACCGTTACGGGAAAGCTACCCGGAACCAAAAAACTAGCAACGGCAGGAAACCCATCCAAATCAAATGCTGTTCACTCTGCAGCTAGTGCGAAAGCCATCCGAGCACGTGTACAAGCAACAATGTCAATGAACACATTACTGAGCTTGAACCCAATACACGAAGAACTAAGGAATGATACCAAGTATAGTGCTTCCACATTGGCGATGATGGAAAGCTGTGTAGAGACACAGATTACTCACACAATCCAATACCATAAAAACACCCCCAATCGATTCAAGCATCCCTTTCCGAACTCACTTGGAGGTCGTCGCAAAGCAACCGGGAGCACTGTAGGTGATGGCACCATTTCTCATTTTGCTCTTCCAAGTATTCCAACTTTGAAGGAACAGAGACAACAACAGCGCATCTTTCTCCCAACAAGATCCAAAGCAGCAACGCCACGGGCGAAATTGGCAATGCAAAGAACTCTGCGCCAATTTGATGAGTCATTTCCACAAATATCTGCTCAGGGATCCGGTCCTCCTAGCAAGAAAAGAAGAATCACTGAAATAGAGTTTTTGTGTGGATTCTCTGATAGCAATGTGATTGTTGCTGAGCCCAATCAGACAATTTTGAGGGATTCTATGCATCCAACACTAGTGTTGAATGTCATGAAAGCTGTCGGCCTTGTTACATTGTCACCTGTTGCAGCTTACCCAAAGGAAACTTCCCACAACCAGGAGACTCGAGTTTCTTCTTTGTTTGATCAAGTGAAAATGAAAGAGAATGGCATTGTAGTAGAATCTGGTCCTTTGTTTGATTCATTAGAAATTCTCAGAGATCTGGAATCACGGTTCTCAACCCCTCTTCCATTGAGCAGTGAAATCCAGGACAAAGACAAAAATTCTAATGCTGGAGCCCAAGAAAGAGGTACATTGCGTTCAACAGTCATGTCTGAGAGGCCAGTCATTGAAACAGTCTGCCTACGCGGTGGAGGTGGTGAAGCTGCAAGCACTGCTGGAAAAGGACAGGAGCCACAACAAACAGCGAGCCACCCGGAGACAAGTAGCAATGGAAAGAGCTCTATTCTTCCACCCTCTCTAGCGGCTGGCTCACTCTCGGCCTTGTCTGGAGCTGGCCTGCAGAATCAATCAATGGCAACATCCACTGGTGGCTACCAGAATGTCCTGTGGGACGATCGTTCCCAGCAACCTTTAGTCCTGCTTCAAAACCCAATGATGTCAAACACAACCGGGGGTTCTCAAGGGAGAAACGGACAGCAACAGCTTCTCCCAGAACACTACCATCAAACAAATGCATTCCAGCTTGCACATCAACTGAGGGTGTCAATGCTCCCAAATAGTAGTCTCCCCACAGCTGGTGATCTTTCTGATTATATCGGAGGGCTTCATCCGCAGCAAGCAGCATATGACTGGTCATCAGCTGCTGCAGCTGTTGCATCCTCACATTCTCTAGCTGCCCTTGGTTTGAACCAACATCGACACACCATGGTACCTTTAACAGTTCAGGATCATACCAGGGCCTTGATGGCACGCGAGCATCGTAGTTTTGTGGCCCATGCAGCTGCAGCCCAACGACAACAACAAGCAGTTGTGATGATGGGAGGGGCCACAAATGGAGCACATCCCTATGTTACACCAGGGTATCCACATCTGGCAACTCATTTGTTGAATCACTCAGGAGCTGCATTCATGGGTCAAAATGGAATGCAGCAAATGTCATTGCAAACAGGAACAACAGGTCAGCCATCAAGCAATGTTCCAACCCAACAAATGCAGTCAACTCCAGCTGAAACACTCCCCTCAGTAGAAAATGGCCCAGGTAGCGCTAAAGAATTGGATAAACTTGTTCCTGGAACCGAAAAGATGTATGAGATGGTGCCCAAACGCGACCAAGATACAGCCAATTCCAATGACACAGGAAAGAAGCGCAAGTCCCCAATCCTCCTGTCAGACACAGAAGTGCAGAATAAACGAAATCGCCCCACGACTACATCAAACAAAGATTCTCAACCAACCCCTGTCAAAGGTTCATCAGAACATCCAGTACCACATGGCATGGATTCGTCCACCTCCAGTGATGCTAACCATACCAAAGCAGTACCTGGGCTCACGTTTTTTGCTCCACCCACCCCTGATGACATATCAACAGAAGTTGCAGCCAATGTTATGGAAGGAAGATGCCATGAGGTTATGTCTAAATCGTTTGTAGCAATGCCTGGAGAGGAAGGATATCGCCTCATTGATTACATCATATCGGTGGGTTTTTCCGTTCCAATCCCAAAAGTGATGGTAATGCATCGGCTCAAGGATCGCATGAATCATCCGCTGTTCAAGACCGGGGGAGCTGGTTGCCTTCCACCATCTTCCAGAGATGTAATTGCAGCTGTAATTATGATCTGGCTCTGGCAGAACAATGAGGATTTCTTCCAGAGAGCTTTTGCAAAGAGTGGTAGAATTGATGTTGACCCAGATTGCAAATGGTTTGTTGATGCTGCTGTGAACAAAGCTGTGTCCGCCCTTTCAGAGCAGGTCACCCAAGAGTTGTCTAGTCGAGCACCAAACTCTCTCGTCTCTGCCATCATACTGCACAAGAGTAAGAACATTCCTGGTAAGGGAGTTCAAGGTTCTGATCTGGAGAACTTGAGGGCATCTGCTGCAAAAGTTGATATTCTTGCGTCCCGCTGTGTTAGCATGGCCTTGAATACATCATTTTCTTTAAATGATGATGTGGTAAGCTGTACGAGATGGATTTGTTGTGTACTCCTTTTTTGAATGTTTGATTGTTGTAGCTCATCAAATCTTTGCGCTAATCAAATCATAGGACCGGCTGCTGCCAACATTTCATGACAGAATATCATATTTGGATGAGGTACGAAAGTGTGCGTTGTACTGCAAGTCGCAAGAGCGCACGCTTTTGGCAAGCATCATCTCAAGAAAAGCAACAATGTCATTTAGCTTCTCACATTCATATGTAAGTGCAATGGTTCGAGCGGGAGAGGCGCTAGGTCATGGGTCTCTTTTCGAGGTTGTACAGAATGAGAAATACAACGTTTCTACGATGATTCCTTATGACGTCTTCACCGACGAGTCATACGCCTGGGAGGACCCTTGCCGCCCAGCTGTAGGCTTTACAGAAAGTTTGACCGGAGATGAGATGATGAGACGAGCTCACGCTCGAGCCATGATTCAGAAGTCTTTGAAAAAACTCCAAGAACGACACAATATCAAGGGAGGCACTCCTATTGCAGGTCCTTACATTGACCAAGGTGCTTTGTCCACCTCATCCTCCACCGCCAGAGCAGGGTCTTCGACTCCGCGAGGATCATCACAAAGACGGCGTTCTTTTTCTGATGCCTTCGTCCATCAAGGCAGTGGTGCCGCTGCAGCAACAAGCACTTCATTATATGACCCAAAGCATACTTGTCCACCTTTGGAATGGAAAACAGATGATGTTGACAATTCTCCATATGGTCGACACAATAAAAGTACAAAGACAAGGTCGCTCTCCCTCGCCCAAGGTGCAGCTGTGATGAGGATCTCAGGGAGAGGAGGGAAAGGCCTTCGGGGCCAAAATTCTGCCCAACAAAACTTGACACAAAATGAACAAACAGCTATCTCATCTGAAAAGGAATGCGATGTGAAAGGGTCCCGCAAAAGCACCAGAGAGATTCCTTGGAAAGATGTCGCTGGAATATTTCAGCAAGTGCAGCTTCAGGGCACGTTGAGAGAGAAGCAAGAGGTGGAAAACAAGAAGATATCAGTGAAAGAGAGAACCATCTTTGCACCGGTCGTACGAAAGCTCAGTTCACCCCCAACTTTGACTGTGAGTGTCGATGAATCTTCAGACGATGAAGACATTTCTGACGGTGCCGTACTTGCACGACACCAAGTCGTTTTGAATGACATGAAGGAAAAGCTTACTGCCTTTCAAACGAGCAGGAAGAAAGCTCAGGATCGTAGAAAAAGTAGGGATAAATCTCAGAAGTGACTTGATGACCGCTTCCTCCTTGGTTCCAAGGACTTTTTAAAGATCGTCATTTGTTACCTCACTATTCGGCGGCAGTTTGACGTCATCTTGCACGTCTTTGCCATCCTCAAATGCCTGGCATTCATCATCATCGAATTCCTCGCCATCAATATCTTCGATGTGAACTTCTTCGCCATTTAGATCTTCGACGTCCGAGCCAATGGGCTCGCCATCCAGGTCCTCCGTGGAATCTCCGACCAATCCTGAGACCAATGGCCTGGCATTCCCTAGAGAGGGAACGTTTTCACCCACCGTGTGCTCGTCACCAATCTTGTCGTTGCTGTCCCTGGCAATGCTCGAAACTACTGCTTCTTTGAAGTAGGCGTCGCAATCCGACATGCGAGATCTAATCTTCGTTTTCCCTTCATTTTTTCTATCTTCTTCTTCGTGGCATGTGTTAGCAATGACCATGCTATGGCGTTCAATTTCTCTGCCTTCAAAGTGTGCTTCCAGCTCGTCCATGAATGCAGCATTGTAAACACCCCAGTCAGTCCACGCTCCAAGCACAGCTGAAACTGCTTTCCTGAGTTTGTTGACCGTCATTCGACCAATACTGCTTTCACGGTATTTTCCCAAGCCTGAGAAGATATCTGGGGCCATCGACTCTATAGTAGTTCTATACATGAAGGCATTCCGTATCCCAGGCTGCTGCGAGTTAAATAAAACATCAGACAGAAGAAATAGTCTCGCGATTCTCATATCAATCGTAACAGAAATCGATTCATCCAATAATGCGTCCTTTAGAAGTCCAGAAATTTGCTTGGCAGCAAGACATTTATCGAAGCAAAAAGCCATTGCACGGCAGATTCGCTCTCGTGAGAGTGTGAGATTCTTTCGAACCAGCAGATCAAACTCTATTTGTTCCTTTGGATCCAAATTAGAAGGGTCTTCGCGATGTAGACCAAGACCTTTTCGGCGAAACATTCGAGCCCGTTCAATCTGTCTCCCAGTTGCCATATGGCGAGTTTTGGTTCGAGGTTGGAAATCGTGTCTCTGTCGTTGCTGTCCTTCTCCAATGAGGTCTCTCTCATGATCAGTTGCATTGTTCATTAATGGGGGAGGTATCCAGTACCGTCCATTTGGATGGAACATGACAAACGGGTCTGTCCTCCAGGAGAAAAATGCGTCGCCCTGAGCGAAGGCATACACTCTCCACCGGTAAAAAAAGTAATCTTTTCGTTGCCTTTCATCAGCGTTGTCGAGCGTCAAAAAATTAAAAAGCGCATTCCCTTCTTCTTCGCTACGTAATCGCTTCTCGACAGCCACACCGTCCTTTGCAACGTAAAATGCGACAAGGCTAATGAATTGAAACCTGTCGGGATCTGTCGGAGCTTCAATTCGAATGGATCCAGATGAATGCAGTTTTGGATCATATGGATCAGGAATTGATCGATCATACATGTGGTTGCCGAGTAGGATAAAACGAGGAAGTCCATCTGGTCTCATTCGTTCATCATTTCCTTCCGTCCTCATGTGATTTCCGTCGCGATTCGTGCTTTTCGATTCATTCGGTCCACCGAATTCTCTTGGGGTGAATGATTCAACAAGTCCTCCTGTTCCTCGCCTAACATTCTTCTTTACATTCTTCCCCCAGCCCATTGCTAAGAGTCTTCCGACGTTGAAGGGATCCGTGTCATTACAGCTTTCCAGAGCTTCCTCAGCATCTTCCCTATTCATGAAGCAGACAAAGCCTGTGTTTCTTCCACGTTGCCGTTCTTCCATGGTTCTCGGCCACATGATTTTTAAACTATACAAGTCGCCAAATTGAGAGAAGAGATTCGACAAGTCTTCTTCTGTGATTGAAGGAGCAAGGTTTCCAACGAACAAATTCGAGGTTAGCTTTTCCTCTCCCGGTCCTACGAAACTTCCTTTTTTCTCATGCTCAAAGCGACGAGGATCCCGATTCTTCTGTTTTCCCTTTTCGACTTCTAACTCCATGAGGAGAGCTTCCATTTTTGCCTTTCGTGTATCGCTTGGTTTATGGTGGCGCTTCATTGAGGAAGTTACGGAAAGGGGGAGTTTCGAGTGGCATGGTTCTGTCGCCATGCAGGTGGCCGAATCTGCTGGTTTTTTCGTTTGCAGAGTCCTGATCTCTGTAGAGTCCGTAGCACCAAACGAAGTTTTTCTCCCATAGTCGGGGACGGAAACATCACTTGTACTCTCGACTCGACTTCTTTTTGCCTCAGTGTTTCGAGAGAGAGCAGCAAAGGCATCCTCCTCGTCGGATGAAGAGATTTCTTCCTCTTCTGGTCCCCGTCGACGAATCATTGTGGTTCAAATTTTTTGATAAGCACTACTATTTGGACAAGTTATTGCGAAGTAGTTTTCTACTGTAATCATTCACTGTTATCATCAATTGGCAGATGTATCATCATCTTCAGCGCAGGAACAAAACTCGTACGCAGCGCTGTACAGCGGTTGGAAGAACAGATTTCCCTCTCGCTTCTTCGTCGCTTCAAATTTTTTTTTCACAACATCATCACATCAATCATTGTCGCGCTCATCATCTCTGACCGACCTCTGCGACCAACGATGGGGGGAATGATAAAACTTTGCGGAGCAACCTGGGGAACCTTGGATGACATTCGTATTTTCTCAGATATTTTGAAATAAACCGTAATAATTGTCAATAATTAATACTACCAAGTATAATATCAATATAGTACTAAACAATTATTAATGAACGACCACGAAAAGGACTTCAGTGTCAGTAATAAAATAATACACGCGAAGTAGTAGTCTAAGAGTAGACTACTGGTACGGTTCACTTCGTATTAACGGTACGGTAGTCTACTATGGTAGTATTTTACCATTCAGAACCTACCGGAATCTACGTAGTACCCCTGTAGTTGAGGTAGCACCTACAACCAGCTCCAACAACTGGACCTGAACCAAGATGATACTGAGAACCAGTCTTGCATCAAGAGTCACAAAAGCCATCTACTTTAGCTAGCAACTTCGAAACAACAACAAATTAGTAGCAAATTCGGTGAAATTGATCAAATTATAGTGTTACTTTCTCATACTACCTACTAGAGAGTGCCTATTATATATAAGTTATGGGATCATTCAACTGTTTCACGATCAAGCCAGTCCCTTTTCTTCTACGATGGCCATCAGTTCTTCAGAAACACTCTTCAGACCAATAACTTCTGCGTTCAATATCTCCTTCTCGTTGACGACAATGGCAAGAGATTTCTGTAACTGCTGGCTAGTTGCCTTAGCTGCATCCAATTCTTCCTTCGCGCGCTGGAGTTCAGCTCTATGATTCGTTACTGCTCGGGAAAGATCAGCATCTCTTTTCGCAATGTCCGCTTTCATTTGTGCCAGTTCGTCCCTCAAATCGGCTTCTCTAGCTTCATGGCGATGCTTCAATTCTTCTACCTCTTTCGTTGCGAAACGTAAGTCTCTTTCGAGTACGGATACCTTTGAAGTGGCTTCGTCAAACTTCTTCTTCAACACTCGATAAAGTTCGTTGCGTTCTTCGAACTGTCTCTCTGCTCTTGAAGTCAGTTCATTGGCGACATCTTCAATGGCCTGTTCTTTCAAAACAAGTTGATTTGCGAGCTCGCGCTCTTTTGCTACTTTCTCTTCAATTGCTTTATTCAAACTTTCTTCAAGCTGTTCAATTTTTCGTTGCTGCATGTTTTGGTTGTCGTTGCTTGCTGAAAATCGAGACTCGGATTCCGCAAGTTGGGATCCCATTGCTGAAATGACAGTATCTTTGTCCTTCAGCGACTCTTGCAGCTTCCGGATATGTTCAATATTTTCTGCTTCGATAAGATCCAGCTCCGCTGTTAGCTCGTCGATTTCTTTCCGGTGCTGAGACTTTATCTCAGTAAGACGGCGGTCAGCGTCAAGCTTGTCCTTGTCATGCTGGGCTTGAATTTCTCCAAAGCGACTCTCAAGGTTAATGAATTTCTTGCTCAAGTCGTCTCTTTCCGTCTCAGCTATAGTAAGCTTTGATTGCAGCATTTGAATTTCTTTTTGGAGCTCGACCCTAGTTTCTTGGCTCACTTCATGCTTCAAAAGCTCGAGTTCTTCTTTGTGGAGCTCTTGCATGCGAGTCATCTGTCTTTGGAGCTTTTCGAATTCGCCACTTCTTACCTCGATCTGAGCTGCATATTCCTTGGATTTGGATACGATGATAGCAATTTCGCCCTCCAATTTTTGAATTGCTTCCTGATGACAAGCTATCATTTGTTCCTTTTCCAAATGATAGGTTTCTTTCAACTCTACCATCGTATGGTCTTTTTCCACCTGCTTTGCTACCTCGTCTGAAAATTTCTTTCTCAGGTCTTCCGTTTCGTCCGTAATGCGTGTCAACTCGTCGGTGGAAGCCTTGAGTTTCTTTTGTAAATCTTCCTTCGCTTGTTTCACAGCGATTTCGACTGTTTGAACAATCTTTGATTTGATTTCGTCACGCTCGGCCTTGTAGCGTTTCAACACCTTCATGGAGTACGTAGCAGATGACAAAGAGTGAGTTGGGCCTCAAACATGTTTATGACAAGTGCCTTTGATGAATGACCTTACCTTTCCCATGGCTTTGAGCTGTTCATGAAATTTGTTATTGTCGATGCGAAGAATATCCACCTGACTGCAGGGAGATTCTGGGGGCAGCTCTCCCGGAGTCTTTTGTGGAGAATACAAAACCGCTCGGTATTGTTCATCCACTCGCTCCATTTGAAGTCGTAGTGCTTCTACTTCTTTTTCTTCTTCGCACCTAAGACCACGAAGATGCTCATTTTCGGCGTTGGCTGCTTTCAATTCGTTGATCGCCTCTTGCTTTTCTTCAGAGATTTCGTAAAGCTGCGTCTTCAATAATGTGATTGCTTCCTCAGCTGCATGGAGTCGACCAAGAGCTTCGTTGTTAGACTCAGTTCGAACTCGAAGCCTCTCATTTAAATCTGCGACTTGACGACTCAATTCTTCATTTTTCTCCTTCATGTTCGAATCAATCACATAACGCTCTTTTACATCCTCAAGCTCTTTTGTAGTGGCAAGGAGTTGAGAGTTCAAACCCTCGACCAACATTTCCATTTTCGCTTTGAGCTCCTGGGTTTGCTCTTCAGCTGTTTCTTTGTTCTTCTTTAGAGCACATAGCTCCAAAACCATAGCATCGCTGCTGTTTTTCTCGTTATGAAGGTCCGAAAGATACTGTTGCATAGATGTGATCTTTTCTTGAAGCTGATTCTTATAAAGCTCTTGTGCCATCAGGGTTTCATCTTGGACAACGTTGTTATTCTTCTCTTTTTCCTCTAATTCTTCGATCTTTCGCTTGAACTCCTCCAACAACTGATTCTTATGAAGCAGCTCTTGATGTTGTTGTGATGTTTTCTTTTTCTCTTCAATCAGACGCATTGTCAGACGTTCGCGCTCTGCTTCCTTTTCTCGACGCCACTCTAGACCATGTTCCATGAGCGAAGTGTCGTATGCTCGTTCTAGCTCGCTAACCTTCATATCAAAATCTCGTCGAGCTTCTTCCAAAATCGCTTTCTTTGCATCCTCGATCTTTTTGAGAAGCTCCTCCTCAGAGTATGCGATTGCTGGTTTCGGAAAATCGTCTGGAAGGAACGCTTCTTCGTCGTCCTCAGCATTTTTCGGGTCAGACGTCGTTGCGGACTTAGGTTCTAATTCTGAACGTCGGTCGGTCTTCACAAATGGACTGTCTTCAATTTCTCGGAGAGGCCGACCAAATGGAACGGCTACATCATATTCTTTGATCTGCTGATAACTCAATGAAGTGCTGCGTTTGTTGACGGCTGGCGTTGGAATGCTGATCCCTCGACTCAGCATTGGGAGTGTTTGATTTTGAACCGGGGATTTGTCAGTTCTTTGTTCCTGGGGAAAATCTTCAGATTCGGAAGAACTTGAAGATTTTGCAACAAAGATCAAGTCATTCTGACGATCTGGAGATCCGGAAGCTGCCAATAGGGCATCATCGACAGTGGAGAGTAGAGGAGCGCCGATAGCTTTGCTATTTTGTTTCTCCATAGTGCGGTCGCAATTAGAACTGCTTTCCATACTAGTACGTGCGTTCAAATCTTCTTCGGCCAACAGACGTCTGGCCACGGGTGGAGAATTCGATGGCATGGTACTCTCTGAGCTTCTATTGGTGTTTATAGGTGGTGAAGCAATGTATGTGGGGGAGGGGAGGGAGAACGATCGCCTGAAACGACTATTGATTCTCCTTTGGGTCGCAACTGAAGACGATCCTTCTGTCTCGGTACTGTGACTAGTAGATTGATCGA
The DNA here is from genome assembly GCA_019154785.2 of Nitzschia inconspicua. Lineage (NCBI taxonomy): Eukaryota > Bacillariophyta > Bacillariophyceae > Bacillariales > Bacillariaceae > Nitzschia > Nitzschia inconspicua. Next base: position 4,318,544 of record JAGRRH010000017.1, read on the forward strand.
TCAAAGTCACGGCACCAGAAAAATCAGTTCTACTTCCTGCACTGTTGGACCGTCGTATCAGAATCGCTGAAGATGCTGTTGTCACCGGTAGCTTTCCTGCCCCAAATCCAAGTTTTCCGTCTGTACTTGGGGTAATCACAAGGCCTCCTCGACTTTTTTTTAGGATGGACTTCCCAGGAGTACGAAAGAGTTTCTTGAAGAAACCCCTTCCGGCTGTGGAGCTGCTATTTGTGACTTTGGATGTTGTGGCTGGGACGGCGATTTCCACTGGGGGCTGTCGATTTTGTAATCTCGAAACCTTTTCAACACTTTTGTTGTTGCTGCTAATTGTAGCTTTGGTACTAATTTTGTTGTGAAGTTCGAAAGAATCGCTTTCGAACATTTCAACTACAGCAATCTTGGCAGGACTAAAAATCCCGTTTGAACAAGACGACCAACGACCGATCCGACTCGTTTTGTGGAATGAAAGAGAGGATTGGTTTGATGAGCCCGGAGAAAAGCTTACTGTATTAGCATGTAACCACAAATTGCTGATCAAGCACTGCGATACCCCACAACAAAGGGCACGATATCCTTTTCAGAAAAAAATGAAAGTGTTTTACGCTAGCTACTACCTACCGTAGAGAGCTAGTAGAGTAGAGAGCTATGGCTGCTCCTCATTTGCAAAAGGAGCAAAGAAAGCAGGAGTGAGTTCCTGTGACATCCGTCTCGATGATCGACACTACAACGGCCATTCGAAATTCAAACACCCTAATTTGGTCGCGACTACACACAATTAGTACTGGAACTCTAACTCTATCAAATGAAACTCGCAACGTACGTCTGTAGGTAGGATATGCGGTAGTAGCGTCTATCATTATTTCGACGTCTGCGTCGTGATTCTTAGTATCCTACCGTATATCACTACCGTACATACCACAGTATTACCCTAGGTACCCCGAATTCCACGTATCATACGATTAGTACGTTTTACCGGATCTACTACGTTACTTATAGGTAGCAGCACGGTACGAGTAGAACTCATACCACTGTCGTGGACAGTGGACATGCTCCTACCGGCACTGCCGGCAGGTGTCTCGACTTTTCTACTTTTGGGATTATTGTGAAGTTTTGTACCGTATGTAACAAGTACCGTAGTAGGCGTTCGGGAAATTGAGTCGGCCGAAGCTCGCAATTATGAGTCAGTGCGGGGTCAAAAAGTAATCTTTTGATCCGATCTTTGCGATCCCTCATAGATCCAGCACCTGTTTTTGTTCGATTGCTGCTCAATCACTGTGAAAATTGATTTGTTGTTTTTCGAGCTGTCGTATCGACTGAAGGTCGGCTGCGGATGCTCTTTGGCGCGAGCTGTGAAACGTTGCGGACTTGTGCCTTGATTTTTCCTTTGTTTCAAACGTAGTCAAAGATTCCTCCATGGCCACATCATCGGCGGGATCTTCCTCCCATTCGTCATCATCCTCAACGGAAGACACACTTTCGTCGGATGTTCTGTAGCTCTCGTCGTCTACAAACGCCATTTTTGGTCCAAACCTTAGCACGAAGATGACAAGAATCACAGTCCAAGCGGAACACACCCACAACGCCCCTCCAGCCGCAATCCCAACCGAAGCCGAAAGCCACACGCTAGCAGCCGTGGTAATTCCATGCACATGGTTTCGTTGATTCGGTCCCTTCTCGCCAGTTGTTTCCTTCCATATCAATGCTCCACCGAGAAATCCCACTCCACTTGGAATCGCTGCCGATACACGGGCAGCGTCCCATTCTTGTGTCGATGATCGAAAAGCAAACTGACCTCCCATGGTAAAAATGGCCGACCCCAAGCTGACAAGACTCATGGTTCGTAAACCAGCCGGTCGATCTTGACTTTTCCTTTCGAATCCAATGCAAGCTCCCAAAATGGTTGCATACATCATACGCCTTGCAAAATCACATTCAAATTGATTCCAGCCCATCAAATATATTGTTCGTTCGTAGTAGCAAGGATCTGCATTTGCATCTGGGTTGGGATATGCTTGCGTAATTGTTGGATTGATTGCATTTGCTTCCATCTGTGCGGCACGACACCAGTCTAGACGGTCCCGCGGCAACAACAGCCAATCTCCCATTGTCACAACCAATCCAAACATGACGAACAACGTCCAAATAACAGTCATCAACATTGTATCAAAGAGCGACCCTCGTCCGATATTGAGATCTACAGGCTTGGTTGCGCGACCGGTAAAAGGTGGCGGAGCTACAACGACATCATTGTTCTTTCCCTTTCCGGACGACGACGAGACGCTTGATGGAGTCCTGGACACCACTTTGGCAGGAAGTTTCATCGTCGTTGTTTTGGAATCCATCCTTTGATGATGAACAATTGTGCTTGTGCTGTGCCTGATCCAGAAGGAAAACTACCTTCTGGCATCTGTGTAATTTGAAAGATATAACTTGCGACGGTACTTGGTGAACGATTTATTCTAGAGTGCCTGATGGGTGAAGACGGGTGCTTGTATAGTCAATTGTTTCGGGTTGCGAATGTGTCGACTGTGCAAACTTCTCATGTATAGCCTTCCTGTCGTCGTTTTCTTCTTCTGTTTACTGATTTCGAATTGCGAGACACCTCTTTCGTGGGAAATCTGTAGAAAAGCAAAAAAATCGACGTACTTTGAGTTTTACTACAGTAATATGGAGTTACTGTAGTACGTAGTACTTATCATAATAATCATAGTCAATTTATGAGTAAAACAATATATTATATTCAAAATCGTCATGTACAGTCAGTCGGTCTTGTCTCTCTGTACGACGAGTGCGTTAACTGTAAAGAAAATGAAAATGAATGAATCTTCGTTCAACATCGGTCGATGTGTGGGAAATCCATCATTCCCCCGTTAGGTATCCCCCTGTATATTTCCCCCAAACGAGTTACGACTACATGAATCATCTTCCAGTCTAAGTCTCGGAAGATATACATAGGGAAGACGCTGACCTAGCAAGTTATATGGAAGAGAGAAACTAGAGAAGGACTTCTCTACTTAGGAAGGTAAGAGAAGTCAAGACTAGGAGTCTTGGACCTACATAAGGTAGGGCCAAGAATTAACTGCTCATGATCAAGATACTTGGAACTACATATGGTAGATCCAAGGCATCTAGTCTTATTCCAGAGACATTTGACCCGAAACGAGAATCAGCGGAAGTGAAACGAGAATGTTCAGATGTTTCTCACGACTAGAGGAATTGATCATCGAGATTGTTTCCATCGAGATTAGAAAGTAGAAAGTAGTCTTCTAATCTCATAGTTTTTATCTTACGAGCACAACCAAGGGCCCTGGTATTGCATCCGTATAGAAACTGTCCCCATTTCTACCTCTGCCAAGATGAAGTTTTCTACCCAAGTTCTTACCTCCCTCAACGATACACTATCGATGAAGATCCTCGCAGGACCTACTCGATTCGGAGATATCGAATCGTCGTACTGCACGCCCGAAGGGGGAAAAGACCGTTTTCCCAACATGGTAGCTCAGGCGGAAAGCGATCCGTCAACCTCGGTGTCTTGTGCCTCTGTCCAACCAACAGATCACGACACCGCTACCATCGATAGTGAATCTTCTTCTGTACTTTCCGCGAGTGAGATTGAAGACAAACTGCGCGGTATTCTCAAGATAAATCCACCCCATTACGCAGCTGTGGCCTCAAGTGTTGGCCAAGTCAACCAAAGTTCGAGTCTGATCAACTGCGAACATGCTTTCATGGTTATGAATCGCCGTAACCGCTCCAAAAACAATGCCCAGCCTGGACCTCCTAGACCTGAAGGAAGCGATGCGGGCCGTGCCACATTCGACAGGTACAAGTACCAAGACGCAGGACTGTACGCTTATCGTCTCCGTGGTAAAACCAACCCCAAAAGCAAGTCCGCTGCCAAGAAGCGCACCGGATCATCAGGATTGCCCAAAACAAGCGTCAAGACCTCATTGAAGACGAGAATGCGAGTCAATGGACGATGGACTACCGTCATTAAGAATCGTGACAGAAGCATCATCAATGCGAAAACCGGAGAAATCCTTCGACAGGCGGCATCCTCACCGAACCAAGATGTAGACCTCAACGTCTTCATGGATCTAGTCACCAACGTCATCGACGACAGTCCCAACCCCGATAATGGAGACAAGGCACTCCCAGCTCTGAAGTACGCTGCAAAAGTTCTCGTGCAAGCACACAAATTGGCACGAACTCCGGCGTATCAAAAGGAACCACATCATGACCTAACCCAGCTAGCAATCCGTATCGCCAACAAAGCGGACCCCGATGGCTTCAACGCCCTAAACCAGTTCAACACCATTGAAGCCCTTCGCCGTCGCCATAATTTCGCCACTCGAGGTATGCAACGCAACTACATTAACAACATCCGACAGAATGTTATTCACGATCGACACCAACACGAATTCAACGCACTTTTCACACAAGATTGGCAGGCTCAAAAACAACGAGCACCTTGGGAGGATGGCAAGCAACGTCGAGCACCTTGGGAGGATGGCGCGCAACCATATCACCAATCTCCAACGACCAAACCACCTATGTATGAAACACCTAACTACACGATGGTACCCCGCCGCAACGAGTATCACCCCAACAAGTTCAAACACCATCACGCCCTAATGACCACCACCATCAACCCCGAAAACGACGAAATACCCCCAACCACAAGCCCCCCCTCCCCCACTTCCTCGATTACAGTTCGTCGCAACGACGAAGGAGGAGAGACACAAGAAGGTTCGTATTCGCCTCTTTCGCAAAACCTGGCAACAATAACCCATGAATACAACTCCGATTCGGATTATGAATACAATTCCGATTCAAATCAGGATCACCAAACACTGTATCCTACCTTTCCTCCCAACAAACAGATAAATCAACTTCACCGAGAACGCGAACTTGCTCTACGGGCAATAAACAAATGGAACGGCAGCCACAAACCTCCAGAAATCGAATGGATTCAAGAGTACATCCGTCTAGCGCACTATGAATCCCAAGCTAACTACCACGAATCGCCACATGAACAATTCAGCTTCTTACTAGAAGCTCTCTCACCCTTCTTCGCCTCAAGGGGAGAAAATTTCTTGATGGAACACTTTGACTTGATGACAAATCAAGCCTTAAAATTGTGCCAAAACATCACACCACTCAACGTAATTTTATTTGCTCTACCACTTCAACAAGCGGAAGCAATAAATCAACACTACCCCTTTTACACCTGCTTCAAAGACAAGGTAAATGACTTAACTTCGGCAGCAAAACTCACCCAAACACTGATCGGATCAGATACGGACAGCGCATCCAACACCACTCCATTCCCATCAAGCATCAACACTAACACGCGCCGAAAGAAAAGAGGAAAGAAGAAAAAGCAACGGTCAAAAAGGTACTACAACAGTGATGAAAGCTCAACATCAAGCTCCAACAGTTCCAGCAGTTCAAGTGATGACAGCACGGAAGCCTACAACAGTGATGGTAATAAAACAGTCCCGAACATGTCATTTTCCAACAAGCGCAAGATGAAGACCAAGCAATCACGAAAAATTGCGAAAATCATGAAACGCTTGCACGAAAGCGCCAAACAACATCATCTCCCAGATTTCAGTGTAACCAGAGGCACAATTGACAAACGAAAATCGTTCTTTCGCACCTGGATTGACACACTCCGACAGATGCTTTCAATGGAATCAAGGTACTCATGCACACTAACAAACTATCCTATCATCGACTGTTCCAACATCAGCACGACATCCAGCATGGCACTAGCCCTATTCCTATTCACAAAAATTGAAGCAGGATCCAAAGAGCAAGTTCGATCCAGTATCAAGGACCATTTAGACGGCGTCGAAATACTCCAATACCTACAGGACAACTTTGGGAGCACAACAATCCTAGATTGCACCAAAGCACTCGAACGTCTAAAGGAAACAACCTGGGAACACGGCGATACAGTTGACACTTACACCAGCAGATACCTTCGTCGAGCTGAGGCCTACCGAACAACCTTACGAAGTACCACCTCCAAAACCAAGCCCAAACTTGATGACATCGAACTACTGACGATGTACCTTCAATCACTCTTTGTCTATATACCTTCTACACATCCACTCCAACATACTATCCAAGCCAAGTTCGTGGAGCTGGAAGCGTGCATCACCTCCGACGTCCGACCGACGTTTTCCCTCCTTGAAGTGGCAAACCAGCTGAGGTACCTTGAGTCTATTCACCTCAAAAATACAGGCTCCACACGTCGCTCCTACAATAAACTCCTTGGTAAAAACACATTCCGACCAACTCGCACCAACGCACCTTCCGAACCTCCCCGATCTCACAATCGAGCCAACCTAGCAACACAAAGCAGAAAATTCAAGCCAGTGAAATGTTGGGGATGTGGTCACCACCACAATCTTCGCAACTGCCCTACCACCAGCGAAGAACAAAAACAAGCAATCTACCAAAAGAAGCGTGAAGAAAAGAACTCACGCCTTGCCAGTAACACTTCTCGCACCCCCACTGAACAGGCCAACAGAACCGCAACGTCGCAGCAGGAGGAGACGAAACCACAAACACAAACAACAATAACAAACACTTGTGCAAACAACGTCACGGAAATGCCACGACGACGCGGAACGAACTTTGCTGCTCCAACTCGACACTTCAGCGGGATGACAAAAGCACTACCAACAACATCCAACTCCAATGAAGCCACATTCCGTGCTCATGCGTTAGTGACGGAAACTCTCAGCCTTATCCACGAATGGTTAATCGACAGTGGTTGTTCGATCCACATGACACCGCATATAGAAGACTTCATTGGAGAAATGGAAAATTGCCACACAATGGTCGAAGTTGCAAACGGTGGCCTGCTTGAAGTACACTTGCGTGGCACCGTGAAAATGCTCATCGTTGACAAAGACAATCCTGAAAACCGTGCCACAGTCCTTCTCAAAAATGTTCTATATGTCCCACAGTTAAGTAGAAGACTGTTCTCCGTGTCAGAATGGAACCAATGCGGCGGACAAATAACATTCATGCCAGACAAATGTCGAATCCAAATCCTTGACACTAACGATGTCCCCATTCACACCATCGATATAGATCCAATCTATGCAGCTGAAGAAGTAAATCATGAAGCAGTGCTAACGGTGAGCAAACCTACTGCCCCATGCCGCAAGCAAACTGTCGAACAGAACCTTCTTCATCGTCGCCTTGGACACAGAGCAATATCAACACTCCTTCTCGCCAACGAAGACAATGTTTGGGCAGACGTCAGAATGACCACAGATGATGACCATTTCTGCGAAACGTGCAAAATAACTACGGCACGCAAAGCCAACCGAGGATCAAACCCACTGGAAAATATCGACACCCTTGTCCCAGGAATGTGCATCATGGTCGATATCGTCAAGAACCCATCCAGTGAATCGATAACCTCAAGCACGTACTACCCATTCTACCTTACCACAACTGACATGGCATCACGATTTTTTGTCCCAATTGGCATGCGCCGTAAAACTTCGCATGACGTCTTCCTCGCTCTCCAAGAATGGGCTACATCTTATGGGCCTGGCGCCGAGTTCAACCTCAACATGATTAATCGGATCCACGGTGACTTTGATCCCACGTTCCGCAGCGAGGAACTCCGTCGAAACGCTGCACAATACAACATACGTATATCGTTTGCTGCCCCACGTCATCAGGAACAAAACGGCATCCACGAAGCTAATTGGCGCAACATCCGCAACCTTGCATTTGCCATGATGACTCAAGCACGAGTTCCGCGAAAATTCTTCCACTTTGCATTCGAGCACGCTTGGAAAATTCATGCCGTACTGCCTCACAAAGCACTCACCCGCATAGATGGCACGGTTCAAACACCACTTGGTGTGTTCGAAGGTCAACCCGTTGGCATCGAATCCTTCCGCGTACTCTTCTGTCCGGTTGTCATGACGTACGACAGCATCAACTTGCGCTCTAAGGATGAACGTGGACGCGACATAAGGACATCTTACAACCGACAAAACCAGCCCCAACGTGGTATTCGTGGCATACACGTCGGTCTTCCAAAACACAACACGGGTTATCTCATTTATGTCCCACAAATGAATAATGTCTTACACTGCAATGATGTCTACTTTGATGAGAACTTTGAATCAACTCTGGCTTTTACCCCAAGTCGACATCCTGCCCATTTGGATATTGTTATTACTGACGCTCCACCAAGTGACACCGATGAAATGGAACATACAGGATCCCCACTCTGGTTCTGCAACAAGAAATCATCTCAGTTTGGCCAACCTGCCCAAACATTTGCAAGGGCCGTTGTCAACGAAGACTATGATCTTGATGTTCACGCCCTACAAGACGAACATGATGACGACAACAGCCTCACCGACCTTCCTGATCTCATCTCACGCTCCGGATACGACAGCGACGAGGAGGAGAATGACAACGTAACCACCAACACCGTTGCAAACAGCTCACAGCAAACGTCCTACCCAGAATCAATAAACCAGAGCACGCACCAAAGTGATAATGCAACAGATGCCGCTGTTAATTCGTCGCAACGTTACCCTCGCCGGATTCGAAAACTAAACCCAAAATATGCGTACCACGCACAACCTACAACACCCATCCCTCAAGAGTTTGTGGAAACTGTCGAACAAGCATTCAACAGTGAAGTGTTCCAAGACATTCAAAACGTCACTGACATGGACCCATCAATGTTCTTACCAGCTCCTGACAATTGGAAACAAATACTCAAGTTGCCACCTCACATAATGATCCAATGGAGCGCATCTCTCCTGAAAGAACTCAAGGAACTGATCAAGAAAGCAACCTTTGTAATAGAACATCCCAATCCAGGCGACCCAATCATCCCTGTCACAGCAAAATTCCGAGTAAAGTTGACCAAGGAGGGACTCATCGAGAAACTTAAGTCTCGTATTGCATTGAGAGGAGATCTCATGCGAGATAACGTTGAAATACCGGACACGTGGTGCCCAATTGCTGGATTCCGAGCATTCAAAATGTTTCTGGCAATGGCAGCGCATTACAGGAAAAGGATCTACCAACTAGATTACGTCGCAGCTTTTCTTCAAGCTGACGTATTAGGCAGAAAATTCACGACCTTACCAAAGGAGTGGAAAGAGATGTTTAAAAACAACCATGAAGTACACCAATGGCTTGGAGTACCACTTCGTCTTAACAAATCATTATACGGAGACAGAGTGGCAAACCTTGCCTGGGATGAAACCCAGAGCAGGTGGTTAACAAGTGCAGAAATTGGATTTGAAAGGCTCCCAAGTGAAAGGTCAATTTACAGAAAAATCACTGACAAGGGAATGATCATGGTACTAAATGCAGTTGACGACCAACTGTACTTTGCAACAACTCCGGAACTGAAGGAATGGTTTGAACAGGAAACTGACAGAAGATTCGACGTTCAGAAGCTAGGACAAGCGGAGTGGTATCTGCAATCGCGAATCACCCAATTATCTGACTATTCGATTATATTGGATCAGTCAAGATATGCAGCACTAGTTGCAGGAAGATACCTGGGTCCAGTTGACGATAGCCAAATCCCAACATCGGTGAAGATGAAATACGCCTCCCCACTGCCCAACGGGACCATCTTCTCAAAACAAGACTGCAGTTTTTCATATGCCGATGTAATAACCCTACAGGAGGAATTCGGATTCGAATACGCAGCAGCAGTTGGTTCCCTAATCTACCTTATGAACACATTCATCAAGCTCACCTTCACCATACGAAAGCTTGCAAAGTTTATGCAGAAACCTGGAAGACGTCACTTCGAAGTCCTAAAACACCTGCTCAAACACATTCAATGCCATCGATGTTCAGCTGGCATAAAATTTTACAGCGACATAAAACTGTCTCCCCTCTACCAGATGATGATAGAAACAGGAAATGCAGAACATGCAGAGGCCCCACTCATCCTCTTCACCGACTCCTCATTTCAAGATTGTCCTGACACTTCTAAATCTACGGGCGGCTACCTATTATTCATGAAAGGAGGAGTCGTCGACAACTCCAGTCATCTCGCAGGAGTAGTCTGTCACTCTAGCTGTGAAGCCGAATATTGTCATGCAACAAGCGGACTAATGGGTGCTTCCTTTGTCAGAAAAGTCCACAATGAACTGCTTGGTTACAATTCTGATAGGCCTTTAACAATTCCGCTTGGTATCGACTCGCAGTCTGCAATGGACACTGCAAATTCCCACAAGGAGACTAGCCGAACGAGACACATTGCACGAAGATACCACTACGTGCGATTTGCGCAAATGAATAGCGAGACGACACTGTTCAAAGTCGATGGAACAAGAAACCCTGCAGACTCCATGACAAAAGCTCTGACAGCCGAACAACTTGACGATGAAGCAAGTCTCTTTCATGTTGAAGTCGATCCTTAGCATGCTTGTCGTAAGGAGGAGTGTGGGAAATCCATCATTCCCCCGTTAGGTATCCCCCTGTATATTTCCCCCAAACGAGTTACGACTACATGAATCATCTTCCAGTCTAAGTCTCGGAAGATATACATAGGGAAGACGCTGACCTAGCAAGTTATATGGAAGAGAGAAACTAGAGAAGGACTTCTCTACTTAGGAAGGTAAGAGAAGTCAAGACTAGGAGTCTTGGACCTACATAAGGTAGGGCCAAGAATTAACTGCTCATGATCAAGATACTTGGAACTACATATGGTAGATCCAAGGCATCTAGTCTTATTCCAGAGACATTTGACCCGAAACGAGAATCAGCGGAAGTGAAACGAGAATGTTCAGATGTTTCTCACGACTAGAGGAATTGATCATCGAGATTGTTTCCATCGAGATTAGAAAGTAGAAAGTAGTCTTCTAATCTCATAGTTTTTATCTTACGAGCACAACCAAGGGCCCTGGTATTGCATCCGTATAGAAACTGTCCCCATTTCTACCTCTGCCAAGATGAAGTTTTCTACCCAAGTTCTTACCTCCCTCAACGATACACTATCGATGAAGATCCTCGCAGGACCTACTCGATTCGGAGATATCGAATCGTCGTACTGCACGCCCGAAGGGGGAAAAGACCGTTTTCCCAACATGTGTTGGGAAAACGGTCTTTTCCCCCTTCGGGCGTGCAGTACGACGATTCGATATCTCCGAATCGAGTAGGTCCTGCGAGGATCTTCATCGATAGTGTATCGTTGAGGGAGGTAAGAACTTGGGTAGAAAACTTCATCTTGGCAGAGGTAGAAATGGGGACAGTTTCTATACGGATGCAATACCAGGGCCCTTGGTTGTGCTCGTAAGATAAAAACTATGAGATTAGAAGACTACTTTCTACTTTCTAATCTCGATGGAAACAATCTCGATGATCAATTCCTCTAGTCGTGAGAAACATCTGAACATTCTCGTTTCACTTCCGCTGATTCTCGTTTCGGGTCAAATGTCTCTGGAATAAGACTAGATGCCTTGGATCTACCATATGTAGTTCCAAGTATCTTGATCATGAGCAGTTAATTCTTGGCCCTACCTTATGTAGGTCCAAGACTCCTAGTCTTGACTTCTCTTACCTTCCTAAGTAGAGAAGTCCTTCTCTAGTTTCTCTCTTCCATATAACTTGCTAGGTCAGCGTCTTCCCTATGTATATCTTCCGAGACTTAGACTGGAAGATGATTCATGTAGTCGTAACTCGTTTGGGGGAAATATACAGGGGGATACCTAACGGGGGAATGATGGATTTCCCACACTCCTCCTTACGACAAGCATGCTAAGGATCGACTTCAACATGAAAGAGACTTGCTTCATCGTCAAGTTGTTCGGCTGTCAGAGCTTTTGTCATGGAGTCTGCAGGGTTTCTTGTTCCATCGACTTTGAACAGTGTCGTCTCGCTATTCATTTGCGCAAATCGCACGTAGTGGTATCTTCGTGCAATGTGTCTCGTTCGGCTAGTCTCCTTGTGGGAATTTGCAGTGTCCATTGCAGACTGCGAGTCGATACCAAGCGGAATTGTTAAAGGCCTATCAGAATTGTAACCAAGCAGTTCATTGTGGACTTTTCTGACAAAGGAAGCACCCATTAGTCCGCTTGTTGCATGACAATATTCGGCTTCACAGCTAGAGTGACAGACTACTCCTGCGAGATGACTGGAGTTGTCGACGACTCCTCCTTTCATGAATAATAGGTAGCCGCCCGTAGATTTAGAAGTGTCAGGACAATCTTGAAATGAGGAGTCGGTGAAGAGGATGAGTGGGGCCTCTGCATGTTCTGCATTTCCTGTTTCTATCATCATCTGGTAGAGGGGAGACAGTTTTATGTCGCTGTAAAATTTTATGCCAGCTGAACATCGATGGCATTGAATGTGTTTGAGCAGGTGTTTTAGGACTTCGAAGTGACGTCTTCCAGGTTTCTGCATAAACTTTGCAAGCTTTCGTATGGTGAAGGTGAGCTTGATGAATGTGTTCATAAGGTAGATTAGGGAACCAACTGCTGCTGCGTATTCGAATCCGAATTCCTCCTGTAGGGTTATTACATCGGCATATGAAAAACTGCAGTCTTGTTTTGAGAAGATGGTCCCGTTGGGCAGTGGGGAGGCGTATTTCATCTTCACCGATGTTGGGATTTGGCTATCGTCAACTGGACCCAGGTATCTTCCTGCAACTAGTGCTGCATATCTTGACTGATCCAATATAATCGAATAGTCAGATAATTGGGTGATTCGCGATTGCAGATACCACTCCGCTTGTCCTAGCTTCTGAACGTCGAATCTTCTGTCAGTTTCCTGTTCAAACCATTCCTTCAGTTCCGGAGTTGTTGCAAAGTACAGTTGGTCGTCAACTGCATTTAGTACCATGATCATTCCCTTGTCAGTGATTTTTCTGTAAATTGACCTTTCACTTGGGAGCCTTTCAAATCCAATTTCTGCACTTGTTAACCACCTGCTCTGGGTTTCATCCCAGGCAAGGTTTGCCACTCTGTCTCCGTATAATGATTTGTTAAGACGAAGTGGTACTCCAAGCCATTGGTGTACTTCATGGTTGTTTTTAAACATCTCTTTCCACTCCTTTGGTAAGGTCGTGAATTTTCTGCCTAATACGTCAGCTTGAAGAAAAGCTGCGACGTAATCTAGTTGGTAGATCCTTTTCCTGTAATGCGCTGCCATTGCCAGAAACATTTTGAATGCTCGGAATCCAGCAATTGGGCACCACGTGTCCGGTATTTCAACGTTATCTCGCATGAGATCTCCTCTCAATGCAATACGAGACTTAAGTTTCTCGATGAGTCCCTCCTTGGTCAACTTTACTCGGAATTTTGCTGTGACAGGGATGATTGGGTCGCCTGGATTGGGATGTTCTATTACAAAGGTTGCTTTCTTGATCAGTTCCTTGAGTTCTTTCAGGAGAGATGCGCTCCATTGGATCATTATGTGAGGTGGCAACTTGAGTATTTGTTTCCAATTGTCAGGAGCTGGTAAGAACATTGATGGGTCCATGTCAGTGACGTTTTGAATGTCTTGGAACACTTCACTGTTGAATGCTTGTTCGACAGTTTCCACAAACTCTTGAGGGATGGGTGTTGTAGGTTGTGCGTGGTACGCATATTTTGGGTTTAGTTTTCGAATCCGGCGAGGGTAACGTTGCGACGAATTAACAGCGGCATCTGTTGCATTATCACTTTGGTGCGTGCTCTGGTTTATTGATTCTGGGTAGGACGTTTGCTGTGAGCTGTTTGCAACGGTGTTGGTGGTTACGTTGTCATTCTCCTCCTCGTCGCTGTCGTATCCGGAGCGTGAGATGAGATCAGGAAGGTCGGTGAGGCTGTTGTCGTCATCATGTTCGTCTTGTAGGGCGTGAACATCAAGATCATAGTCTTCGTTGACAACGGCCCTTGCAAATGTTTGGGCAGGTTGGCCAAACTGAGATGATTTCTTGTTGCAGAACCAGAGTGGGGATCCTGTATGTTCCATTTCATCGGTGTCACTTGGTGGAGCGTCAGTAATAACAATATCCAAATGGGCAGGATGTCGACTTGGGGTAAAAGCCAGAGTTGATTCAAAGTTCTCATCAAAGTAGACATCATTGCAGTGTAAGACATTATTCATTTGTGGGACATAAATGAGATAACCCGTGTTGTGTTTTGGAAGACCGACGTGTATGCCACGAATACCACGTTGGGGCTGGTTTTGTCGGTTGTAAGATGTCCTTATGTCGCGTCCACGTTCATCCTTAGAGCGCAAGTTGATGCTGTCGTACGTCATGACAACCGGACAGAAGAGTACGCGGAAGGATTCGATGCCAACGGGTTGACCTTCGAACACACCAAGTGGTGTTTGAACCGTGCCATCTATGCGGGTGAGTGCTTTGTGAGGCAGTACGGCATGAATTTTCCAAGCGTGCTCGAATGCAAAGTGGAAGAATTTTCGCGGAACTCGTGCTTGAGTCATCATGGCAAATGCAAGGTTGCGGATGTTGCGCCAATTAGCTTCGTGGATGCCGTTTTGTTCCTGATGACGTGGGGCAGCAAACGATATACGTATGTTGTATTGTGCAGCGTTTCGACGGAGTTCCTCGCTGCGGAACGTGGGATCAAAGTCACCGTGGATCCGATTAATCATGTTGAGGTTGAACTCGGCGCCAGGCCCATAAGATGTAGCCCATTCTTGGAGAGCGAGGAAGACGTCATGCGAAGTTTTACGGCGCATGCCAATTGGGACAAAAAATCGTGATGCCATGTCAGTTGTGGTAAGGTAGAATGGGTAGTACGTGCTTGAGGTTATCGATTCACTGGATGGGTTCTTGACGATATCGACCATGATGCACATTCCTGGGACAAGGGTGTCGATATTTTCCAGTGGGTTTGATCCTCGGTTGGCTTTGCGTGCCGTAGTTATTTTGCACGTTTCGCAGAAATGGTCATCATCTGTGGTCATTCTGACGTCTGCCCAAACATTGTCTTCGTTGGCGAGAAGGAGTGTTGATATTGCTCTGTGTCCAAGGCGACGATGAAGAAGGTTCTGTTCGACAGTTTGCTTGCGGCATGGGGCAGTAGGTTTGCTCACCGTTAGCACTGCTTCATGATTTACTTCTTCAGCTGCATAGATTGGATCTATATCGATGGTGTGAATGGGGACATCGTTAGTGTCAAGGATTTGGATTCGACATTTGTCTGGCATGAATGTTATTTGTCCGCCGCATTGGTTCCATTCTGACACGGAGAACAGTCTTCTACTTAACTGTGGGACATATAGAACATTTTTGAGAAGGACTGTGGCACGGTTTTCAGGATTGTCTTTGTCAACGATGAGCATTTTCACGGTGCCACGCAAGTGTACTTCAAGCAGGCCACCGTTTGCAACTTCGACCATTGTGTGGCAATTTTCCATTTCTCCAATGAAGTCTTCTATATGCGGTGTCATGTGGATCGAACAACCACTGTCGATTAACCATTCGTGGATAAGGCTGAGAGTTTCCGTCACTAACGCATGAGCACGGAATGTGGCTTCATTGGAGTTGGATGTTGTTGGTAGTGCTTTTGTCATCCCGCTGAAGTGTCGAGTTGGAGCAGCAAAGTTCGTTCCGCGTCGTCGTGGCATTTCCGTGACGTTGTTTGCACAAGTGTTTGTTATTGTTGTTTGTGTTTGTGGTTTCGTCTCCTCCTGCTGCGACGTTGCGGTTCTGTTGGCCTGTTCAGTGGGGGTGCGAGAAGTGTTACTGGCAAGGCGTGAGTTCTTTTCTTCACGCTTCTTTTGGTAGATTGCTTGTTTTTGTTCTTCGCTGGTGGTAGGGCAGTTGCGAAGATTGTGGTGGTGACCACATCCCCAACATTTCACTGGCTTGAATTTTCTGCTTTGTGTTGCTAGGTTGGCTCGATTGTGAGATCGGGGAGGTTCGGAAGGTGCGTTGGTGCGAGTTGGTCGGAATGTGTTTTTACCAAGGAGTTTATTGTAGGAGCGACGTGTGGAGCCTGTATTTTTGAGGTGAATAGACTCAAGGTACCTCAGCTGGTTTGCCACTTCAAGGAGGGAAAACGTCGGTCGGACGTCGGAGGTGATGCACGCTTCCAGCTCCACGAACTTGGCTTGGATAGTATGTTGGAGTGGATGTGTAGAAGGTATATAGACAAAGAGTGATTGAAGGTACATCGTCAGTAGTTCGATGTCATCAAGTTTGGGCTTGGTTTTGGAGGTGGTACTTCGTAAGGTTGTTCGGTAGGCCTCAGCTCGACGAAGGTATCTGCTGGTGTAAGTGTCAACTGTATCGCCGTGTTCCCAGGTTGTTTCCTTTAGACGTTCGAGTGCTTTGGTGCAATCTAGGATTGTTGTGCTCCCAAAGTTGTCCTGTAGGTATTGGAGTATTTCGACGCCGTCTAAATGGTCCTTGATACTGGATCGAACTTGCTCTTTGGATCCTGCTTCAATTTTTGTGAATAGGAATAGGGCTAGTGCCATGCTGGATGTCGTGCTGATGTTGGAACAGTCGATGATAGGATAGTTTGTTAGTGTGCATGAGTACCTTGATTCCATTGAAAGCATCTGTCGGAGTGTGTCAATCCAGGTGCGAAAGAACGATTTTCGTTTGTCAATTGTGCCTCTGGTTACACTGAAATCTGGGAGATGATGTTGTTTGGCGCTTTCGTGCAAGCGTTTCATGATTTTCGCAATTTTTCGTGATTGCTTGGTCTTCATCTTGCGCTTGTTGGAAAATGACATGTTCGGGACTGTTTTATTACCATCACTGTTGTAGGCTTCCGTGCTGTCATCACTTGAACTGCTGGAACTGTTGGAGCTTGATGTTGAGCTTTCATCACTGTTGTAGTACCTTTTTGACCGTTGCTTTTTCTTCTTTCCTCTTTTCTTTCGGCGCGTGTTAGTGTTGATGCTTGATGGGAATGGAGTGGTGTTGGATGCGCTGTCCGTATCTGATCCGATCAGTGTTTGGGTGAGTTTTGCTGCCGAAGTTAAGTCATTTACCTTGTCTTTGAAGCAGGTGTAAAAGGGGTAGTGTTGATTTATTGCTTCCGCTTGTTGAAGTGGTAGAGCAAATAAAATTACGTTGAGTGGTGTGATGTTTTGGCACAATTTTAAGGCTTGATTTGTCATCAAGTCAAAGTGTTCCATCAAGAAATTTTCTCCCCTTGAGGCGAAGAAGGGTGAGAGAGCTTCTAGTAAGAAGCTGAATTGTTCATGTGGCGATTCGTGGTAGTTAGCTTGGGATTCATAGTGCGCTAGACGGATGTACTCTTGAATCCATTCGATTTCTGGAGGTTTGTGGCTGCCGTTCCATTTGTTTATTGCCCGTAGAGCAAGTTCGCGTTCTCGGTGAAGTTGATTTATCTGTTTGTTGGGAGGAAAGGTAGGATACAGTGTTTGGTGATCCTGATTTGAATCGGAATTGTATTCATAATCCGAATCGGAGTTGTATTCATGGGTTATTGTTGCCAGGTTTTGCGAAAGAGGCGAATACGAACCTTCTTGTGTCTCTCCTCCTTCGTCGTTGCGACGAACTGTAATCGAGGAAGTGGGGGAGGGGGGGCTTGTGGTTGGGGGTATTTCGTCGTTTTCGGGGTTGATGGTGGTGGTCATTAGGGCGTGATGGTGTTTGAACTTGTTGGGGTGATACTCGTTGCGGCGGGGTACCATCGTGTAGTTAGGTGTTTCATACATAGGTGGTTTGGTCGTTGGAGATTGGTGATATGGTTGCGCGCCATCCTCCCAAGGTGCTCGACGTTGCTTGCCATCCTCCCAAGGTGCTCGTTGTTTTTGAGCCTGCCAATCTTGTGTGAAAAGTGCGTTGAATTCGTGTTGGTGTCGATCGTGAATAACATTCTGTCGGATGTTGTTAATGTAGTTGCGTTGCATACCTCGAGTGGCGAAATTATGGCGACGGCGAAGGGCTTCAATGGTGTTGAACTGGTTTAGGGCGTTGAAGCCATCGGGGTCCGCTTTGTTGGCGATACGGATTGCTAGCTGGGTTAGGTCATGATGTGGTTCCTTTTGATACGCCGGAGTTCGTGCCAATTTGTGTGCTTGCACGAGAACTTTTGCAGCGTACTTCAGAGCTGGGAGTGCCTTGTCTCCATTATCGGGGTTGGGACTGTCGTCGATGACGTTGGTGACTAGATCCATGAAGACGTTGAGGTCTACATCTTGGTTCGGTGAGGATGCCGCCTGTCGAAGGATTTCTCCGGTTTTCGCATTGATGATGCTTCTGTCACGATTCTTAATGACGGTAGTCCATCGTCCATTGACTCGCATTCTCGTCTTCAATGAGGTCTTGACGCTTGTTTTGGGCAATCCTGATGATCCGGTGCGCTTCTTGGCAGCGGACTTGCTTTTGGGGTTGGTTTTACCACGGAGACGATAAGCGTACAGTCCTGCGTCTTGGTACTTGTACCTGTCGAATGTGGCACGGCCCGCATCGCTTCCTTCAGGTCTAGGAGGTCCAGGCTGGGCATTGTTTTTGGAGCGGTTACGGCGATTCATAACCATGAAAGCATGTTCGCAGTTGATCAGACTCGAACTTTGGTTGACTTGGCCAACACTTGAGGCCACAGCTGCGTAATGGGGTGGATTTATCTTGAGAATACCGCGCAGTTTGTCTTCAATCTCACTCGCGGAAAGTACAGAAGAAGATTCACTATCGATGGTAGCGGTGTCGTGATCTGTTGGTTGGACAGAGGCACAAGACACCGAGGTTGACGGATCGCTTTCCGCCTGAGCTACCATGTTGGGAAAACGGTCTTTTCCCCCTTCGGGCGTGCAGTACGACGATTCGATATCTCCGAATCGAGTAGGTCCTGCGAGGATCTTCATCGATAGTGTATCGTTGAGGGAGGTAAGAACTTGGGTAGAAAACTTCATCTTGGCAGAGGTAGAAATGGGGACAGTTTCTATACGGATGCAATACCAGGGCCCTTGGTTGTGCTCGTAAGATAAAAACTATGAGATTAGAAGACTACTTTCTACTTTCTAATCTCGATGGAAACAATCTCGATGATCAATTCCTCTAGTCGTGAGAAACATCTGAACATTCTCGTTTCACTTCCGCTGATTCTCGTTTCGGGTCAAATGTCTCTGGAATAAGACTAGATGCCTTGGATCTACCATATGTAGTTCCAAGTATCTTGATCATGAGCAGTTAATTCTTGGCCCTACCTTATGTAGGTCCAAGACTCCTAGTCTTGACTTCTCTTACCTTCCTAAGTAGAGAAGTCCTTCTCTAGTTTCTCTCTTCCATATAACTTGCTAGGTCAGCGTCTTCCCTATGTATATCTTCCGAGACTTAGACTGGAAGATGATTCATGTAGTCGTAACTCGTTTGGGGGAAATATACAGGGGGATACCTAACGGGGGAATGATGGATTTCCCACACATCGACCGATGTTGAACGAAGATTCATTCATTTTCATTTTCTTTACAGTTAACGCACTCGTCGTACAGAGAGACAAGACCGACTGACTGTACATGACGATTTTGAATATAATATATTGTTTTACTCATAAATTGACTATGATTATTATGATAAGTACTACGTACTACAGTAACTCCATATTACTGTAGTAAAACTCAAAGTACGTCGATTTTTTTGCTTTTCTACAGATTTCCCACGAAAGAGGTGTCTCGCAATTCGAAATCAGTAAACAGAAGAAGAAAACGACGACAGGAAGGCTATACATGAGAAGTTTGCACAGTCGACACATTCGCAACCCGAAACAATTGACTATACAAGCACCCGTCTTCACCCATCAGGCACTCTAGAATAAATCGTTCACCAAGTACCGTCGCAAGTTATATCTTTCAAATTACACAGATGCCAGAAGGTAGTTTTCCTTCTGGATCAGGCACAGCACAAGCACAATTGTTCATCATCAAAGGATGGATTCCAAAACAACGACGATGAAACTTCCTGCCAAAGTGGTGTCCAGGACTCCATCAAGCGTCTCGTCGTCGTCCGGAAAGGGAAAGAACAATGATGTCGTTGTAGCTCCGCCACCTTTTACCGGTCGCGCAACCAAGCCTGTAGATCTCAATATCGGACGAGGGTCGCTCTTTGATACAATGTTGATGACTGTTATTTGGACGTTGTTCGTCATGTTTGGATTGGTTGTGACAATGGGAGATTGGCTGTTGTTGCCGCGGGACCGTCTAGACTGGTGTCGTGCCGCACAGATGGAAGCAAATGCAATCAATCCAACAATTACGCAAGCATATCCCAACCCAGATGCAAATGCAGATCCTTGCTACTACGAACGAACAATATATTTGATGGGCTGGAATCAATTTGAATGTGATTTTGCAAGGCGTATGATGTATGCAACCATTTTGGGAGCTTGCATTGGATTCGAAAGGAAAAGTCAAGATCGACCGGCTGGTTTACGAACCATGAGTCTTGTCAGCTTGGGGTCGGCCATTTTTACCATGGGAGGTCAGTTTGCTTTTCGATCATCGACACAAGAATGGGACGCTGCCCGTGTATCGGCAGCGATTCCAAGTGGAGTGGGATTTCTCGGTGGAGCATTGATATGGAAGGAAACAACTGGCGAGAAGGGACCGAATCAACGAAACCATGTGCATGGAATTACCACGGCTGCTAGCGTGTGGCTTTCGGCTTCGGTTGGGATTGCGGCTGGAGGGGCGTTGTGGGTGTGTTCCGCTTGGACTGTGATTCTTGTCATCTTCGTGCTAAGGTTTGGACCAAAAATGGCGTTTGTAGACGACGAGAGCTACAGAACATCCGACGAAAGTGTGTCTTCCGTTGAGGATGATGACGAATGGGAGGAAGATCCCGCCGATGATGTGGCCATGGAGGAATCTTTGACTACGTTTGAAACAAAGGAAAAATCAAGGCACAAGTCCGCAACGTTTCACAGCTCGCGCCAAAGAGCATCCGCAGCCGACCTTCAGTCGATACGACAGCTCGAAAAACAACAAATCAATTTTCACAGTGATTGAGCAGCAATCGAACAAAAACAGGTGCTGGATCTATGAGGGATCGCAAAGATCGGATCAAAAGATTACTTTTTGACCCCGCACTGACTCATAATTGCGAGCTTCGGCCGACTCAATTTCCCGAACGCCTACTACGGTACTTGTTACATACGGTACAAAACTTCACAATAATCCCAAAAGTAGAAAAGTCGAGACACCTGCCGGCAGTGCCGGTAGGAGCATGTCCACTGTCCACGACAGTGGTATGAGTTCTACTCGTACCGTGCTGCTACCTATAAGTAACGTAGTAGATCCGGTAAAACGTACTAATCGTATGATACGTGGAATTCGGGGTACCTAGGGTAATACTGTGGTATGTACGGTAGTGATATACGGTAGGATACTAAGAATCACGACGCAGACGTCGAAATAATGATAGACGCTACTACCGCATATCCTACCTACAGACGTACGTTGCGAGTTTCATTTGATAGAGTTAGAGTTCCAGTACTAATTGTGTGTAGTCGCGACCAAATTAGGGTGTTTGAATTTCGAATGGCCGTTGTAGTGTCGATCATCGAGACGGATGTCACAGGAACTCACTCCTGCTTTCTTTGCTCCTTTTGCAAATGAGGAGCAGCCATAGCTCTCTACTCTACTAGCTCTCTACGGTAGGTAGTAGCTAGCGTAAAACACTTTCATTTTTTTCTGAAAAGGATATCGTGCCCTTTGTTGTGGGGTATCGCAGTGCTTGATCAGCAATTTGTGGTTACATGCTAATACAGTAAGCTTTTCTCCGGGCTCATCAAACCAATCCTCTCTTTCATTCCACAAAACGAGTCGGATCGGTCGTTGGTCGTCTTGTTCAAACGGGATTTTTAGTCCTGCCAAGATTGCTGTAGTTGAAATGTTCGAAAGCGATTCTTTCGAACTTCACAACAAAATTAGTACCAAAGCTACAATTAGCAGCAACAACAAAAGTGTTGAAAAGGTTTCGAGATTACAAAATCGACAGCCCCCAGTGGAAATCGCCGTCCCAGCCACAACATCCAAAGTCACAAATAGCAGCTCCACAGCCGGAAGGGGTTTCTTCAAGAAACTCTTTCGTACTCCTGGGAAGTCCATCCTAAAAAAAAGTCGAGGAGGCCTTGTGATTACCCCAAGTACAGACGGAAAACTTGGATTTGGGGCAGGAAAGCTACCGGTGACAACAGCATCTTCAGCGATTCTGATACGACGGTCCAACAGTGCAGGAAGTAGAACTGATTTTTCTGGTGCCGTGACTTTGATCGATCAATCTACTAGTCACAGTACCGAGACAGAAGGATCGTCTTCAGTTGCGACCCAAAGGAGAATCAATAGTCGTTTCAGGCGATCGTTCTCCCTCCCCTCCCCCACATACATTGCTTCACCACCTATAAACACCAATAGAAGCTCAGAGAGTACCATGCCATCGAATTCTCCACCCGTGGCCAGACGTCTGTTGGCCGAAGAAGATTTGAACGCACGTACTAGTATGGAAAGCAGTTCTAATTGCGACCGCACTATGGAGAAACAAAATAGCAAAGCTATCGGCGCTCCTCTACTCTCCACTGTCGATGATGCCCTATTGGCAGCTTCCGGATCTCCAGATCGTCAGAATGACTTGATCTTTGTTGCAAAATCTTCAAGTTCTTCCGAATCTGAAGATTTTCCCCAGGAACAAAGAACTGACAAATCCCCGGTTCAAAATCAAACACTCCCAATGCTGAGTCGAGGGATCAGCATTCCAACGCCAGCCGTCAACAAACGCAGCACTTCATTGAGTTATCAGCAGATCAAAGAATATGATGTAGCCGTTCCATTTGGTCGGCCTCTCCGAGAAATTGAAGACAGTCCATTTGTGAAGACCGACCGACGTTCAGAATTAGAACCTAAGTCCGCAACGACGTCTGACCCGAAAAATGCTGAGGACGACGAAGAAGCGTTCCTTCCAGACGATTTTCCGAAACCAGCAATCGCATACTCTGAGGAGGAGCTTCTCAAAAAGATCGAGGATGCAAAGAAAGCGATTTTGGAAGAAGCTCGACGAGATTTTGATATGAAGGTTAGCGAGCTAGAACGAGCATACGACACTTCGCTCATGGAACATGGTCTAGAGTGGCGTCGAGAAAAGGAAGCAGAGCGCGAACGTCTGACAATGCGTCTGATTGAAGAGAAAAAGAAAACATCACAACAACATCAAGAGCTGCTTCATAAGAATCAGTTGTTGGAGGAGTTCAAGCGAAAGATCGAAGAATTAGAGGAAAAAGAGAAGAATAACAACGTTGTCCAAGATGAAACCCTGATGGCACAAGAGCTTTATAAGAATCAGCTTCAAGAAAAGATCACATCTATGCAACAGTATCTTTCGGACCTTCATAACGAGAAAAACAGCAGCGATGCTATGGTTTTGGAGCTATGTGCTCTAAAGAAGAACAAAGAAACAGCTGAAGAGCAAACCCAGGAGCTCAAAGCGAAAATGGAAATGTTGGTCGAGGGTTTGAACTCTCAACTCCTTGCCACTACAAAAGAGCTTGAGGATGTAAAAGAGCGTTATGTGATTGATTCGAACATGAAGGAGAAAAATGAAGAATTGAGTCGTCAAGTCGCAGATTTAAATGAGAGGCTTCGAGTTCGAACTGAGTCTAACAACGAAGCTCTTGGTCGACTCCATGCAGCTGAGGAAGCAATCACATTATTGAAGACGCAGCTTTACGAAATCTCTGAAGAAAAGCAAGAGGCGATCAACGAATTGAAAGCAGCCAACGCCGAAAATGAGCATCTTCGTGGTCTTAGGTGCGAAGAAGAAAAAGAAGTAGAAGCACTACGACTTCAAATGGAGCGAGTGGATGAACAATACCGAGCGGTTTTGTATTCTCCACAAAAGACTCCGGGAGAGCTGCCCCCAGAATCTCCCTGCAGTCAGGTGGATATTCTTCGCATCGACAATAACAAATTTCATGAACAGCTCAAAGCCATGGGAAAGGTAAGGTCATTCATCAAAGGCACTTGTCATAAACATGTTTGAGGCCCAACTCACTCTTTGTCATCTGCTACGTACTCCATGAAGGTGTTGAAACGCTACAAGGCCGAGCGTGACGAAATCAAATCAAAGATTGTTCAAACAGTCGAAATCGCTGTGAAACAAGCGAAGGAAGATTTACAAAAGAAACTCAAGGCTTCCACCGACGAGTTGACACGCATTACGGACGAAACGGAAGACCTGAGAAAGAAATTTTCAGACGAGGTAGCAAAGCAGGTGGAAAAAGACCATACGATGGTAGAGTTGAAAGAAACCTATCATTTGGAAAAGGAACAAATGATAGCTTGTCATCAGGAAGCAATTCAAAAATTGGAGGGCGAAATTGCTATCATCGTATCCAAATCCAAGGAATATGCAGCTCAGATCGAGGTAAGAAGTGGCGAATTCGAAAAGCTCCAAAGACAGATGACTCGCATGCAAGAGCTCCACAAAGAAGAACTCGAGCTTTTGAAGCATGAAGTGAGCCAAGAAACTAGGGTCGAGCTCCAAAAAGAAATTCAAATGCTGCAATCAAAGCTTACTATAGCTGAGACGGAAAGAGACGACTTGAGCAAGAAATTCATTAACCTTGAGAGTCGCTTTGGAGAAATTCAAGCCCAGCATGACAAGGACAAGCTTGACGCTGACCGCCGTCTTACTGAGATAAAGTCTCAGCACCGGAAAGAAATCGACGAGCTAACAGCGGAGCTGGATCTTATCGAAGCAGAAAATATTGAACATATCCGGAAGCTGCAAGAGTCGCTGAAGGACAAAGATACTGTCATTTCAGCAATGGGATCCCAACTTGCGGAATCCGAGTCTCGATTTTCAGCAAGCAACGACAACCAAAACATGCAGCAACGAAAAATTGAACAGCTTGAAGAAAGTTTGAATAAAGCAATTGAAGAGAAAGTAGCAAAAGAGCGCGAGCTCGCAAATCAACTTGTTTTGAAAGAACAGGCCATTGAAGATGTCGCCAATGAACTGACTTCAAGAGCAGAGAGACAGTTCGAAGAACGCAACGAACTTTATCGAGTGTTGAAGAAGAAGTTTGACGAAGCCACTTCAAAGGTATCCGTACTCGAAAGAGACTTACGTTTCGCAACGAAAGAGGTAGAAGAATTGAAGCATCGCCATGAAGCTAGAGAAGCCGATTTGAGGGACGAACTGGCACAAATGAAAGCGGACATTGCGAAAAGAGATGCTGATCTTTCCCGAGCAGTAACGAATCATAGAGCTGAACTCCAGCGCGCGAAGGAAGAATTGGATGCAGCTAAGGCAACTAGCCAGCAGTTACAGAAATCTCTTGCCATTGTCGTCAACGAGAAGGAGATATTGAACGCAGAAGTTATTGGTCTGAAGAGTGTTTCTGAAGAACTGATGGCCATCGTAGAAGAAAAGGGACTGGCTTGATCGTGAAACAGTTGAATGATCCCATAACTTATATATAATAGGCACTCTCTAGTAGGTAGTATGAGAAAGTAACACTATAATTTGATCAATTTCACCGAATTTGCTACTAATTTGTTGTTGTTTCGAAGTTGCTAGCTAAAGTAGATGGCTTTTGTGACTCTTGATGCAAGACTGGTTCTCAGTATCATCTTGGTTCAGGTCCAGTTGTTGGAGCTGGTTGTAGGTGCTACCTCAACTACAGGGGTACTACGTAGATTCCGGTAGGTTCTGAATGGTAAAATACTACCATAGTAGACTACCGTACCGTTAATACGAAGTGAACCGTACCAGTAGTCTACTCTTAGACTACTACTTCGCGTGTATTATTTTATTACTGACACTGAAGTCCTTTTCGTGGTCGTTCATTAATAATTGTTTAGTACTATATTGATATTATACTTGGTAGTATTAATTATTGACAATTATTACGGTTTATTTCAAAATATCTGAGAAAATACGAATGTCATCCAAGGTTCCCCAGGTTGCTCCGCAAAGTTTTATCATTCCCCCCATCGTTGGTCGCAGAGGTCGGTCAGAGATGATGAGCGCGACAATGATTGATGTGATGATGTTGTGAAAAAAAAATTTGAAGCGACGAAGAAGCGAGAGGGAAATCTGTTCTTCCAACCGCTGTACAGCGCTGCGTACGAGTTTTGTTCCTGCGCTGAAGATGATGATACATCTGCCAATTGATGATAACAGTGAATGATTACAGTAGAAAACTACTTCGCAATAACTTGTCCAAATAGTAGTGCTTATCAAAAAATTTGAACCACAATGATTCGTCGACGGGGACCAGAAGAGGAAGAAATCTCTTCATCCGACGAGGAGGATGCCTTTGCTGCTCTCTCTCGAAACACTGAGGCAAAAAGAAGTCGAGTCGAGAGTACAAGTGATGTTTCCGTCCCCGACTATGGGAGAAAAACTTCGTTTGGTGCTACGGACTCTACAGAGATCAGGACTCTGCAAACGAAAAAACCAGCAGATTCGGCCACCTGCATGGCGACAGAACCATGCCACTCGAAACTCCCCCTTTCCGTAACTTCCTCAATGAAGCGCCACCATAAACCAAGCGATACACGAAAGGCAAAAATGGAAGCTCTCCTCATGGAGTTAGAAGTCGAAAAGGGAAAACAGAAGAATCGGGATCCTCGTCGCTTTGAGCATGAGAAAAAAGGAAGTTTCGTAGGACCGGGAGAGGAAAAGCTAACCTCGAATTTGTTCGTTGGAAACCTTGCTCCTTCAATCACAGAAGAAGACTTGTCGAATCTCTTCTCTCAATTTGGCGACTTGTATAGTTTAAAAATCATGTGGCCGAGAACCATGGAAGAACGGCAACGTGGAAGAAACACAGGCTTTGTCTGCTTCATGAATAGGGAAGATGCTGAGGAAGCTCTGGAAAGCTGTAATGACACGGATCCCTTCAACGTCGGAAGACTCTTAGCAATGGGCTGGGGGAAGAATGTAAAGAAGAATGTTAGGCGAGGAACAGGAGGACTTGTTGAATCATTCACCCCAAGAGAATTCGGTGGACCGAATGAATCGAAAAGCACGAATCGCGACGGAAATCACATGAGGACGGAAGGAAATGATGAACGAATGAGACCAGATGGACTTCCTCGTTTTATCCTACTCGGCAACCACATGTATGATCGATCAATTCCTGATCCATATGATCCAAAACTGCATTCATCTGGATCCATTCGAATTGAAGCTCCGACAGATCCCGACAGGTTTCAATTCATTAGCCTTGTCGCATTTTACGTTGCAAAGGACGGTGTGGCTGTCGAGAAGCGATTACGTAGCGAAGAAGAAGGGAATGCGCTTTTTAATTTTTTGACGCTCGACAACGCTGATGAAAGGCAACGAAAAGATTACTTTTTTTACCGGTGGAGAGTGTATGCCTTCGCTCAGGGCGACGCATTTTTCTCCTGGAGGACAGACCCGTTTGTCATGTTCCATCCAAATGGACGGTACTGGATACCTCCCCCATTAATGAACAATGCAACTGATCATGAGAGAGACCTCATTGGAGAAGGACAGCAACGACAGAGACACGATTTCCAACCTCGAACCAAAACTCGCCATATGGCAACTGGGAGACAGATTGAACGGGCTCGAATGTTTCGCCGAAAAGGTCTTGGTCTACATCGCGAAGACCCTTCTAATTTGGATCCAAAGGAACAAATAGAGTTTGATCTGCTGGTTCGAAAGAATCTCACACTCTCACGAGAGCGAATCTGCCGTGCAATGGCTTTTTGCTTCGATAAATGTCTTGCTGCCAAGCAAATTTCTGGACTTCTAAAGGACGCATTATTGGATGAATCGATTTCTGTTACGATTGATATGAGAATCGCGAGACTATTTCTTCTGTCTGATGTTTTATTTAACTCGCAGCAGCCTGGGATACGGAATGCCTTCATGTATAGAACTACTATAGAGTCGATGGCCCCAGATATCTTCTCAGGCTTGGGAAAATACCGTGAAAGCAGTATTGGTCGAATGACGGTCAACAAACTCAGGAAAGCAGTTTCAGCTGTGCTTGGAGCGTGGACTGACTGGGGTGTTTACAATGCTGCATTCATGGACGAGCTGGAAGCACACTTTGAAGGCAGAGAAATTGAACGCCATAGCATGGTCATTGCTAACACATGCCACGAAGAAGAAGATAGAAAAAATGAAGGGAAAACGAAGATTAGATCTCGCATGTCGGATTGCGACGCCTACTTCAAAGAAGCAGTAGTTTCGAGCATTGCCAGGGACAGCAACGACAAGATTGGTGACGAGCACACGGTGGGTGAAAACGTTCCCTCTCTAGGGAATGCCAGGCCATTGGTCTCAGGATTGGTCGGAGATTCCACGGAGGACCTGGATGGCGAGCCCATTGGCTCGGACGTCGAAGATCTAAATGGCGAAGAAGTTCACATCGAAGATATTGATGGCGAGGAATTCGATGATGATGAATGCCAGGCATTTGAGGATGGCAAAGACGTGCAAGATGACGTCAAACTGCCGCCGAATAGTGAGGTAACAAATGACGATCTTTAAAAAGTCCTTGGAACCAAGGAGGAAGCGGTCATCAAGTCACTTCTGAGATTTATCCCTACTTTTTCTACGATCCTGAGCTTTCTTCCTGCTCGTTTGAAAGGCAGTAAGCTTTTCCTTCATGTCATTCAAAACGACTTGGTGTCGTGCAAGTACGGCACCGTCAGAAATGTCTTCATCGTCTGAAGATTCATCGACACTCACAGTCAAAGTTGGGGGTGAACTGAGCTTTCGTACGACCGGTGCAAAGATGGTTCTCTCTTTCACTGATATCTTCTTGTTTTCCACCTCTTGCTTCTCTCTCAACGTGCCCTGAAGCTGCACTTGCTGAAATATTCCAGCGACATCTTTCCAAGGAATCTCTCTGGTGCTTTTGCGGGACCCTTTCACATCGCATTCCTTTTCAGATGAGATAGCTGTTTGTTCATTTTGTGTCAAGTTTTGTTGGGCAGAATTTTGGCCCCGAAGGCCTTTCCCTCCTCTCCCTGAGATCCTCATCACAGCTGCACCTTGGGCGAGGGAGAGCGACCTTGTCTTTGTACTTTTATTGTGTCGACCATATGGAGAATTGTCAACATCATCTGTTTTCCATTCCAAAGGTGGACAAGTATGCTTTGGGTCATATAATGAAGTGCTTGTTGCTGCAGCGGCACCACTGCCTTGATGGACGAAGGCATCAGAAAAAGAACGCCGTCTTTGTGATGATCCTCGCGGAGTCGAAGACCCTGCTCTGGCGGTGGAGGATGAGGTGGACAAAGCACCTTGGTCAATGTAAGGACCTGCAATAGGAGTGCCTCCCTTGATATTGTGTCGTTCTTGGAGTTTTTTCAAAGACTTCTGAATCATGGCTCGAGCGTGAGCTCGTCTCATCATCTCATCTCCGGTCAAACTTTCTGTAAAGCCTACAGCTGGGCGGCAAGGGTCCTCCCAGGCGTATGACTCGTCGGTGAAGACGTCATAAGGAATCATCGTAGAAACGTTGTATTTCTCATTCTGTACAACCTCGAAAAGAGACCCATGACCTAGCGCCTCTCCCGCTCGAACCATTGCACTTACATATGAATGTGAGAAGCTAAATGACATTGTTGCTTTTCTTGAGATGATGCTTGCCAAAAGCGTGCGCTCTTGCGACTTGCAGTACAACGCACACTTTCGTACCTCATCCAAATATGATATTCTGTCATGAAATGTTGGCAGCAGCCGGTCCTATGATTTGATTAGCGCAAAGATTTGATGAGCTACAACAATCAAACATTCAAAAAAGGAGTACACAACAAATCCATCTCGTACAGCTTACCACATCATCATTTAAAGAAAATGATGTATTCAAGGCCATGCTAACACAGCGGGACGCAAGAATATCAACTTTTGCAGCAGATGCCCTCAAGTTCTCCAGATCAGAACCTTGAACTCCCTTACCAGGAATGTTCTTACTCTTGTGCAGTATGATGGCAGAGACGAGAGAGTTTGGTGCTCGACTAGACAACTCTTGGGTGACCTGCTCTGAAAGGGCGGACACAGCTTTGTTCACAGCAGCATCAACAAACCATTTGCAATCTGGGTCAACATCAATTCTACCACTCTTTGCAAAAGCTCTCTGGAAGAAATCCTCATTGTTCTGCCAGAGCCAGATCATAATTACAGCTGCAATTACATCTCTGGAAGATGGTGGAAGGCAACCAGCTCCCCCGGTCTTGAACAGCGGATGATTCATGCGATCCTTGAGCCGATGCATTACCATCACT
The DNA here is from genome assembly GCA_019154785.2 of Nitzschia inconspicua. NCBI lineage: Eukaryota > Bacillariophyta > Bacillariophyceae > Bacillariales > Bacillariaceae > Nitzschia > Nitzschia inconspicua. Next base: position 4,348,766 of record JAGRRH010000017.1, read on the forward strand.
TTTGGGATTGGAACGGAAAAACCCACCGATATGATGTAATCAATGAGGCGATATCCTTCCTCTCCAGGCATTGCTACAAACGATTTAGACATAACCTCATGGCATCTTCCTTCCATAACATTGGCTGCAACTTCTGTTGATATGTCATCAGGGGTGGGTGGAGCAAAAAACGTGAGCCCAGGTACTGCTTTGGTATGGTTAGCATCACTGGAGGTGGACGAATCCATGCCATGTGGTACTGGATGTTCTGATGAACCTTTGACAGGGGTTGGTTGAGAATCTTTGTTTGATGTAGTCGTGGGGCGATTTCGTTTATTCTGCACTTCTGTGTCTGACAGGAGGATTGGGGACTTGCGCTTCTTTCCTGTGTCATTGGAATTGGCTGTATCTTGGTCGCGTTTGGGCACCATCTCATACATCTTTTCGGTTCCAGGAACAAGTTTATCCAATTCTTTAGCGCTACCTGGGCCATTTTCTACTGAGGGGAGTGTTTCAGCTGGAGTTGACTGCATTTGTTGGGTTGGAACATTGCTTGATGGCTGACCTGTTGTTCCTGTTTGCAATGACATTTGCTGCATTCCATTTTGACCCATGAATGCAGCTCCTGAGTGATTCAACAAATGAGTTGCCAGATGTGGATACCCTGGTGTAACATAGGGATGTGCTCCATTTGTGGCCCCTCCCATCATCACAACTGCTTGTTGTTGTCGTTGGGCTGCAGCTGCATGGGCCACAAAACTACGATGCTCGCGTGCCATCAAGGCCCTGGTATGATCCTGAACTGTTAAAGGTACCATGGTGTGTCGATGTTGGTTCAAACCAAGGGCAGCTAGAGAATGTGAGGATGCAACAGCTGCAGCAGCTGATGACCAGTCATATGCTGCTTGCTGCGGATGAAGCCCTCCGATATAATCAGAAAGATCACCAGCTGTGGGGAGACTACTATTTGGGAGCATTGACACCCTCAGTTGATGTGCAAGCTGGAATGCATTTGTTTGATGGTAGTGTTCTGGGAGAAGCTGTTGCTGTCCGTTTCTCCCTTGAGAACCCCCGGTTGTGTTTGACATCATTGGGTTTTGAAGCAGGACTAAAGGTTGCTGGGAACGATCGTCCCACAGGACATTCTGGTAGCCACCAGTGGATGTTGCCATTGATTGATTCTGCAGGCCAGCTCCAGACAAGGCCGAGAGTGAGCCAGCCGCTAGAGAGGGTGGAAGAATAGAGCTCTTTCCATTGCTACTTGTCTCCGGGTGGCTCGCTGTTTGTTGTGGCTCCTGTCCTTTTCCAGCAGTGCTTGCAGCTTCACCACCTCCACCGCGTAGGCAGACTGTTTCAATGACTGGCCTCTCAGACATGACTGTTGAACGCAATGTACCTCTTTCTTGGGCTCCAGCATTAGAATTTTTGTCTTTGTCCTGGATTTCACTGCTCAATGGAAGAGGGGTTGAGAACCGTGATTCCAGATCTCTGAGAATTTCTAATGAATCAAACAAAGGACCAGATTCTACTACAATGCCATTCTCTTTCATTTTCACTTGATCAAACAAAGAAGAAACTCGAGTCTCCTGGTTGTGGGAAGTTTCCTTTGGGTAAGCTGCAACAGGTGACAATGTAACAAGGCCGACAGCTTTCATGACATTCAACACTAGTGTTGGATGCATAGAATCCCTCAAAATTGTCTGATTGGGCTCAGCAACAATCACATTGCTATCAGAGAATCCACACAAAAACTCTATTTCAGTGATTCTTCTTTTCTTGCTAGGAGGACCGGATCCCTGAGCAGATATTTGTGGAAATGACTCATCAAATTGGCGCAGAGTTCTTTGCATTGCCAATTTCGCCCGTGGCGTTGCTGCTTTGGATCTTGTTGGGAGAAAGATGCGCTGTTGTTGTCTCTGTTCCTTCAAAGTTGGAATACTTGGAAGAGCAAAATGAGAAATGGTGCCATCACCTACAGTGCTCCCGGTTGCTTTGCGACGACCTCCAAGTGAGTTCGGAAAGGGATGCTTGAATCGATTGGGGGTGTTTTTATGGTATTGGATTGTGTGAGTAATCTGTGTCTCTACACAGCTTTCCATCATCGCCAATGTGGAAGCACTATACTTGGTATCATTCCTTAGTTCTTCGTGTATTGGGTTCAAGCTCAGTAATGTGTTCATTGACATTGTTGCTTGTACACGTGCTCGGATGGCTTTCGCACTAGCTGCAGAGTGAACAGCATTTGATTTGGATGGGTTTCCTGCCGTTGCTAGTTTTTTGGTTCCGGGTAGCTTTCCCGTAACGGTGTTTTGACTATCATTTGTCAAAGGAGAGGGTTTTGGAGACAATTGAGGAGATAATGTGGAACTTGTGCGCTGCGGTACTGTCGGGGAACTTGCAGTCTCTGGATGAGCAACTGATGGCCTTTTCCAGTAATGGCTGTCGAAGTGAAGGTGCGGAAGTGGCAATACATTGAAATTATCAGGCTGCTCCCGACTTTGTTTTCTTTCACGCTCGGCTCTCAAAGCCTGTCCTCTTCGGGCGCGTTCTAATATGCCTTCTCCGGCAGTTGCTGCGGCCGCGCTGATCCCTCGAACCCTTTGTCCAGTGGCTGGATCAATAGGCCCCCTTTCATTGTACATGCTCATATCAATATCGAGAGCATTCGATTCGGGCAGAACAATGAGACTCAGTCCAGAAGTGATATACATCAGTGGCTCACCACTCTCTGCGTTTGGAGTAGATGAAAAATTCGTTGATGGTTTGTCATCTGATGAAGGGTTATTGATTTCACTTTTTTCTGTGGCATCAGTTTCGTTGGTGACCTTTTGCGAGTCCTTTTTCTCCAAGTCTTTCTCTGCCTTTGTGCGTTTCATTTCCACTTGCAACTTTTTGTACATGCCCTTTGGATCTTTTTTCAATGTTTCTACAATCTCTTCCGTCTGTGGTGGCGGCTTGAGGCAGACCCGATATTTGCTGTACACTTGGTTCGTGAATGCAGCTCTCAGCTGTCGAGTCTGATCGAGAGCAATTCGCAGTCTCTTCCGAGCATCTTCCAATGACGTATCGGAGTTAATAATGTATGGTGGATATCTGTCGGAGAGGGGCGCACGTTGTCTTCGAATACTTTCCTCTCTTTCGCTAATCAGCGACGAATGTTGATTAGTGAATTCATTGGGTGCAGCAGCAGATTTATACGAGCTCGCCGTCGCAGATGTTGGCTTTGGTTGTGATGCGACAAACGATCCAGGGCTTCTCACAGGTGCATCTCGCGATTCTACGCTTGACGGGTTGACAAGTTTGGATGTTGGAAGATTTTGTTGTGACGGAGCGTTTTTGTGGATGGCCGATAATGGTCCATTGTAAGGATTGAAAACCATGCTCGGCATTTGAGCCTTCCCGGAACCCACAGCACTATCATTTGAGGCCTTCATTATTGGAACGGATGGTAGCGACTTCGTTTGATCCGACTTTTTCGGTTCTCCCATACTTTGACTTGTGGCAGTTTTGGTAACAATGGGAACATTCGACATGGTAGCTTTTGAGCTTTCACTCCGACCAGCTACAACGGTGCCCTTGGAGACTAGAGGACCCTTGGGTATATCTACGGTTACCCTATCATTTCCTGTATTGATCGTTGGTGAGCTTGTTATCACTTTCAGGGAAACGCCAGCAGACGATGTGTTGTCTGTTGTTGTAATTGCCCCTTTTGAGGTAACAGTTAAAACTCCTCCTCCATGATCGGTTTTACCGTCCATGACACTGACATCGGAAAATGTCGTTGTTTTTGATGACGGAGGTGATCTCATATTATTTCGTATTTCTGACGTCTTTGGACAGTCGATAGCAGAAGCAGTCGTATCTGGACCTTTTGTCACCGTCTCCGTTGTTTTCCCGTTGATGACTGGGCTAGTGACAGTTTCATGCTCGGGTTGTTCCTCCGTCCCTGCGGCTTTGACAGCCGCTTCATTGGCTTCTGCCATTGATATTCCAAGAAAGAGGGTCTTTGTTATGGCATACGTCCTGTCCTTGAAGAGTAAATTGCTGTGGAAACAGAGCCATTTGAGGCATCCACAAATCGAAGGTCCGTCAGCACCCTACCGGCGTTTCCTCGTACATTCTCCGTACAATTTTTCCTGCGGATTACACTTACTACGGTAGTCGTACCTACTACTAGCTACCTAGGTAGTTCGCGCATTCACTGTCAAGCATGGATGAAAAGAGAAAGGATCCTTTTAGTACATGTCGTATGATACCGGTAGAGTACACAAGAGAAAAGGAGACTTGTACATAGTCTGTCTGTCACCAGTATCATGACTGTACCAGTCTTCGAGTCTACTACGGTACCGGTAGACTACCGTACCTGGTATCATACCTGTTGTCAGCACTCTTACCTGTACCCTACTATCGGTACTGTCGTATTACGATTACGGTACCGTACCAGGTATCATACACCGGTACTGCATGGTACGACGGACGTACGACTACCAGTATTACCGACAGTACTCCGTACAAAAACTATGGTACTACCGGACCTGGTACTACTACCGTAGTCTGTAGTCGTATCAAAGACCAGTTCGAAATGAGTACTACTCCGGAGTCCGGAGTAAATTATGTTATTGACATAGCTATCCTACTAGTAGTTCGTATTTTTTGGTGTCTTGTCTGGAGATTGCACAATACACATATAATGGAAGATGCTATGTCCAATTATTGTAAGAACACGAATCGTAAATGTGAATTGTGACGTTTGAACAACAACTAAAAGAGGGGATTCAACGTGATGGACTGGATGCTTTACTATGACATTCTTTGCTTCTTACTCGCACTCATCGATTTTCTCTCTGCCTCCCTCTTCTTGTGAGCATCATATGCTTGCTTCATTCGATTCATATTTTCTTTGGAAACTTCCAAGTGATCTACGATTGGCTTGGGGTATTCCTTACCAAGGTTGACACCAGCTTTTTCAAGAACTCCACTCGGAGCCTCCCACGGACAGTAGATGTATTTACTCGGAACATTTCTGAGCTCGGGAACAAACTTTCGAATGTAGTTGCCATTCGGATCGTTCTTCATTTGGAAGGTAATCGGAGAATAGCACCTGAAGTATTGATAGAAGAAGCCACTGCAAGAAAGCCATAGCCAATTGAAGCCATTTAGTGCATAATCAGCGTCCAGCAGCTCCGCCTCAAAATGCTTTGCTCCCTCTTCCCAGGATTGCCACAAATCACCACGAGTCAAAAAGCACGCGACTGCATGCCTTCCCAAATGATGAATCCAGCCCTCCTGACGCAGCTGCCTCATGGTTGCATCAATCCAAGGAAATCCTGTCTGTCCCTTCTTCCAAGCTTCCAGTAGTTGCGGGTCATCGTCCCAAGGAACGTTTCGACAATATTTGTTCCCATCGATCTTATTCCAACATCCCGGGCTTTCTCTGTTGGCGTCGTGAGCCATGAGATTGTTAAAGTCGCGCCACAACATTTGTCCATGCAACGAAACGGGGGGCTTGGAACGTCCGTTAGTGGTGGCTTTCGAGATGGCTTCATCCAATGCTGTCCAAACTTCGCGAGGTGACAGACATCCCCAAGATAAATAAGGTGAAAGAGCTGTCGTGGAAGGCTTGATCGATGTACAGCTCGTTTGGGGCTTTTCAAACGTTGCGACCCAATTGGAGTCCTTTAATGACTCTTTCAGAGCTTTTCTAGCAATGGTTTCTCCTCCGCGAACCGCTGGAGTCAAGTTTCTACAGTCGTTAGCTCCCCATACATATTCCACCTGATCTTTAGGAATTTCTCGAGGCCACGGCAGATCAGTCGGACGCTTGGGTGGTAGAAATTCTCCATCATACAAGTTTTCTTCCTTCATGTCGGGAATATTAGGGTTAGGGTTGGGGGTTGGGGTTAGGGTTGGGGTTAGGGTTGGGGTTAGGGTTGGGGTTAGGTTAGGTTGGGGTTAGGGTTTGGGTTAGGGTTTGGGGTTAGGGTTGGGGTTGGGTTGGGGGTTAGGGTTGGGGTTAGGGTTGGGGTTAGGGTTGGGGTTAGGGTTGGGTTAGGGTTGGGGTTAGGGTTGGGGTTAGGGTTGGGGTTAGGGTTGGGGTTAGGGTTGGGGTTAGGGTTGGGTTAGG
>JAGRRH010000063.1:0-91226 GCA_019154785.2 Nitzschia inconspicua
TCATGGATTGAGGTGTAATTTCGGATATAAAGCAGAGATCAGTATCCAGTACAGTCGTAGTTCTTGAAGAAGTTGATCGACGACTAAAAATGTTGAAAGAAAGTACATCAGTAATAACTGTAATAAATAATGTGGAAGGGAATTTGACTGTGAGATTGTCGAGGATTCACAGTCAGTGACTGTGCGGCTACGGTACTACCATGTGACATGGACGTCGTACCATTGGGTACTTGGAGTACCTACGGTAGGTAACTGTAAGTCCTTCTGGAGTACGGTACAACGGTACGACACGTAAAAACTTACAGGTGTATGATACGAGTCCATCAAAACAATAAATATTGTTTTGATGGACTAAACTGTAGTATTATACTACAGTTTAGTATAAACATTATGATGTGAGATGTTTATGAAAACATCTATCTTTCGTGTAGTATATTATGATAAGAATCAGGAAATAACACTACCGGTACGCGTACCTACAGTAGCCGTTGTACTACGTAGCACTACCATACATACATTACTACCTAACTACCACGGAGTTTCATACGGAGGAAATCTACGAGTAGGTACGTAACTGTAAGTGTAATTTAAACGACAACTATTGTCAGTTAAATTACAGCTGCTGCGGTTGCCTTGCTTGGAAGAAAATCGTTTGACGTACTTTTTTCGACACAAAACAGAACCACAAGCAATCATTTCTTTGAAAGCCGATCGAGGACGAGAGAGTGCTGTTGCGGCTGCAGTTTTATGAGATTGTTGTCTTCGTTAACATGTCATCGTCTTCTTTTGTCGAAAGACATCCGGACTTTGTCCTGAAGCTCAAAATAACGGCCGCTGATGGTAAGACTAACGATAACGTACGGGGAAGACCTTTCGGATTTTGTTGTTATTGTCAAGTTTGACAGCAAGTGACGTTGAAGTGTGTTGGTGTGTGTAGTGTATAGGAAACGCACTGTTCCGTACAGCGTCCATTACATAGAAAAAACATTCTAACGCTACTATGTTCGGACGATGTCGCTGCATCCATTCGTTGCAGGTCAGACCGAAATTCGTCGCATCCGTTTGCCTCGTATCGTAGACGGTGAAGGGAAAGTGTCGTACGAAGAACTTGTAGGCTTGATCGTCGCTTTTAGTGTTCCCGAGGTACGCTCCCCCAAGAGTAGTCGATACAAGGTCTCTTTGACGTACAGTGATGTCGATGGTACGTAAAAAGCGCTACATTGAACGGTGCAGCCGTTTCTTCGGTTTCTTCCATTGTATGGTTGTATGTCATGAAAATTCCTTTTCTAACACGAGCGAAATCACATTCTTCTTACCACGTCTTCATTTTAGGCGATTCGGTCACCATCGCATCCTCTGAAGAACTATTGGATGCCTGTGAACAATATGCCGACCAAAAGTTATTGCGAATCACCACCAATTTCAAAAAGCCCAACACAACAGTGGCGCCAGCTACTGCAGCCGTTCGTGCTTCGTGTAAACGCACAATGTTCGTAGAGACACCAAGAACGGGTACTAACATTGCGTCCCAAGCAAGCCAGAAGGCAGATAAGCGCATCAGGATGTCATCCAAAAAGCCACAACTCCCACTCTATCGACTAGAGACACAGGGAAAGGATCATTTGGCGGTAATTGTCGGAGGCAGAAAAGGGTGCACTTACTGCAAATATAAACGGGCGCTAGCCAAGCTCAATGACAAGGGGACGCTCCCTTCTGTTTCTAAAATTGGTAGGAAGTGTTTAGCATGTGGAGATCATCTTTGTAAGTCTCATTTTGATGTGTTTCATAAAGCGGAATGACGACGCGGTAAAAACACGCGCAACAGCCCAGAGCTAGTGGGTGGGGCAAAGCATGCAACAGCTTTCCAACCAATCAGTACTCTGTTGCCCAAAACTCAGAACTGGAAAGGCGAAAAACATCACGAATGAGAAAAAGTCACAAACAGTAAATGTCAGATATGGCATGGTCTCCCAAAAACACTGCTGGAAAGGTAGCAATAACAACGGGTGTTGATATCTTCTACCTGTTGCAACGCAATAGGGCGGATTGTAAGTGTAAAAGAAACCTTCCAAATCAGTGCTTGACACATGGCTGAGTTATGATACCATTTCTTCGAAAGAAATGATTTCTCCCAAAGAAATGTCAGTGCCCACCACAACTCCATCAAGAATCATGCAAAGGCAATCTTCCTCCTCTCTCTTGCCCCCTTCCAACTAAAAAAGAGAAACACAAATCATTCTGGTCAGAAAACAGTGAGAATAATTGATGCCTCCATTAGTAGGGGTATCATCGTTCCTAGCACAAGGACTAGATTCTAAAACACAAGCTGGTTATTTTAACCTTTCTATTTCTTTCTCACAACTTGCAACCAATGAACTAATGGCACTACGGCTATCATCTGATAACCAAAAGCTTGGAGTTCATCGAGTAGGTACTTGAACTGTCTACTGTTCTGTGATAATGGCCCACTGAACGTGGTTGTGCTCCGCATTACAACAGATAGTACAGTTAGGCAGAACTGCTGGAAATCCAGCCAGAGAGCACAGCCAAGTAGTTGAAACAGCTTGTGAAAGTGATATCCCAATTCATGCAAAGGAGAGCACATTGAGTCAGGTGAAGAAAGCATTTTCTTATTTCAAGCCTCATCATCATGTTTCACCCCCTGGAACATCAAAGCAGAGTACGGCAATCCAACAAGATTGCCCTGTCATTGGTGATGTGAGGAAATGGGGGAAAACAAACCAAGCCAAAGGGACATGAGGCAACCTGAATACCTAACCCTTGTTGAGCTTCAACCAACACTGTCTTTCCTTTACAGGGCCAGACTCTCCACTATGATGAAATACAGTCTCACATTCTTGGATGCATTCATGGCATGTCACACGTTATATCGATAATAAAATCTATTTTATGGCTATGCCAACTACTAGCTACCAGCAGTTCCGTATCTAAGAAGTTGACTCACCAGCCGGGCCCCGAAGGGCGAGGCACTGCAGGGAGTGACTGGAGATCACTCCAGGGATGTGGTAATGGTAATAAAACCTCCTACGTGAGGAGGAAAAGTTCATCTGGGTGGAGAGGAGGTGATGTGAGATGGGTATGAGCATATTTATGCGTTTGTGTGTTTGTTTGTTTTTCAGTGGGTTTTGGCATGTCACACATTATAGATATACTGGAACGTGATCGCAGGGGAGATTCTCTGATTTTGTATTCTAAATGAAGATTACCGGGATCAAGAATGTAAGTGAGGAAAGAGACTGTCCCATGTTACTGGAGATTGTTTGCCTTGATTGCCCATGAACTGTTGGAATAAATGTGATGGCTGATATGGTGAATTGTAGATAATGCATAAATTGATGAACAAGATGAAGAAAAATTACATACGAACAGTAAAAATAGCCTGGTGATCGCAATGTTGCTATTACACAAAGTCGAAAATAAGGAAAATGCTACTCGCTGGTAATACACAGTATTTTTAATAGAATGCCATCCAATAATTACGATCGTTGTAGTAATGAAGCACAGACGTATGTAGGAGTGCCTTGTCCAGGCAGATCACAACATGAGATAATAGATACACATTTGATCCTCTTTAGACATTGCTTGGTCTAACCAAGTTTCGTGGATTCCAGTTGAAACCAATCGAATTCAATGCTGTAATACGCTCATCAGTCATGGTACTCTTCTCTCCTCTTATCAAAAGCACATACTGGCGCCGTTGGTGCTTGATCCATAGATTTAAAGATCCATCTCTAAACTTGGGGGGGATCCTGCAATGCCCATTGGCCAAGCTGAAATCCTTGAGAGTCTCAAAGCGCGCCTGCCAAGCAGCATGGTGAGACTCAAAGATGAAGCCCACCTCTAGCAATTGCTTTTCGCGCTCGTCAGTCAAAGTTGAATGGCATCCCAATTGCTTTCTCTTGTACTGGTGTCTTTGTCTCTTGACCCATTGGGCCAACTTTTGGTTGGGTGGGTACGAATGACGGACCAGTAGATGGCTGTGTTCTTGGTGAAAGAGAAGGAGCTCTTGGAATTGGCCATCCCACTGATATTTCTGGTTCTTGTGGAATCGAATAGAAGCAGAAGAACTATCACTTGTATTTGGAAGGGAAGTATTTTCACCAAACAAAACTGATACATCGAATGGTTTCATTTCAGGCTCAGTAGAACACTCCTTGGAAAAATTCCCTGTAATCATGATTCCAAAGTTTGCCTGATGGAGATTGAGGGTTTCATCATCCATACGCAAAAAGAGATTGGAAAAGGATGGCTCTGCGGATGCACCGAAGTGATCAGTTGTGCTGGTGTTTGGGTGTATCTTTTGTTCTTGGTGGTTGTTCTTCATGGAGCAATACAGTTTGCGAATCACTATTTCATGATCTGGTCGAATAGGCGTTGGTTCGAGAACGGTGTCGAAAGCATTCAAGTTGCTGTGGCCCATGTTTCTGAATGAAAAGTTAGATACATCCGATGTTACTATCTCTCCCGCGCTATGCAACAACGAGAGCAGAGTTCGGTGAGAATCTGGAGCAGCGTCGTTCGAAAATGTGTTACTTGGTGAGGGCAAGAGATCCATGGCGAAATCTCGAATGTGTTTTAACGTATCGATGCAACGATTTGGTGGGAGGAGAGAAGAAAAAAACAAATTCGAATATCGTCCTGAACTTGTACTACAGTATTTTATGATATATATCATATCTCTTCGAACTGGACTGACTGTGAGAGTAGCATTTCTTCTCGACTTTGTTTGGACATCGTTATTTTTCCGCGAACAAAACCTCCCAGAAACCATTGACATGGGTTTTGTAAACTGCTAACTGGACGTACTCTGGAGTATTATTTTTTCATGCTGAAAGATTCGGAGAAAAACAATCTCGAGTGGATCCCACCCTAGCATTATTTGTCTTGCTACTATGACAGTACGGTAGTCTACTAAATTGCATAGAGATGAGAAATAACTACTACTTCTTTTCGCGAAGTTTGTCGCTTTTACAATTAATGTAAAGAGAGAGCATAACAATGGCCCAGTCATCATGCCCATTCTTTTTTATCGATGAAAGAGAGAAACAGCAGACCTCACAGTCAATGAGAACTTCACAATCATTCCATCGATAGTGTTGTCTTTCAACACAACACAGCATGTTGTGGGGAAATAAAAATAATAATCGAAGTTGAAAGAACTCCTTTTAACGGTAAATACTGATATCACAAGGTTATCTTCTTAATTTTTATCCACTCTCTTGTTTACAGTTAATTATTATCATTCATGATTTGAAGAAATAATTCCCGTATCTCTGGTAAAGAGTGAAGAATGCGGCCTGACTGGAGTAATAACACTTCCTCATACAGAGCACAAAAGGTACCGGGTATTTCATACACGGGTAGAGACTTTCAAAACTTTCTTGGTTCTACTCTATCATTAACATTAACAGTTAGTTAGTAACTCCCATATGTGGTTGCGCGGTGACAAAAACTCCGAAATGATATTTTTTCGTACGGCGATGGAGTGGTCAAAGAGGAGCTCTTGGAATCGGCCATCATCCCATTTAGAGTCTGGTTGCTGTGGAAAAAAATAAAAGCAGACGACCCATCAGTGTTATTTTTGTGGGCGACATCTTTTCGCCAGACAAAACCGATATTATGTTTTAAGGTTCTATTTCAGGTCCAATAGCGAATTCCTTGGACAAGTTCCCAGCAATCAACATGGGTCCAAAGTTTGCCTGTTGGAGATTGAGGGGTTCATCATCCAGCCATATGCGCCAAAAAGAGATTGGGAGAGGATGGCTCTGTTGATGCACAGAATAGATCTGTTGTGCTAGTCGTTGGGTGTGTGTCGTTTGTTGGTGATTGTTCTTCATGGAACAACAATACAGTTGTCGTATAGGAGTTGGTTCGAGGAAGACAAAAGGATTCAAGTTGCTGTAGCCCATGTTTCTCACTGAAAACTTAGATAAATCCGATGTTGCTATCTCTCCTGGGTTCCACAAGAACAAGGGCAGGTTTCGAGGGTTTCTGCGAGAACCAACAGTAACTCCTCTTGGATGTATCAGTGCGTTAAACGGAAGCGAAAGAAAAAGAGCATCATATCTGCACTGAAGTTCGTGGCCTAAAAAAAGGATGGAATTTACAGTTAGTTCATACGTCCCCAACATTCATGATACACACATGTACCAATGATAACTGTACACAGTATCATATGATACATACAATCTCTTTTCACTGTCAATCCATTGATTTTTTTCCGCAACTGGCTGAGTCGTATCGTAACGTTGTACAGACGGTTACGACAACTCGAGCTAGTCGTATAAAAAAATGTGCACTGCAACACTGTCGTAATAATAAAATGCAAGAAGGACAACGAAATACCCCGCAATAAATGTAAGTACGTCGGACAACTCACAGTCAGTCTACGGATGACGTTGATGGAGTCTGTAATAACAATGTTGTGTATTTCATGTTTTATCTTGTTTTATCTGGTGATTATTACAAAAAGGACATTCCAACAGTGATGACCATGGCCAGCAATAGAGCATATATACAACCGTCGTATTGATGTCTAGCATTTCATTGAAGTAGAAGCGACGGGCAACTCATCTCGAAACCCTTTACAGTTAACAGGAGGAGAGGAGTGTTCGAAAGTTAAAATTGAATCTTCTGTCATCACAACCCAGAGCACGTCTGACCTTGACACTCAAAAAAGAGTCACAACACGTCGATAGTTCAGTCTTGTTCCTTTATGACACCATCTTTCAGTGGTTTGCGAAGGCGCGTCATGCTCTTTGCGTGTTGTGGGATAATTCTCGTGGTGCAATTTTTTCATTTGCAAAATGGATTACCGAACGAGCTGACAGAAACAATGGAGATTTGTTGTTTGAATTCTGATCATCATTCCAACACAACTGCAACAACCTTGTCGATATCAAAGTTCCCCACTGCTCATTTTCCTCCGCCAACGGTGGTGATTTTACCGGGACCTCACAAGGCCGGATCTACGAGCTTGCAATACTGCATGGTAGACTGGACGCATAACTATGTGAGCGAGAAGCAAATGAAGCGCCAAATTTGGAAAATACGACGATGGAAAAAGATTCAAAAACGACAACAACGAAAGAGAAAGGAAAGGGGAAAGGAATATCCGGAAGCAGAGATGACTTCTTCCCTTGGGAAAGAGCCGCCACTAGAACCGCTTGTTCTACCTGGGTGGGCCTGGCCGATTCCTCTCGCCAAAGAATTAAACGACACAAATTTGATGCATGTAACACCCCAAAAGGGTTTTGCTTCTCTTATGGCTACGATAAATGATGATCCTGGAATGACTAAAAAAGGACTACCGCTGACGTCTCAACAAAAAAATAGCGTTATGAAGATGTTTCAAGCGGCAATGATGCAAGCTTGGCTGGAGGGCTACAAGATTGTCTTTGGTAGTGAAGAGTTTGATCGCGTGGCATATCCGAGAAATTCAAACAAGACTGGAACGGAAATGTTAGCTTCTTTACTAGACATCTTGCCATGGGAGTTTGTAATTCACAAACAAAACAATGAGAGCAAAGCTGAAAACACTACTGACAGACGACCACCCTTGCGGCAACAAGATTTGGAAGCTGTGATTGTATATCGAGCACCTCGGATCCACCACTTGAAGAGCTTGTGGCATCAAGTGGGAGGACTCAATCAAACTTTTGCCGAGTTTATTAGATCTGAAGACGAGTATCATGCTTTCGACAATTTCGCAGGCGTCTTGGATACGATGGCTTTGGCCCACCAATTCGTCGAATTTGGTATTCGCACCACAGTCATTGACATGTCCGGTATTGCCAATATGGATACCAATGTTTGTCACATCTTGGTTTGTGATGTTATGCGGGATACAGAATGTAACGAAAATAAAATGATTGCCTCGTTGGTAAACAAGACGTTTAATGTCAGTGGGGAAGAACGCAGAACAATAGACATTTCGACTCGGATTTGGAATCAACGTCCTGATGACACTTCAAGGATCGACTTGACCAGCCTCCAATTGGAAGCCATCGAAAAAATCCTGCGAGAATATGATTGCGGTTGGAGAAAGAGGCTGATACTAGAAGAAGGATTTCGAATCCTCTACCAGCACAGCCTGTTTTCCGACTGCGAGGGTGACTCTCCGTTGAGATCGCTCTCTTGGATGGTAGGTGAGATTCAAAAAATTGCGGGAGCCAGCGTTGAGAAATAGTCAATGTTCTTTTTCATGGGACAGACGCAATAGTTTCCTTTCGGGGCGTGGTTTAAGCAAACCTTTTTTCCTTATCTCGATCTAGTGTGTCTGGAGGGGAAGGTACGATTGGAGTGACGGATATTGGTTGATGTCTGCAGGGATAGACAAAACAAGAGTTAACTTATTGTCTCCCATAATTGTATCTTTCAGATTATGTATGTTGTACCTCTTTAGGATGAAGCTTCCAGCAACTTGCCGGTGTATTCTTCATGACACTACGAGAGAGTCTTGGATAATGACGATACTGATATTGTGTTTCTTTCTGATCATAGATAAAGTACCTAGGTCAATCCAACATGTTCCAAGCGCACACATAGTACGACTGGTGTTACATTGTACTACGTATATTACTACGTACTGTAGTATATTATTTATAATCATTATTATTTTATTATATTTATTATTTATATTATTATGATAATATTATATTGAAAAATGTGGAAAGGTGTAGTCGTGTCATTGACTCCAACGACTTGATTTGAGTGACGTCACAACGAGAACCACGATCTTGATCGCTGTCATTCATCATCTCACTCATCATAGCAACAAGTCACAGTCACCATGTTACCGGTATTTGTTGATCCGTGCGCTGCTCCAAAGGATAGAAAGCGACTTGTCTGGAAAATGACGCGCTGGAGTTAACTGTAAGAACAACTAAAAGGAAAAACGACGAGGATATTCTGTTACTCCCATTTCTGCGTTTTGTCGTTGAGGAACCGTTATACTCAATTGTCAATTGTTCCTCCAGGCCCTATTTGTCTAAGATTCTCAACGGGCACATTATATTACACACAATGAAAAGACTACTTGTAATGTTGGTAGCCATCGGCTTTGGCGGTTTCCATCAACCTAACCATGGGATTACGGCCTACTCCCCACAACCACGTGTGACGAGTCAGAAGCCATCCACTGTTACCAAGAAGAAGGAGCTAATGAAGCGGCGTCTGTTTTTTTTCAAGGCTGCTTCAACGGCCGTCGTTTCGACGGCAACCGCTGCCATTTTACTGGCGAAACCGAAAACGGCGCATGGTGTCATTTCCAGCAAGTACTGCGCATACGGCGAGGGTGAGGGATGTGACGACTTGGCGGAAGGCAATCCACTAATCTTGGAGTTGCAACGCAAAAGTTCCGCGAACAAGGAGACGATTCAAAAAGAAGCCCGCGACGCCTTTTACATGAAAAACTATCCCGATTGGTTCGCCTCCGTGGGCAAGTCCATGGTCAAAAAGCCAGATGGATCCTTTATGGTTGTCACTGATGAGGAGTTGGCCGCTTTGAAGGCTCAAAACAGGATTGGATTGGAATATGCCAGGACGATGGGAGGGAAGGTTGCCGATATCACGCAAAAGCCCATCATGGTGTTGAAAGAGTGACTAAAATAATTGAGTTGTTGCTGGTGCGACTTGGCGTTGAGATTGCGAGAAGCAATGCATCGATAGAAACAACAACACTCTTTTTGGATATTGTTCTACTACTGCTATAGTAGAAAGTGTGTGCAGCATTAATGTGATGATTGGTCAAAGAGTGGCCTCTCGACAGACAGCAACAACGATAAAAGTAGCAAATAATAGCAAATGTCATCTCAAAAGGCATCGGCTTATTCTTATTATTTGTAGATGATGGATATAAGATTTGTTGGCATTGCTTTTATGATCAAGGACTGATTGTATTGACAATCTCTTGGGTAGGGTACCCTAGCTAGGCGTCCAAAAAGACCAGAGAGCCACCAGTTCCATTTACTACACCAAGCAAATGATCATCATGATCAAACAACTCTCTAATAACTACTCCGTACTACTCATCTCACTTCTCAGTGAGGATTGTTGTTGTGTCCCGTTCCATTGAGTCACTAGAGTGATGATCTTTGCTACGGAGTATTGGGGTTTTGATTATTATTTTTGTACTTTTACTTGTATAATATATATAATTATATAATAATACTATGTCGTTCTTTTCTTCTTCTGGAAAGAGCAACGGCGAAACGCCTCAACGGGATCTTCCGTTTAAAAATACGTTCGTTGTTGTTGTGTCCAACATTCAGCAACAATCGACGCCTACAACAACTATGATACAAATTCTCACTCACGTCGTTGTTTCGTGTTTGAACACTGTTCGTTCCCTCGGATCAGATTTGTGATTATCACAAGAGATAATAATATTACTACTACTATTGTATTAGATTCTCTGTCTTTGGAGGGGGGCGAGGAAGGAATCCATCGTCCTCTTACAGCCGTCTTTGGCCAAAAAAAGGTCCATCGAAGAGCATTGGCATATTGTACATCATCATCATCATCATAATATATATATATATATATATATATATATATATAATATATTCTGTCAAGAAAGAGACAACAGGAAGAATTTCATCTCTGTTGTACGGGGTCAGTCGTCAGTCTGGTCTGGTCTGGCCTGGTCTGGTCTGGTCTGGAGGACTCGACGACAGCATTTATTTTTTGTTTTTCTACTTCTCTCTTTGAAGGAATGACCATTGCTACTCCAAGTTATATTATATTGCAACAACCCAACACGTAGAAAGAGTCTCATTTCTACCAACAAGATCATATCCATAGTCTTTTATATCGTCGTCATTGTCTGGATCATCATCATCATCATCATCATCATTAATTATCAATATTCAGCACCATGTCGACGTATCTAAAAACTGCGGCCATGTCGCTTCTCTCCAAGACCCTACAAACATTTCTATACAAGTACTTGAGCGATGTCGATGTGGAAGGAGTGGCCTTACCATCGGTCTACGATGGCAGCGGATGGGGTGTCCGTCTCTCCAACGTGCAATTGCGAGAGGGCGTCGAACTGATGAAGGAACTTCCCGGCAAAGTGACCAAACGACGGAAACGAAAGCGAAAGATACGTAAAGCTATTCCAAGAAGGAAACAACGACCGGAGCGACATTCCAAGACAGGACAACTGAAACAAGAACCATTCCTTCAACGATCGGGGAAGAATGATGATGGTACTATTATCAATAAGAATAACAAGAATGATAAGGATCCTTTGGACAACGACAAACACACGCAGCGTACAATTTCAAAAGACAAGCAGGAATCATTCGAAGAACCAATCTCAAATACACGTACAGAAACGTTAGAAAGGGAAACATTCTACTCAACCGACGAGGAATACGACAGTGACACTGCTGTCGCTCGTCCCACTACACCGGTCCAAGAATCCAAAAGCATGTTCTCCTGTTTTTACAACAGTCGAGGAAGCAAAAAGATGAACGATCATTCGCTGCATGCCAACAGCAAGACAATACAGAAAAAGACGTCCGAACCGGAATCGCTACAGGCAACTTCTGCAACCCGTACTCATACTCTCAAACGACAACTATCGGTTCCACTTCCATCTTCGACGTCGATGAATCATTCACAATATCATCTCCATAATCAGACACTCACTGAAAATTCTGATGATGATGATGGTTATGAAGGTTATGATTGCGATAATTCGCAAGATTTTGATTATGAGGACGAAGAAGAAGTATACGAGGAAGATTGTGAAGTTCCTTTACGACTTTGTCTAGGCCAAAATGGATACATTGGTACCCTCGATGTTCGATTGATTGGCAAAGAACTCCATGTCATGGTCGAAGATGCTGTTGTGACGATAGAGGCCGTTCCTGTGCTTCCAACAGACGACGGAGCTTCGACTGATTCCGACCAAGATGCATCCAACACCAAAAACCAAGAAGGACACGACAAAAAGTCAACCGAAGAAGGCGATGCAGCACCACCTGCAGCTGCAAAGAAAAAAAAGACCGAACACAAGCGGGATACCGTCGGCGATCGAGTTCTAGCCGACAATCCACTGGCAAGACTCATATCTGCAATTCCACATCTCTTTTTGAGGGACATTCGAATTCGACTCATCATACGAGATAAACCCATGACTGTGTCAGAGCTTGATACAGACGACGGCACCAATAGGGTCAAGACCCCCGAGGGAACCACTCCACAACCGGAGTGCAGCCCCAAAGATATAATGATTGAACTTGGTATTGACTTTTTGTCTGTTAGCAGTGGCGAAGATATTTTGTCTCACTTTCAACAAGTAACAGAGGAAGAA
Source organism: Nitzschia inconspicua (assembly GCA_019154785.2). Classification (NCBI taxonomy): domain Eukaryota; phylum Bacillariophyta; class Bacillariophyceae; order Bacillariales; family Bacillariaceae; genus Nitzschia; species Nitzschia inconspicua. The sequence goes on from JAGRRH010000063.1 coordinate 12,344, forward strand.
TCTCAATCGGCATCGTTGGACCCTACATCCAGTGAAACCTTCGGCGAACGTTCCAGCCAGCCTCCGACGCTGTTAAATATACCCTCCTACACCAACGTGGGATTGGATGGCCGCGATCAGAAGAACGAATTCCTGGTTCGTCACATTCGGACGGGAAGAGGGCCTGCTGCAGGCATCTTCTTGCAAGTCTTTGCTCCGTCACCCAAACTCCCCAAAGGCCTTTCCAGGCATTCATCAGTTGTCGGTGAAAATCGATCGCCTCTTTTGTGGGCTCGACAAAGGTGGATGGCATCGACAGAGAACTTTTTTCTCAGATGCTCCGGTCTGGATGTGCAAGCTCGAATCCATATGGGGACAAGAGCCGCCGACGTGGTGGGGTACTCTTGGTTTGGGGACCTGGCAGATGAAGATGACGGATCGGATTATGATTCCATGCTTCTCCTTGCGGGAATGGATACCGTTGCGCCAGGTCCTCAACTTCCACTTCCTCCTATGGAGCCTCAGATGAATCGTGGAGGCACGCTTGATGGAAAGGGGGGTGGACTCGACCAATCATCCGAAAAGACCGAGGTAGAGACATTTGTACCGGGAGCAATGCACCCTGGTGCTGAAGTGTATCAGACCGACAAAAATGGAATTCAAAGCTGTAAGGTGCCCAGTACGTTCCACAGAGTCTCTCGAGGAATGGAACCAGGTTCTTGTAAGAACTGCAAACATATTCCCTCTGAAATATGCCACTTATGCTGGCAGTCCACCAGCCCCGAGACGCCAATGGAATCGCCCTTGGACTCTTCCATGCCCATGCCAGGATTAGTTTTGCATATCGGCGTACGTGACCCGCTAGAGCTGAATGTGGATCGCGAGTCTGTAGAATCACTGGGTTTATTGAAGTCCGTGTTCACCAGGCCCACCAACAAGACAGACCCTGATGAAACGAAGACAGATTCAGAAACATCGGCCAGTACTCGACCCACCGTCCAAACTCCCGTCGCTGCAGAAAACACGACTCAAACTACATCAACGTCTACTGGCTTTTTTTCTAGTATGATCTATGGCACCCCCGTCGAGGAAGTGAAGATAGAAGAGCCTTCGGAAGCGTTTGAAACGTATATGCAACCTGAAAACATCACTGTTATTGGCATCCATGCGTCTGAAATTCAATTGAGGGTACACATTATGAAAGAAAATAGGCAGGATGGTGGGATGTCATTTGCGTATTGGGATTTGGGGATCGATTGCCTGACTCTTGATCGACATACCTTGATTTCTGAAGAGAAAACGTATCAAGATCTCCAATTCGATATAGGGAGGATTCATTGTGATGAATACTGTGGTGTCCAGAGAAAAAATATCTGCACTCTAGGTCTCAAATTGGGTCCTACAAATCGAGGAAGATGCGATTCCCAAACATCAGCCGCCTCAATGATGGAGGATCATGAGAAAATTAGGGCACCTTGGCCCTCGACTGCTTGTGCTTTATTGGACATACCCCCGCCGTTGGAGTCTCTAGTGTACAAGAGCCGTGAACGACATGGGCTTCAATTGCGCTTCGTATCGTTGTCTGCAACGACCGATGGTGCATTGCATGCGAAATCCTCGGTTCACGCACGATTGGGCGTCACAACCGTTAATACTCCCTTGGGCGTCCGTTTTGATTTTGTTCGTGTTATCAACGAAATTTTGGATAATCTCGTGCGAGGACGCCAGCGGAGTATCAACGATACGCCAGCCAAAGATGAGGAGAAAGAAAAGGACACAGAAACCTCCCGAGGCCAGTCAGAGGATTCCGCGCGTGACAAGGTATGGATGTCGTACACCGTTCAAATTGATAGTGGCGACATCAAACTTCCTCCTTCAATCAACTTGAAATTGCCATTGACACGATTTTGTGGCGAAAAATCTTCGTTGACTGGCATTTCATTCGAAAGCGCGCTCGACAAGATTGATGTCGCGTATGGTTCCACACAACCACAAACGGAAGGACAATGTCTCACTTTGCCACAAATGTCGGAACTTCCGGAAAGGGTCCGTATGCATATCTTGCTCTGCCTCCCAGATCTGACTCCTCTGGAGGAGGCTTTGGGTGTTAAAAAGGAAAAGAACCCCTTCCGGAGAATAAAGACCATTGACAAAGCCATGCTGAAAGTCGCGAAGAAAGTCGCAAAGCGTGTTTCTAAGGCTTCGAACAAGAAAGCTGAACTGTCTGTATCTGATCATTCACGTCATGGTCGCGTTGGTTTTGGAAACCGTCGCCAACTCCTTGGGGAGATCATGAAGCTGGATGATGCGGAGCTCTCGGAGCTATGGTCCGTACATCAACGATACAAAAAAAAGCTGGCGAAAAAACGCGGCGAAGTGTAAGTGGTACGACTTGATTTTATTAAATGCTAAGATGTATGTATTGTATTCTTCCAAAAGTTTGAAATCATGAGTGGTTTGCTTGGAACTGAGAAAGAGATGATCACACGACAATTGTTATTGTCACTCCGAAGTACTGACCGACCTACCTAATCGGAGTAGGTACTAACAGTAACGTACTCGTACTACGTGGTAGTATCATCGCAGCGCTCGTGCTCGCGCCAGTCAAACATTTTTTGTCCGAGATCTCACTCTATCATTCACTCGGATCTTTTTGGTCTTTGATAGAAGTAACTCGTTGATCGTCTCTCTCGTGGATGGATACCTTCACGGCATTACTTTCTTCCGAATGCGATGTTTCGGTTGTTATTACCCACGCAATGCCTCCATCCATGCCACAATCTGATGGGAGCGAGAGTTGAACTTGCATCTTTTTCGCTTTTTGAGAGAGCGAGAGTGTGTTTGTACGAGAGTTACTACCTAGAGCACCATGAAGGCTTCTGTAGCATCAGTGATAGAAAGCTCCCCTCGTGCTGGTCAACGATGTTGGCTCTACAATGCTTTCATTTACGCTTGTGTATTTTCTCATCTCGTTGCATCTCTCGTCCAAGCTCGAGATGCGCCTCTTTTTTCCTTTTGTGATCCGATCGAGTACTATGATGCATTTGATATGGAAGATCTGAGCACTTGGTCTCGAGACACGCTGCAAGCCCATCTGGAAGAAACCCATCGAAAGCAGTTGCCGTATACTAATGCCAACGGAGACGATGTTTGGAAAGCACTGCAAGATGTGGATGCTGGGGAGATGACGGATGGAATACCAACGGTCCGACTCATATATTCTCAGAACGTTATACCTGCCGAGCCAAAAGGTACTCCCGATACATGGAACCGCGAACATTGCTGGCCCAAGTCTCGTGGCGTGGAAAATTCTGGAGAAGATTTTACCGATATCCATCATTTGTTCCCCGAAGATTGGGGTGTCAATTCGATACGTAACAATCGATTCTTTGATTGGTGTAACAGTACCAGCTGTAAACGCTTGTCCGATGATCAGCTTGCAGGACCCGACGTCGACACATATTTTGACAATGATCTCTTTCAACCGCCCCACATGGCACGAGGAGACGTGGCCCGGGCCTTGTTTTACATGGCTGTTCGATATCCCTACTTGCAGCTAACCGACTGCCCGGATGAAACCAACGATTACGAAATGGCATACCCATCTACTCTGCAATGGCACGCATTGGATCCTCCCAGTGATAAAGAACGGGAAAGAAACGATCGAGTGTGTTCCCGATGGCAAGGAAATCGCAACCCCTTTGTCGATTTCCCAGATCTGGTTAAGGAATTATTCGGCAATCCAAACGACAAACCATTTGGATGCGACAACAACGGTACTGCATCAGTTGAAGATCCGACTCCAGCGCCTGATGCCGGGACGAACAAAACGACCACTGATCTCCAAGCAGGAGATATCATGATTGTTGCCATACAGTCGGACGATCCCGACATGGTTGCCATGGTGGCACTGACCAATCTTTCGGCAGGAATTACAATCCACATTTCCGACAACGCTTGGGATGGAATCTCCTTCTACACTAACGAAGGAACGATCAGTCTAACGTTGCCACATCTAGTTTCCGCCGGCACCATCTTTGGGTACGGAGACGATCTCCTTTTTGGCACGATGTGGGATACGAAGACGGACGCTGGGTTCGCTCTTGCTACGGCTGGAGATACAGTGATTGTCTGGTATTCCTTACCGGATGGCAATAGAGACATAGACGATCCGTCGTATTTTCGCTTCCTATCAGCATTGTCCTATAGTGGTCCGTGGCAAGCTTTCGGTCAAAGTAACTACGAGACTTCCAAAAGCGCCCTGCCAACTTCTCTGGAAGACTTTTCGGTAGGTTTATCCCATTTTGACAACTATGCATACGTCGGTCCAGTGGTGGGGACGAAAAGCAGCTTGCAGGGATCGCTTGCCGATCCAAACAATTGGGAAGGAACAAATACGTTGGATTCTCCCAGCATTCTTGGCGTGCAATCGCATACCTTTGAGATCACTGATGGAGCGCTCAGGCTCCAAACGGCAACTGTGAATTTGAAGATGGTTCTGCTGTTGACATTACTATTGTTGACGTTGTAGTGTGTATGACAGAGTCAGAAAATAGAAAATAGACCTACTTAACGCACATCTACTTCAGATTAATGTAACCAAACAAGTCATGTAGAAACATATCTATCGGCGGCGCATCACGATGTACGCTACCCCAGCGACAAGAACACTCATGCCGGCCATTGCCGCATTCACAAGATTGACTCCTGTTACAACCGACAGTAACTTGATAAAGTTTGTCATAGATCCATCCAACTGAAGTTTGTTGATAGCTTCGTACAACTTTTGTTCTTTCTTGAAATCGTCCTTCAATGATGCGTTGGTCGGAGAGGTAATGGGGCCTGTGAACACAAACTTCTGGAAATACGGAACTGCCATCATATTGCCGATCTTGCCGATACCGGATTGGACAGCCTCTAGAGATTCACCAGGAAACGCTCCCCACATCCCGGTAGACTGAGCGACGTAGCCAGCACCGCCCCAAGTGTTGATTCCCAAAGATCCATACTTGAGCTCTGCCACCAGGCGCTGCACTGCCACATCGTCCAACAAAGACGGAGGACACGTCAAGGTACCGGACAAAGTGCCGTAGAGATAGTCGTTGCAGAATACAGCAGTCTTTTCGGCGAATGCTGCCAAGTCGTTTTGCGATGTACCCTTCACGGTCGCAATCGAGTAAACAGGTGCAAACGGCTCGTTTTTGAAGGCATATTCTTTGGAAGCCTTGGCTTGACCAGACGGAGAATCCAAGTCGACATCCACACTGATTTCCAAGAAAGGCAAAAGTAAGGGTTTATTAGCGAATTTGGGAGCAGATAAATGGCGTTCCTCGATACCAAGTCCAGTGGTGGATTCGATTTTCTTCGCATCCGGATACTCCTTCGCGAAGTTATTCCATCGCTCCTCGATGCCAGGGTAGTATGCGGCAGGCAGAGTATGATTGGCCAGCGATTGTTCAACGGCATTGAGAAATTGTTCCTTTTGATCCCACTCTTCGGCCACGCAAATCATCTTGGGACTGTTGCAGTTGCACGAGGCATTGGAATGGACGGTGAAGGCAAGATACTTGGCTTGATTCTCCAGCTCCTCCTTGGTGTACTTTCCTGGGACTATAATCCACGGAGATACAGCTCCCAGCTCGGACGTCATTTTGGCTTTGAGTTTGGGCGTTTTGGCTTTCATGTTCTTTTCTCGTTCCTTTGGATCGGAACCAAAAACTAGTAAGTCATGGGTTTTTTTCCCTCCGGTCAGATGCACTGCTGTGACTTGCGGATGGTGAATCAGTGCCGCTACTCGCTCGTTGCTAGTGTGTGCCTCTATGTCGAGATATCCCTTGGCAATGACGGGGGCGAAAATTTTGGCGAGGAGCATGTTACAATAGTCCCGAAGAGGGTGTTGTTTCAAGTATACAACACAATTGCAACGGAATAGGCCTTGCAATATATCGACAGGCGTCAAACCTACTTGATTTCCAGCGCCCAACACAACCATGAGACCACCTTCCTCTCCAGCGGCATCTTCCCATGCCTTTTCTTTATTGAAAATTTCGATTTGCGATTCGTCCGTAATCTTTTCGGGGTCCATCCACACCTCTCCCTTGGTGCCCGACAAGAACGAGAATCCGCTTGTATCAGAGGGAAAAGATGGAAAAGTCTCCAACACAATTTGACCATTAACAGCTCTGCGGGTCTTCAGATTTCCCTTCGTCAACATTTTGGGTGGTTTTTCCTTACCGGTCAATACCTTGTAAGCAAATATCGTATCCTTCACTTGTTTTAAAAACAAGAAAAACCATCCCAGAGTTAGCTGCTCGGCTTCGTAGTTCCCTTCCGCTGTCGACACGTCAAATCCCATCACGGCAGCGCCTTCTTTGCCGTTTTCCTTGTAGTCTTCGTAGGAGAGTTCCTGTGTCATACATTTGAAAATCTCTTCTAACAAGGAGAGCTTGTCTTCTAGCGGAAGGGTGCCCCATTCTTTTCGCTTGGAAGATACTCTGACCAAACGATCAAAGTCCATTATTTCGTCCGTCATGACAGAGGGGTACTGCTAGAGGATCTTTTACAATTCTATTGCAAAACTGTAAGCAAGTCGCGTAAACGTAGTAATTTGTGGTGAACAGGAACACTGTGTCGGGTTGATGATTCATTCGACGCCTTTTTTATGGGTGATTCACAAAAGTTCTCGTTTTTCTGTTTCTCAAGCAACATCTTCTTGTCTATTTTTCACCTCGGTGAAATAATCGCCAAGGTCTGATGATGTTGTGTACCAAAGTACGACAATACATCAAGGTACCGTAGTCTACAGACTGTAGACTACTACGTAGTACTACATACTGTCCGTAATCGTGACTGTGACAACACATTGCTACTACTAGTAGGGTGGTTCTTTCATTGATGACTCAGTAAACACGTCTGCGAGTACGACAGATTGTGCGACAAACGTATAATCGTACCGGTAAACGAAGTACACCACTCCATGATATCGGTAGCTACCATAGTACCAGGTATGGTAATAACTATGTCTGGTAGTACTATAAATAAGTACTACTCCTACTTTAGGAAGATACCTGCCATTTTATCAATTATTACGGTACGTACAAGTTGTACGGTATCTTCTGTAGACGATGATACCGGTACTTGCCTCCCGATTTTTCACCTTGTCCTGAGATAGAGGAGCTTTACTTATTAGTATCCCAGGGTTTATCAGAGCCTACTAGCTAGGGAACAAACTGTGAAGAATCCATCGACGATCTAGTGTTACGGAAGAGGTCGTCCCAGCGGTCATACCGACGAGGTATTTCATTGGAAATCCTACTGCTGGTGCTTGACATGGAAGGTTTCTTTCACACATACAATCCGCCCTATTTGGGTTGCAACAGGCAGAAGATATCAAAGCACCCAACATGTTAATGTGGTTATTGCTACTTTTTCTAACATAATTTTTGGAGCGAAGACCATGCCATGTCTGAATCTGACATTCACTGGTTTGGACTGCTCCTCATTCATAAGGTTTTTCTCTCTTCAGTTCTGAATGGTGGGCAAAAGAGTGCAAAGTGCATAGAGGTGTTGCACGATTTGCCCCACCCTCTCGTGGGCCAGACGCGGGAGCCCATTTCTCGAATGACAGATGGTTGTTAGTATGGATTTTTTGTATGTTCTGCAGCTGCTTGCCAAGCTCCTCAAAACGTCGTATAACTACAGTAGGTATATGATACACGGAGTAGTAGCAAGAACGCCGTTTCACCATCCTCTAGATACGGAGTAAATAGTAAATTATGTACTAAAGAACAGCACTTAGCGACTTCATGGTACTGACTACGGCAGACAGCAAGCGCCAAAAGGGGAATAAGCATGAAAGAGTTTGCAAAAGAAATTATAGGAACAGGCTATGTCAAGTTGAAAGCGGATTTCGTTTTCACCGAGCTAAACAACGCAATGGCAGTAAATTGTCGGTACGGGCAACTGATCTCGAGGTACCGCATAGTAGAATCATTTTCGTTATGCAATCTATTTTCGTTTGTCCCTATCATCCTAGACCATCAGTATTTATTAACTTGACGATCAGCTGCATGACTGGGGCGGTAGAGATGGACACGTTATCCGGGTTGTCAATTTTGGACTCTAGCAAGTCGTCCATTTTGGACCGCAATCCCTGGATCAGTGCACCTATTCGTGCATTTGCCGACAGCCGCACCCAAGAGTCTACCAGGATCGCGTTATTGCGAGTCTCCACCGTCAAATCTCCTCCAAATAAAAGCAAGCCGTACGCACTGCACTCCGTCACGTCTCGCAAAAAAGGTTTGGACGTCCGTACCATCGAATGAAACACCATCCAAGGACAACTAAAGTTTCCCACAGAAAACATCTGAGACGATGGATGAATAAATACACGCTCCTCTTTGAGCTTGCCGTTGTTGCCATCAGCCGAAGCTCCACTGGCATCATCAATATCATGAACACCAACACGAATACTAAATTTGTGTTCCCGCGCTTCTCCATCTCTTAATCGAGCACCCTCGGCAGTTTCGTCGTATTTGGTAGCTGGACGCACCACACGAACAAGCTGGTCGGGAGCCATGGATGCGACAGCACATGTGCGAAGCAAGCGCCAGGACTGACCATTGCAATCCGAATCCTGCGACGACTGGAATCCAGAGGTGGAAAGGGATGAATCGTACTGCTTGACAAGTTGAAGAATGTCTCTCATGCCATTTAAACTCAATCCAAGTGAATCACAATATTGTTTCCGTTCTCCACCGCCGGCAGGGAGATTCTGCCAATTCATGAATGCTGCCGCCAACATCGCATGATCACTATTTCCACATGTTTGAAACAACTTCCTCCTTTCTTTCAGAATTGCCTGATTTCGTTCCTTTCCGTCTCCCTTGGTGTCGATTCGGAGAAAGGGTGACCGGCCCAAACTGAGTCCAGCTGCCATGGCTAATGCTCCTGTTCGACAACCCAGGACCGAACCCATCACCAATACTATTCGCAAGAGAGAAAATTTCAGTGAAACCTCTTCTAAGGTACATTTTTCATCCAAACACAATGTAGAACTCACGCTTTCCAATCGTAGGAGGAGCTGGAATGCCAGCCAAATGCATTCCCAGGGGAGTCAAACTCATCTCTTCGTTTCCAACTTGTTCCAAAGCACCCAACTTCTCTAGGCTGGTTGCCGCGGACTTTACCGACTTCGAAGGGGGAGGGTCAAGTAATTTCTGAAGAAATCTCCCACTCCCGTCTTCCACTCCAAGAAAGAGAAGGGACAGCAAAGTCTGATCAAGAGTACAGCGACTGATTTCGGGTGATGTGTGATCGTCCAAATTGGCAAAGGTATCCTTTGATATCAACTTGTAGCATTTTCCGTTTCGCACACGACCAGCACGTCCTCTCCTTTGCTTCAACGATGCTTTGGAAGCAAAACGGTCGAGTAGGAGTGGCATTCTATTTACAGGATCATAAGAAGATTGCTTTTCCCGGCAGGAGTCAATGACAACCGTACAATCTGGAATGGTGATAGACGTCTCAGCAACGTTAGTGCTCAGAATGCATTTAACTTGACCAGGGAATGTTCGAAAGACCTTGTTTTGTTCTTGTGGTGGCAGACCACCATGTAACGGGAGCAGGAGGACAGGGGTGTCTTTGTTTATCTTGCTGATGGTTGTCATGGCCTCAGAAATCTCACCGACACCCTGCAAAAAGACTAAAATAGATCCATTTTTCCCAACCGCATCAGAGCACACAACATACTTAACAAGATGACCAAGCAAATGGTAATCCATACTTTCCTGATCCACTCGCTTCACTCTCTCTTCCAGTGGGACCTGCGGTTCCTTCGGGCTCCAGTCTTCATTAGTCGAGCTGCCCTTTTCTTCGGGTTGGTCGTCTTCGTCCTCCATTTCATCATCCGATTTTTCAGAATCTTGCCAGGAAGAAGCCTTTCGATTTGACCGATAGTTGTAGTTGTTTTGTTTTCTCTTTCTTTTTGGAGGATTATATCTTGTAAGTTGAAGGACATCCTCGAGCATGAAATCCTCGACTGGAAAGGTGCGACCAGGAATGTGCAAGTTTGGAGCATTTCTCCAATACTTGGCGAATCGATCAGCATCCAGTGTCGCACTCATCAAAACAACTTTCAAGTGAGATACTGTTTTAAGTGCTTCTCTTAGCAGCCCCATAAGTATATCACCATCCAAGTTGCGTTCATGAACTTCATCTATAACAATGTGAGTGATGTGATCCAACGCGCCTTCTGCTTGAAGTTGCCGTAACAAAATCCCGAAGGTGCAAAACAGCAGCCGAGTGTCCGCCGAGACAGCCGTAGCTCCTCGAACAACGTAACCAACACTGGCAGACCCTGGCTGTGATTCTCCTCGTTCTTCAGCGACTCGTGCGGCCACCCCGGTTGCAGCCAAACGTCGAGGCTGGGCTACAACAATCTTTGCCGTGCTTGCATTCTCCTCGAGGATAAATTGGGGTATTTGTGTCGTCTTACCACATCCAGTATCACCCGTCACTAATACAACTCTGCCAGACTTATCTGCCTCCCTCAAAGCCGACAAGAACTTATCTCGGGCATTCCAGGCCGGCAGACACTTTCTTTGCTGTTCGATAGACTTACTCCAATTGAACGGTATCGCTGCCGTTGTCTTATTCGGAGGAGTGGACCAAAAGGAGCTTCGAATCCTGGGCCTCTTTTTGACCACGCCTTTTTCGCTGGGGACGTGATCTGGTCCTGATGATGCTTCTGTCGTACGACTTCCTCTGTTGGTATTTGTTTCTCTTTGCTGGGTCACTGTCATGGGTGATAGCGAGAGTTTGGGTAACTCATCCATTGCTTGCAATATGGTTTGGGCCTGTCCATAGAGCTCAAATAATATTGGCTCTCCGAGTGGAAGCGTAGATAGAAACTTGACCATTTCTACGTGAAAGGCTACACCAATCGGTTGGCTCCATTTGCCAAGAAAGAGAACTGATTCCGGGTAAACTGAGGGATACTTTCCCTGCATGTATGTGAATTGAATATCAATTTCTTCAGGAGTCTTGATAGTAATGGTGCAAGTATGTTTGGATTCATCGGTCTCCATGGAACATTCCGTGGGAAAGATGGCCTCGATGGCTTCAAATTCCTCGGCCGAGACAGTTAAATTTTCATGCTCGTTCCCAGTCTCAGCTCCTAGATCAAGCGATGCTTCCGCAATTTCACAGATTCGTTCCCAAAAGATGCTTCGTATATCCTTCGTTGGGCTTTCTTTCTGCCGTTGTACCAGCCATGCCGCATCTTGTATAGTAACACCAAGTTTGGACGTTGAGCCCGTTGTGGCTGCACTGTTTCCATTCTGTATACCTTTCTTCTTGGAAGCCGACACAACTTCTAACGTTTGTTCCCTCGGATCAAACCCTTCTGGAAGCTGGTCTTCCTCAAGGTTGATACAGAGCCATTGCAAGCATTCTTCGTATATATGATCCCACTCTGCTTCGATATCTGCCCCATTCTTGCCCTTTTGTAGAAAGGCGGTCCGGGCTTGTCGTTTGGTGAAACCTTCCTGATGCAATCGCTCTTCCACATAACACTGCAAATCCGAGTCAAAATTGTCAAGTGCCGTGTCATTATCGTCCTCGTCATCCAGCAGTACAGTACTGTTATCGTCGTCTCCTTTTAACAAATTTTGAATTTGTGTTCGGAGACGCGCCGACAAAAACACGGGGGTATCGCGATTGGCCATTCGAATGGCCTCATGTTTTCGGATACGGGCATTGCGTTGTTGTCGTTTTAGTTCGGCTTGTTTGCGTCGATCGGCGGCACTGGTAAATGTTGAGGCGAGCGACAGTCCCGTGGAAGCCGTGGCAGCGGAAGATTTGTTGTTGTTGCTAGGTGCTGCCGGTGCTGCTTTATCAATGTTTCTATTGTTGACATCACTTTCCTTCCTGACCTCTTTCGATGCGTTCGTTTGTTTCTTTTGTGATTCAATGGTATTCAACCAAGTTGTCTTGTAAGGCTCGGGTAGTTTGCGTTCATGCGGAAGATTGGGCGTCAGCTGCAACAACGCCAACAATGCTGCCTCCTCCTTGGCTTGTTCTTCGTTTTCCACAGAATTTTTGGGTACAATGATCAAATCTTTGTCCCGATCGTTCTTGGGATCGGGCACAATGACGCGAACTTTGAATTTGTCAGTTTGATTCAACAGCTCTTTGAATTTGGGCGGCGGTCGTTTTTGTTTCTGACAATACTCCTGCAAAATTTGGGAGGGGAGCTTTTGCCACTGGGCAATTTGCGTCTTTCCCTTGTCGGTCGTTTGGACATGTTGTCCGATCGAAGCTGTTTGACCGGAAGCACCCTTTTGTTTGTGGCCTTTGCCGCCCCATTGTTGCGTTTCCGGATCCCATTTGTGTCCCTTGGAGGGACGTGGGGGTCGGTTGCCGCAGCTGCAATTGAAGGGATGATCACAAGTGCACTTGGGGGCTGCTGGCGGAGCTGCAGAAGAAGATCCTCCCTTTTTTCCTTTTGGCTTTCCCATGGTGGAAAGCAAAGGTTTTGTTTGTTTGTAGCACTGATTTGATTTGGTACTAGGTACGTACTGTCGTAGCAGTATTGGAATTTGCAGGATAACCGATCGATAGGAATGACGACAGCGGGATGTTCGATCCAAAAAATTTCCCGTTCATTCATCACTGTCACTTTGATTGATTTTCGCCGGAGTCTGGCCGTCGCGTTTGCATGTCATTAGGTACGACTTACTGTCGTAGTCGTAGTACGTCGTACTGTTCAAGATCCGATTTCCAACTACCGGTAGATAGATTTTGTAGTTGTTTACAGTTAGTTGTTGGTCGAAACTAGCTAGTTGTTGTTCATCGATCCTAATCAATCCAATTCAATTGTTCCCAACTCTCTAGTAGGTACTACTTCTAGCTCTAGCTAGTAGTATTTACATTTCATGACCTCCCTCCCGATGCGACATTAACCATGATCGTCAAGACGTGGATATTATTGTTCTTTCTATCTCTGGTGGATATCATCAGAGCTTTTGTCTCTGTCGTCCCTTTCTTCAAGAGGGCATCCTGGAAAGAACAAGTCGCTGTCTTGCCTACTGTTGCTGTTTCTTCTTCCAAGGAGGATGCCACCATCACGACAGCAGCATGGATGCTCGATGACATGGTGCTACTATATTCCAGTGCGGCACGGCAGTCACGGAAAGATGATGACAAAATGATATCGTCGTATCGACAACAAGAGATGACAATGCTGATTGAAGATATCGTGCTGTTGCAGTCACGACAGGATCAACCGGGTGAAGACGACAACGACAACGACCACGACATCACTGTACCAGAATTGCAAAAGACAACTCCATCAAGAGATGAGGATCCAGCTACATCCTTATTAGAACCTCTTGTCGCTATCAGTCAAGCACTAGATGAAACCATATTGGGGAGCTACAATTCCGAATTTTCCATGGACGAAATGGATCGGTGGGTCCAACAAATTGCCTCTTTGAATAGGGAATTGGAAACACAAATCCAACGGACTCTCCCGCCACCATCGACTGCAACACTGTCAAAACGCGAGGCCGCTGCAATAGAAGTTGCCGCAGTACCAGTCGAAGAAGAGGATACAATTGCACCCAAACACAGACAACAATGTCTCACTATGGAAGAGATACGATCGCGCCTCGAAAATTTGAGAATCTTGATTGATCCAACAGGAAACCAGTTAACCAGAATACCCTTGGTGGAATCACAGACGATCGAAGCAACAACGACCACTGGTGAAACCAGAGTAACGATAGAGTCCACGGGCACGGAAATTCAAAGTGACAATTTGCAACGGAAAACGATTCCGTTTGATCCATCCCAAGTGTTCTTTGCGACCGTAGACGATGGCACCTCTGTCGGAGAAGCACGCTCAACCGATGACAAATATCCCACCATGGTGCTGGGGACAGCAATTGAGAGCAACAATGAAAATAATATTACTGCCATTTCAAACACTGATAACAGCAATGACGAGCCGGATGTCTTGTCAGCAGTGGTGGGCGTGGCGGCTTTGAGTGCAGCCGCCGTTACCAAAATACCTTTGATTGCTGCCGGAGTTGCGTTGGGACCCGCTATTCGAACGTCCATTGCCTATGCCAAGGGACGTATGGCAGCTAATTATAGCAGCATTGCTAACATTACGGATCCTGCTATAGTGGACGGGTCAGTTAGTCCCAATCCAGAAGAAGACATTGTGATCAGTACCGTCCAAGCGAAAAAGACAAAGGGGCAAGATGGTGCAACAGAAAACCGCTCCAGGCCAAGGGTACCGTACCTTCAGCCAGACAATCTAGCGTGACGGAATCTTAATCTGAGATGGCTGTCATTGTCCCACATGCGAGAAGACCACTACAGTAACCAGGTGGTGGCTGTTGTTTCGGCGTACCATACTAGGTAGCTAGGATGCGGTAAAACCGCAGATTCTACATAACATAAAAAATGGTTTGCGGTAATTGATCAAAATGCTTTATAACTAAGGTAGATACTTACAGTTAGCAGAAGTTTCAATTTTCTGTTCTTAGCGTGTGTCCACTTTCCACCCATTATTTGCTTTTCTATGGCCTTGTTCTTGCCAAATCACATGTGATACAGAGCATGCCTGTTCAATGTGAACGATATGCGGATTGGAGACAAAGATTTCAACCAAGAGCCCAACCTGGTCGATTTCAAGGGATTCAGTAGCTTTTTCATCCTCTGACAAGAGTTGATTGTGGGATGTTAACGTGGCTCCCGCTGGTACTGGAATATGCTTGCAAATGGGTTTGCCAAGATAGACACTTCCAATTGTATGGATCATTTTGGTAGTGTTGGAAGTGACATTAACACCGCCAATGTCGAACGACACATCAGTGGCGAAATTGCAAGCATCGGGATGCTCTTCAAAGGTTTTTTCATTGACTTGGCACACAATGACCGATTGGAACCAGTCAATGGCAGGGTTACTTACCATTGGCCGTTGAAGAGTCCCTGCAGACTCTGATTCCTCATACGGCAGTAGGAGCGACATGCGACCAGATTCATAGATCCCATAGTAGGCCTCCTTGGAATCTTGAAAGCCAAGGCCGTTGGGATACAAATTGAGTTTGCGCTTGGCTGATTTTTCAGAGGCACTGAGATCAAACGTCCATCCTTTGTTGTAATACATTTGCGATTTTGGCAAGGTGACCTCCAAATCTTCCGCCTCAGTCCCGCTGGCCACAATCTCACTCAAGTCTCCCGATAATTTGGGTTGAAACGTGGTTCGACAGTGGATGGGATCTACTACCCAACTTTGTTGCTTGTTCGTTGTTTCTCCAGTCTCAGCAGACCGACCAAAAAGAAAGCTGTCGTACTGAATGTTTGTATCGTTCATGATTTTATGTGATACTGGCGGCGGCAAGAGTGTTGGTCGAAACGATTCTGTTGCACGGAGGCGGTCGCTTTGAAAGCACCAGTTACCCTTAGTGTCGTTCATGGACATCATATAGTGCAAAGCAGTAACAAAATGCATTGCCAGCATCCATCCATTCAGTTTGTGCTCTTTTACAGCTGGATGATGAGCAGCTTGGCCTGGAGCTCCATGGGGAGCACCAAATTCTCTCCACTTTTGAAACCCAATGGGCCTATACTCCTCGTCTCTGTCTAAAAATGGTTGCACGGCGTTGTCCGTATGAATCACCACTGGGTCTCTCAGTAGTGCAGCATACTCCGAAAGGAGTTGCTGGCGGAATTTGGCAGTGGAGTGGTCCTTGACGATAAGTTTGGGCGGTGCGCTGATAGTACCTTCACGGGGGCCGTGTAAATTATAAGAATACGTTGCAAGCAATTGCCTCACATAAGCTTCCAATCCTTCTGATCCTCCCGTGGCCTCGTTCATTCCAAAGTCCCAGCTAACGACATCTGGAGGAGTAGAAATGGTCACATTAGAGGATGTGGTGGCATTACCACGACGAGAATCTCCAAAGAATTCCTTCATACACCAGCCATACGGAAACGAGGGACATCCTCCAATGGCAGCATTGTGAACCTGCAGGGATGGAATACCGGCTGTTTGTAGGAGTGGTTCTAAAATGCGTTGCAATTGAAAGGGGTAGGAATCTTGGTGCCGGTTACCACGTCCCGTCGTGACACTGTATCCTCCGAAGGCCATAACGAAGGGTCGTTGCTCTCGTTTGGCCTCGTGGAAACGACAGGCTGTGGCAACAATGTCCGATGGTACCTCTCCTCCAGTACTAAAGGTGGTCAGGCCACGATCCAACAACATGCGAGCGGCGTTTTCGCCACCATACAATAGGGCATATTGTTGTTGAAACTGAACCGAGGCATTCCAAAATGCCGACTGATCGTGTTGTTGTTGCTGCTGTTGCTGTTGTGCAACTTGCAAGTTTTGTGAAGAATGCAAGGTTTTGAAACTACCAAAGGCATCCCAGTGTGAAGATGGTGACAAATCAAAAACGGGCAACGGTGGTGGCGTAGGTTTGTCCGTAACCTCCAACTTCCTCCGTTGCTGTTGCTGCTGTTGTTGTTGAGAAGACTGCTCTATGATTTTGTCCCCCTCTTGCAATAAGTCACTCAATTTCTGGGCTTGATCCAGTCGATGCTGTTTTTCTTCGGGAGACATGCCATCATCAATGGGACTGGGATCATCTATCGCATTCATGCCATCGTCTTCCGAGGACGACTCTCCCTCTACTGCCAATATTTCTTCATCGGGACTGCTTTCAATTTCATACAAGTCACCTTCCGCACCTTCCTCCTCCGACGACAGAAGGTATTGTTGTTCGTCTAATGATTGTCCAGCATATGAGTGCGTGATAGAACGGTAAATGTAGTAACTGACCAAACACAGCAGTAGCAGTACCGTTCCCACCTGAAGAAAGAGCACAACGAACGGTGGATCATTCTCGTTCCTTCGACGTCGTTTCTTGAGTCGTCCCTGTCGATGGGATGGAGACGTAACAGTGGTGGTGGTTTTGGAGGCGATGGATGGACGGATTTTGGGTTCGTTGTCATAAGATTTTTCGTTGTCGTCGTCGTCCTCTGTCATTGGTCCGCCCAAGCCGATTTCAGTAGCTGAGGTACTGGTACTGATACCACTTTTCACTGACCTGGAGTGGTGACGGCGACGTGTCGTATCCTCCACCATCTTGACACTGTTGTAGATGGCAAATGTTACTATTGATGACTGTTTCAGCAGTAGTTTTAGGGTTTGGGTGTTAAGTTGTTGATACTCCTCGGAGTATGAAAGATATACGTTTCGTTGCACCAATCCACTAACTGTAAATTAACACGAATTCACTTCAAAGTTCTACCGTACTACCATAGCGTATACCAGGTACCGGTACGTCGTAGACTACCGGTAGTCTACTCTACCGAAGCAATTTATTTTTCTTCTTGTTGTTGTCGACAAGACTCGACTCCAAAATCGTGACCAAATGATTCGACGACGGCCAGACGGAATCAACCTCCAAGCCAATCGAAAACATCTACCGTACTATTTTGAATTTTATGGAAAATGGGGTGATCATGATGATGAGTGTCTTCACGAATTTAGTGGACCATGGTCCACTTCGTAAGAAGAGTACCAAGTCCTACACAAGGTAGAAACGTACTAAGAGATTGTGTAGGATGAGGAATCAGGAGTTCAAGACAAAATTTGAAAATAGTCGATTAAAAAGTGAAAGAGGTATCTTCAATCTTGTCTTGTGTAGTAAAAATGTTGTAATGAGGGAATATCCCAGCCCAACATTTCCAATAGTTCACCTAGACAATCTACTAGTCCGCAACCAACACAATTCCGTTTGCTTGTTCGACCACAACTGCACGACGCACTGTATGCACGATGCTCGTCCACCTCTTCTGACTGTCTCGAGCGCCATCCGCGAATAAATGGGCAATCAACAGAAACATGCGTTCCACCGCGGAAATAGTGGTGTTGTTTTCACGGTGCCCCGCTGCCTCCATTCTCTCTGTCATCCAATTCATAAGAAACCGCATATCGCATAGCGTCTTCTTCGACAGCCGGCGCCGAGCACCGTAGCCTCCAGTCCGACCGTGCATTTCGTAGTCCGCCATAAGGCAAATTGTCCAGGCGCTTGACATCTACATGCTCAAGACTGCGCAAGGGCGGAACCTGGCGTACTGTGTCTCCTATCCACCACTGCCGCCAAAGGTCTTGAACTCCACACCGCGGAAAGCACCAATCAGCCGGAACACGATGAAAGCCGCCGCCATACATGTGTAGTGTGTAGCCCGCGCCCGTCTCGACTCGCTCCGGTAACGCCGCCTCGTTGCCTTGGCCTCCACGAAACTCAATCGTTCTGGATGGCATGTAGCCGATCACTGCCGTGCTCGGTCAGCCAATCAACCTGATGGATGGAGCACCAATTCAAAAATACGATAATGTCGCCGAGGTAGATACGACTTGTTCTACCCGACACCACACCATCCCGGACATTGTTGAGAGTGAGATGTCCGCCAGCAGCAGCAGCACCACCGTCACCACCATCAGGAGCAATAGCAGCAGCGGCAGGAATAGGGCCGCCATCAACAACTATTTCCGCTGGATCGGGAAAAACGTACATGATGCGGCGTGAAAATGTACGAACGGATGATGTGAGATTTTCTCATAAAGTCATTTGCAAGATTCCACAATCGGCCTACGAGTTGGTACGTACCCTACGGCGGTGGACTATGGTCCACCAAAACAGGAAATGATTTTGATGCACTTCAACTTACGTAGAATTGTGCGTAGAATTGTACTTAGGATCATTTCTGATCATGTCAGATTTGTCGGACTTTGGTCCACCAGGATCATATGGGGGACCCCCTTTCGGTCCCACAAAACCGGGTTAATGTGAAATGAAAGAAAAAAAAGATACACATACGAAGTCGTACACGCTCACAGTCAATGTATACGTCGTATATTTCCGACTTCTGAAGCATCATTCTTCACCTCCTATCACTAGTACTGTTGTATGTATGTATTCCACCATCATCACAATCCATTCTATAGTATTCATTTTATAGAATATTTTCATTGCAACTAATTCATGACTGCCAGAGCCTCGATCACAATAACAGCAGCAGCAGCAGCAGTACCACGAAGGAGCTTCTGGATGGTTGCAGCTTTCGCAATGATGCTGACTGCATCTCATAGGGCCGTCGCCTTTCGATGCTTGCAATCGACGGCCCGGATCCATCGGACGAATTCAGATCGCCGAGTGCAAACGATGATGATACTGCGATTGAGGAGCACCAACAGTCGAAACAATGCCGACGATGCCACTTTTGTGGACCAGTCAGGGAGAAGAATTCGGTCGCGTGGTGATGTTGGTGGTGGTTGGAATAATGAGAATGAACAATCGTCGGATTACCGATCCAACGACAACAACGACGACGACGATGGATGGGGTGTGTCATCGTCATCATCTAGCAGAAAAACTGTCAAGAGACGCACACCTACTTCGACATGGGAAGATTTCGATCCATGGCAAGGTGGCAGCAGTGTCGACGACAATGATACCGGTGGATGGAATACTCCTGCTAGTCGACCATCAAGGCGACAACCCAAACAGGATGGTCCTTCGAGGAATCGATTTGACCGGGATAGTCGACGCTTTAAACAAAATAACAACGATCGTCCGTTCGAAAAAAAGTTTCCAAAAAGTCCTCGCAACAAAATCAATAGCAGCATGAACAAGTTTGGTCGAAAGGTCGACGGAAAGGATACAAGCGGAGTCCGGACCATCAACATGAACGCCCTCGAAGGTGCCGGCTTTGTCCATTTGTACGGTATCTCCTCAGTGTTGAATGCTCTGTCCTCCAACAAAAGAGATTTATCCATCAATGTAGAAAAGACAAGCGGCGAGTATGATCTAGATGATGATGATGATCCACGATTTCAACGGAATTCGGACACCGAATGGGATGATAATGATGACGACAGCGACGCTGGCTCCATGCCAAAACCGCCAGATGGCGACATAAAACCACAAGCCCGATTTCGATCGTATCTATTTGTTCAAGAACGACAACGGGACACTGGCCGCAAAGGCAACAAGGCAACAGCAGCCCAACAGGTGTTGGAGCTTGCAGAACAACGCGGAGTTCCGATCGCCCATGTCGACAAGGGCATTCTCAACACTCTTTCCGGCAATCGTCCCCATCAAGGCTTTGTTCTCCGATGTGGCAAGTTGTACTTTGAAGGCATGTCCCGCATACCTTTGCCGAGTGAGAATACATTAACACCATCTGTATGGCTGGTGTTGGACGAAGTGGTCGATCCCCAAAATTTAGGAGCACTATTACGGTCGGCATACTTCTTGGGCGGGGGTAACTCCGACGACACGAAGATTGGTGTGTTGGTGTGTTCCAAAAACTCAGCCCCCCCCAGTCCAGTAGTCAGTGCTTCTAGTGCTGGGGCATTGGAATTGCTGGACGTGTACAGCACGAATAACTTGCCACGAACACTTAACCAAGCTAGCGAGGATGGATTTCGTATAATTGGAGCCTCGTCGTCGGTTCCGATGGGAAGCAATGATGAGGGGGACGACGCCGACCAAGGCCCAGCATTGTATGATTTGCAGGATTTGCCTTCTCCCAAAGAAGACGACCGTCCCACCATTCTAGTGCTTGGATCCGAAGGGCATGGCCTACGCACTCTGGTTGCAAAAGCTTGTACTGAATTTGTTCGCATACCATCCGGTAAAACTGAAAGTCACGAAGATGATGACGAGAGTAATGTGGGTGTGGACTCCTTGAATGTAAGTGTAACCGGAGGGATCCTCCTATGGCACTTGCTTCACGGGACTGCACGATTATAATACACTACTAGACAATCAAAAGTCTGCTTCAATTTCAAAATGATTTGTAGCGTGGTAGAAATTCTCGTCTTTGTCGACTCAGTAGCTACGGGTAATAGACAACTAAGTAGGAAAAGAGTGACCACAGGCACCATGTCGGAGATGGAACCAGTCTTAGGTACTAGCCTAGGCACAATTTGTACAACACCCTCCCCTGATGGAAACACCTGTGAGGAGATCATCAAATGTACAAATGGTGCCAAAAACCAGCAATGTAGTAAATGTAATGTGGAACAAATAGAAACATGAAAATGAAACAGGAAAGAGGATCAACAATAGTAATGACCCATAATACGCCGGCAGTGACGGGAATGTAGAACCCAACCAGTCGGTTTCGTGAGGGAATCAGAAGGATTGATTACACCAGGAATATGATGCATCAAGATATCACCATTATCCTTCCAATCTTGTACATCGCCGCTCTAAGCTCTTGCCTAACGCATGCAAAGGTATTTTCCTTGGATTTCTCCCGAATACGACGAAGAATATCCTTTGGTATGATGTTGATACTGGTCAAGTGAAAATTGCCAAACATGCTCGCTTTGATGAGGGCCTGAATGACCTTCCCTTTGGCGCTCTTCCCCCGAATGTACAACATCTCCAGCGTGTCCAATCTGGCGAACCATTTCCTGCTGAGGTGGATGAAGCTACTGTTGACGAGTTTACTGCTTTTGTCGATCCTTTCAGTCATACCCTGTTGGAATCCGGAACAAATAGAAACAAAAAAATGAAACAGGAAAGAGGATCAACAAAAGTAATGACCCATAATACGCCGGCAGTGACGGGAATGTAGAACCCAACCAGTCGGTTTCGTGAGGGAATCAGAAGGATTGATAACGCCAGGAATATGATGCATCAAGATATCACCATTATCCTTCCAATCTTGGATCGCGAAAGCCTGGATGGCAATATGGCGAGACCGCTCAGTGGGCTTGCAAGCATAGATAATTTGGATAGAGGAGACATTATCAATATGAATGGGGGTAGGGGAAAGCTGGGGAAAAGAAAGCTCATGGAGAACTGCCCGAAGGTACTTTGCAGTTTTCGCAGCAGAAACGGCAGCAATGAACTCGGCCTCGGTGGAGCTTGTAGCAGTGACAGTTTGTTTCTTGGAACGGTAAGCAATAGCACCTCCGTTAAGGACAAAAGCGTAACCGGTAGTGGAGCGACGGTTGCGGAGATCATTGGCATGAGCAGCATCGACATACCTAGTGAGTTGAAGAGGGGAGGGAATAGAGGGAAAGGGAGGGAGAGAGGGATCAAGGGAAAGGTTGTGGGGGGTACCAGGTGGCAAAGAGGGATCATGAGTGCGTCGGGCGAAACGGATACCCCAGTGTTTAGTCCGACGGAGATAACTGTGACTCCTTTAAGACAGCTGTAGTGGTAGGCATGTGGTGCAGAGGCAAACTTTGACAGAGTCACAACAGCATAACCAATATCAGGGCGGCAAGTAATGTAGGCATAGAGAAGCTCACCAAGAAGGGTACGGTAAGAGAAACCCTGGGAGTCACAAAGGTCAGCATGTTCGGGAGAACCTTCGGAGGGGCCAGCAGGGGACTGATAGAGGCGATCCACAGCATCAACCGGGAGGGGTGCAGAACGATCATCAGAGGACTCATGCGGAGAGGGCGTATCCCAACCATGGCTACGAAGGAGGCGATCAATATACCCAGCGGAGGTCAGCTCGATGTAGTCAGCTGTTTGGTGAACATCAACACCATTGTAGTCACTGAGGAGCCCGAGATAGGTAAAGGGAGGTTGTGCTTCATTAGGCTGTTGGAGGGCCTTACCAATAAAGTCATATACAGCTTTAGCAGTAGATTCACGACGACAAGCCAGAGCAAAATCATCCACTTGGCGGAGGAGCAAGATAGGCTCACCCTCAAAGACACCGCTGTAGATGGTACGATCATGGGTAGTGGAGCGGAAGCTCAATTCAGGAAGGGAAAGGATCTTGTTGATGTAGGTTTCCCAGAGGCGACCAGATTCTGGATGTCCCTGGAGGGCGTGAAGGACAGGGAGGACCATGTTTCGATCAAGGGTGACACCAAAACGAGCTTTGTACCATTCAGTATATGCATCGTCAATCATGATGAAGGTAGGTGTCTCAGGAGGAGGAGAATGAGCAAAAGCATCAGTGGCATCACCACCATACACCCGCATATCATGGGCAGCGGCCAGAGCAAAAAACATTTGTTGGATCGGTTGTTCAACACAAGAAGAGTATGTGGAGGCAACTTGGTGAAGAAGAGGAGCAGCACGGAGGGAGCCATCACAACAGCTGCGGGAACGACGTTCACCAGAGCGCTTGATCTGGTATTGCCAATGTAAGCGAAGAATAATGGCACCAGGGGGCGGGGCACCAGGGGTACCAAGGGTCAAGTGTTTCTCCGGAGCAAAGGTTAGGGAGAGGGAGGGGGATTTTGAGTCAAAAGCCTTACGGAACTCAAGGAGGGCTTGTTCCTTTGTGAAGACCAGGACATCATTAATGGCAACCAGGTAAGCACCAGGGAGTGCATTTTTAGTGGCCTTGGAAGAAGAGCGAATCCGGGAGGCAGGACTACCAGGCCTAATTGTTGCAACAAAGACACGGTTGTTAAGTTCATCCGTGAGGAGGTCAAAGCCAAAAGTGGGGTTACGGTTGGAGGCCAGAAAAGTGAGGGATTCCAACGGGGTATGACTGAAAGGATTGACAAATGCAGTAAACTCGTCAACAGTAGCGTCATTCACCTCAGCAGGAAATGGTTAGCCAGATTGAACACGCTGTAGATGCTGCACATTGGGGGGAAGAGCGCCAAAGGGAAGGTCATGCAGGCCCTCATCAAAGCGAGCATGTTTGGCAATTTTCACTTGACCAGTATCAACATCATACCAAAGGATATTCTTCGTCGTATTCGGGAGAAATCCAAGGAAAATACCTTTGCATGCGTTAGGCAAGAGCTTAGAGCGGCGATGTACAAGATTGGAAGGATAATGGTGATATCTTGATGCATCATATTCCTGGTGTAATCGATCCTTCTGATTCCCTCACGAAACCGACTGGTTGGGTTCTACATTCCCGTCACTGCCGGCGTATTATGGGTCATTACTATTGTTGATCCTCTTTCCTGTTTCATTTTCATGTTTCTATTTGTTCCACATTACATTTACTACATTGCTGGTTTTTGGCACCATTTGTACATTTGATGATCTCCTCACAGGTGTTTCCATCAGGGGAGGGTGTTGTACAAATTGTGCCTAGGCTAGTACCTAAGACTGGTTCCATCTCCGACATGGTGCCTGTAGTCACTCTTTTCCTACTTAGTTGTCTATTACCCATAGCTACTTAGTCGAGAGCCAAGGTGTGGGAGGAGTGGAAAGTGTTGCAGGGAGGTGAAGGGAGAGAGCAACAAACCAAAAAACAAATCCAAAGAATAAAAGGCGAAGCCCAGGGGCGTCAAGAGGGACAGATGGCAGACTGAGGCGAAGGTCCAACTCGAGACATAGACAGTTACGGTCGGGACAGTCGGAAGTAGGGCACACGGTCAGATCACATACGTAGGGTTAG
This sequence comes from Nitzschia inconspicua, assembly GCA_019154785.2. Classification (NCBI taxonomy): domain Eukaryota; phylum Bacillariophyta; class Bacillariophyceae; order Bacillariales; family Bacillariaceae; genus Nitzschia; species Nitzschia inconspicua. The sequence continues at coordinate 36,746 of JAGRRH010000063.1, forward strand.
GGGTGTTCAATGCAAGGAAAGATGAAGGAGCAAGCCAAGGAGTAAAAGGGGGGCTCAATGCAATGCGTGAGGTAGAGCGAAGGATAGATATTGTAGTGAGCAATCCTATGATAAAAGCAGAGAATTGTCCAACCACCAAGAAAGGAAACGCAACAGTCAAGGAAAAGGCAAAGAAGAGCACCAAGTCGGATGTCGGATGGCGTTGTCGTCGTCAAGGCATTCGTCGCGGGCAGCGCGCGGGCAGACGTAGAAGGAGTACCAGAATCTGTGTAGGAAAAAAAATAAATTTGTGTTTCGTTGCGTTAGCAGCGACGACATCGGTCGATGATGTTGGTCTTTTCTGTCAATGGGACCGCAAGAGCAGACGAAATCTACACTCAAGGGTGAGTAGGAGATGGACTACAAGGAAGCAGACGAAATCTACACTTCACTAGGGTTCATAACCTGTCGACTCAGTAGCTATGTACGGGTAATAGACAGCTAACAGTAAGTAGGAAAAGAGTGACCACAGGGACCATGTCGGAGATGGAACCGGTCTTAGGTACTAACCTAGGCACAATTTGTACAACATTCTTAACTCTTCAATTACGGACCTCCTAAATTGACTCTTCAAGTGAACTCTTTTATTACACACCGCACAATCAAGCACACATGATTTACCCACAACCACGTAACGGCGAAAAAGATCACGCAGATTCCTTTGCTGGATCAGACAGCTGTTCCTTTGACAACGGTCAAATTTGTTTCCGCTACTTTTCCATCCGCCGTTTGAGTGTACGTTACTGTCTGTTCCTGGGGTGGTTCCGCTGGGAATATTTCCGGAGAAGGTAAAGTGATGGCTAGAACGCCTGCCAAGATCCAACAGATGACAGAGGTGATATTCAAAGCATACCCTGTAGCCCATTCACAGGTATCCGGAAAGGTATCGGCGAAGTCTCCAGCAACCACATCAAAATATTGCATTATGGGGTTGTTGTTGCAAATACTAGAGGATTGTACCATCAGCGTCAGTCCTTGAAAGGCGCCAGCGATGATCAATAAGTATCCCAAGCATTTCCACGCCGATGGAGAAACGGTTCGACACGGACCCAAACAAGCTGGCAACAAAAGCAATCCACCCAAAATTGGAGTCATGATGGAAAAGGCCCACACTGTTCGGGTCTTGGCATCCACTGAAAAATCAAATCCGTAGTTATCTTCCAAGCTGCTGTAGTATTGGCAAGTATTGTATACCCAGACATCACCATTGACTTCAAAGGAACCTTTGGTGCGAAAGTTCCATGGTGACACATACAACGAAGCATCGCCATTTCCTGATACCTGGGTGAACTTGACCGTTTCACAAAAAAAATTGGCGGCGGTTCCAAAAATAATGGCTACAGTAGCAAAAAAGCCAGGCAAGTAAAACATGGCACATCTGAAAAATAACGGAGGGACGAAAGAAAAGAGAATCGGATGTCCATCAGATGAAACACGAATGACCAAAAAGAGTATTAAAGGTGCGCTGACCAAGGATCTTACCGTCGGTTGCTCATTCGATCGTCCGACATCTTGATGGTAGTATTAGTTGTTGCTTGTTACCGTAGTCTTGCAAAAAGATTCCGTTCAGTGGGAGATGAGACACTACCTACTAGCTAGTAGCCTTTTGGGTATTGCTCGAAGAGATGGACTCGATGTTCACAGTCATTGAGGTGTCGTAAAAGGAAATCGGAAGAAGAACACACGATCAACGACTACCCTACGGTAGTATGTCGTACAGGTGCGGTAGCTACCGATATGATACCTGTACGGTACTAGCGGTAGATAGGTACCGACAGTGCCGGTACATACCGTAGTGCATATCATACCATTTGGTACCATTTGGTACCATCACCACTACTGTTAGTATGATACAGCGCACGAGAGAGAATGATGAGAACACGATGAGAACGGTTGTGTCAATCTATCATCATACTCCGAGTACTTCGTACGGAGTATTATTATATCCGTAGTCTGTCTGTAAAGAGGGGAATAGATCGATAACTCAACATCCCCGAAAAAAAAATAGATTGTGATGAGCTATCATACTACCGGTAGTATGATACGTAGTAGGTAGTAACAACAAAGCTATGAACCTGCTACGGTAGGTAGGTGCATGTCGTATAACATCGACTTTTCATGTCCACCGTTTTTTCTTCCTCGCGTACCACTCCCATCCCATACAACTGTTCTAAAAGGGAGCTCTCCCGTCCTGCCTCTAATAGTTGACGTTACACTGAATGATGTAAGAGACATTCACAGAACATCTTTGTAGCATCTAAATTATTTCATTGCATTAGGGGATGCTATCATCGCTCCCAACCTTAATACGCGGTAAAGATCTAACAGCTTCTGGCAGCTGAAAAGTGACACAATACATGTTTTTGTTGGGAGCGACGTCTCTCACATTGTGAATGGAAACTTTTGTGTCTCCAAACGGACATCCTAATGCCTTTTCTGCTCGTTCGTAGATGGACTGATGAGCTTCTTTCCGGTCTTTCGATGCAAAGCAGTGAACGTGAATGGTCGGTGTACTAGGCAATCCACTTCCGACAACTTTGTAGCCTCGGAAAGCATCCAAAAACTCGAGTGCCGATGCAGGCAGATTCATGATGAAGTGGTGAACGTTGATACCTTGATCTTGTAGTTGATGACAAAAGGCTCGAGCATCTATGTTGTAGGTGTGCAAGCGTGATGTGTGGCAGTTGTTCTTCTTTCCATTTGCAACCAGGTACTGATAAGAGGCAGGATTCAAATCATTTGCATGGACTATTGGACCATTTTTTTTTGCAGTTAATGGTATTGCAAATGGCCCGATGCCAGCCATCATATCTGCAACAACCACTACATTCGCTTTCGAGCATTGCTCTTTCTGAATCAGTTTTACAAGTCGTCGGTGTTCTCCGGCCAATCTAGAATTCCAATAGACCTTTTGGAAGTCTAGCTGATATATACACCCCTCTTCTTTAAGTTCGACCAGACTCCAGTCGGATCCTTGATATCCTGCAATCACCTCCATTGCAAATGTTCTAAACTGTGTATCAATGGATCCGACCTTGTTCACAATAGTACGAATGGCAGACTGGTGTTTGTCGAGCAAGATCTTCCCAATCAAGTATTTATAGCGAAGAAGTTGTGGTCGTAAGTTCAAATGTGCCAACTGTCCAATGACCTCAAAAGCAGAAGGGATTTCATCTATACCCTCCGGTTCCAGTAGTCTCTTGAGAAGCTCATCCGTCGTCCAATCCTCGTACGTGAACTTCATGGTATGCTCCACCAAACCCACTTGCTGGGTGGAGACAAGGGGTTCTAAAAGTGGATGAATGCTGTAATTTTCGAATGGAATCTTGACCTGTTCTGGATCCAATACAACTTTTCGACAGTTTTCTGGAGGTAATCGTCCACCGTCAACGAGGGGGAGAAATTGCTCATCACTCACCATTTGTTCATTTGCCGCTCGTACCTCAAACACAACTTTACATCGAGGGCGGCGAAGCATAATTCGTTGAAGGCGTTTCCTTAGTTCATTGGTCCTTTTGGCAGGAATTATCAAGGCTGGAAACTTTACAGATACATCAAAGACCGATAACGAGGGGAAAGCAGAGACTGGAAAGACATAATCTTCTGCGTCCGACGTAGGGATGGAGGGCAACAACGACCGCAACGGTGGGGGTTCGGAAACAATATCAAACAAAGACAGATATTTTTGTTCATTGTTTACTTGATTTCGATTTTTTGTTTCATTGGGATGCTGAGCGGGCACATTGTTTTGAGTCGACGGATTTTGAGCGGACACATTGCTTCGAGTTGATGAGACAACAACTGCAGCTGGAGACACAACTCCCTGGCGATATTCCTCCCCATCCACGACAAAAATCTTGATTGGGTTGAGTGTCGTCCCGTCGCCAAGATTCACGTCTAAGGTGGTGCGGTGTAAGAATCCAAAAATTGGGCCCAAGCTTGTTTCTTGTCTAGTACTGACTGGACCCAAGCCGGGGATGAAGAATCTCCAGTTAACGTTGCCAAGTATTCCATCTGGAATCAATTCTTCTTGTATCATAGAACGAACGTTGGCAAAGGTGCTTGTTTTGCGAGACGGAAGCCTGACAAAGCCTACGTTTTTTGTTCCACTAGGAGGTGGATTCACATCTTCTCTTGACGAAGAGTCGTTCTTACTCTTTTGTCCCACCGTTGTGCCGCCCGGTTTGTACAGCAGCTTGACAAAAAATTCTCCATCTTCCGAAGACTCTACAATCGCATTGATACGATGAGATTGTCTTTCACTGATAGATTCGAGAGCATCCGCCAAGTTCCGATTGCAAGGTCGAACAGATCCGTCATTTGTGTGGCTTCTCAACAGTGGAAATCCCTTTGGCGGCTTGAGAGCTCGCTTTTGTTTCTTGCGCTTTCTGTTTTTTTCGTTATCACTGCCCCCGGATGATTCACCATCTTCGTCATCAGTGGAAAAAACCTGGTTACGCCGTCGTTTCTTTCCTTTGAGGGTTGCAGGCGGTTTGGAGTTTTTCTTCTGTGGTGACGGCAAAATCTGTGGCAACTCGGTGTGGTTCCAATCCATTCTCATTTCAATCGGTTTGGCGAGCTCCAGTGTCGCCGCTTGCATGGCTTGTCGAAAGCTTTGTAGCCTAATTTTTCCAGCCGACTTGGCCGTTTTGCCCATGTGAAAGTCCTCCATCAACCCGTCCTCCCATTTCGTGAGTTTGGCCGTTGTCAAGACGGCGAACGGAGCCTCGTGACATTCGAAAAAGTACACCAAATGTCGCTTCCCCAGATGCTTGCTGGCTAGTTCGCGGGCACTGCCCACGGTAAAGCGTGGATCGTAAATAAAACCTGGCCACCATCCAAATCCCACGCCACCGTGGGCCCACACAACCTCTCCAAACCGCGATGTGAAATTGGGAGATAACGCACTGACGGCTCTATCCAGTCTGTCGTCCTCCAAATAACGCTCCGCGGCAATGGCCGATTTACAGCTAGAGCAATACCAATCACCAGTGGGAACTTGGCGGAGCGGCGGTTCGCAACAATATGTGTGATACTCGGCTTCGCAGAACTCGCAGAGCAACAAATTGGCGTGATCGTCATCCTCTCCACAACAGAGACAGCCCGTACCAAAAGAATCTTGCAATAGATGTCCATTGCTACCCTCTTCCTTTGGTTTGATCGACACTGCGGATTCAAGTTCCTTTTTGATGGCTTCGGGGATGTCGGCAGAGATATCTCCTGACTGTTGCAACTCGAGCAAGAGTTTGGCCCTCTCGTTCGGTGATAATTCAAGGGTTCCGTTTTTGCTAGCCATGATTAAAAATATAGCGACACGTTGTTTTTTCAAGGCTGCGCAATTGGACTGCAGCAGCACTCTCGTCAACTAAAAGGTGAAGTCCCACTTCCTTCAAAACCGAGTCATTAAAGAAGCTGCGATTGGGATCTCTCTGCAGCACGAAAAACACCCGACTGATACCGTTCCTCTTCCAAAAAAATGATGGTTTTCCGGAGAATTCTGTCCCACAACAAGAGGTGCTGCTGGTTTGCTCTACCAATCTGCTAAGACCTCAAAAGCGTCGCTGTGCGATACCACTGTCGGTTGTCGTACGTCGTAGTCGTCAACTGAAAAAACACAATCAAATCCAACCGAAGGTTTGTAGCAATCTCAAACACTACTATGTACTCCGAGTATGATAAACTAAAAGGAGTCGTCTGCCAGTGCTTCCTTCAAAATCGAATGGGGGGAAAGTTTTAAGGATGGGCTGGTGGAATCCCAAAATTAGTGGTACTGACGTAGCTTCTTTCTCGTGAAAACACCCTGGGACAAGTTCAGTAGTACCGCAGAAATGCAGGTATACCGGTACACTAAATGTATACCCAGTCGCCGCCTCGGCTTCCGCAACTCCTGTGGTGTGGGTGTGCAATACGTACTAGTCTAGTAGGTAGGAGGTCCTGGCGGACCACGCGCTAACCTGCGCTTGCTCGCGTTGTAAGGATGCATCCGGGTTAGTTACAACGAGTCAGCTGTTGTGTGGAAAAGTAAGAGACACACAACGGGGGATTGCCAGGAAAAGCTAGTTGACTAGTACGGGGAACTGCACACTTAAGGGTCCTAGTGGGACCCTAGCCTGTGCAGTTGCCAGTGCACACATCCTGCTTTTTTTGAAAATCTCATGGTGAATCACCACAGAGAAGCTCAACGGCAGCAAAAGTATGATGTTGTTGCAATGGCTGCTACCACCAGGTTAGGGTCTTGTTTGGTCTGTCCGTCTCCCGTCCTTCGCCACCAACTTATGCAGCGACCCAAGCAACCTAAGCAGCCATGGTACATCCCATACATTGGCTGCATCCTAGGGCTTGACGTAGAAGATCATCGTTCGATTCATTCTTTAGCCACTTTTGTGATTGTCGTCTTGCTCCTATTCAACCGGTAAAGCAGTAACCAGTGGTGACTTTCAAGCAGCGGCAACTCTCGAAGGTCTAAAATCGAGTATTTTGCATAAGTGTCATGTGGTCAAGGGCGTTGTTGAAGCGACAAGCAATAAGGAGAGTCGTCCGCACCTCGAAAGGATCCTTCCTCGCCGAATCTTTTGTTCAACCTTCCATTGCAGCAAACAGAACGCTCTATTCTACTTTAGTTGGTGCTGTCGCTGTAGCCACGGTGATGGTATTTTCTATCGATGAATTCGATCGATCCTCACCACTGACAGGTTCGTTCGCATTTCTGAATGGAGCAGTGACAGCCTGTGAAGATCCTTCCGACTCAACTCCGTTGGACAAAGAGATTCCCAAAGAAAAGGCGGCGCGACTCTTTCGCAAACGAACCACACTTCAAGTGGCAACCTCTAACGGAGAATCGACTCAATCAACTACCAAGAAAGGCCGTGGCATGCTCCAACGCTTTTCCACCCAACAAGAACTCGAGAAACTTCGCGCCATGGAAAAGGAAATGATGCAACGATGGGAAAGGGACGAAGAAGGGTGGCGACAGCTTCCTGCCCGGGCCTGGCCGGAATTTCAACCCAATCCCGAACAATTACAGGGAATTCTAGAGAATATTACCATTCACAATTGCGACCTGCATGGTACGGACCAGTGTGGGGATTTGAATTCCCCAACTGTTCCTGCCTATATTCGACAATGTACAAACTGGCTGTTTCAAATGGCCACTACCTTTGTCTTTTACAATGTCGATCCACAAGCTGGGTTGGAACAATTTGAACGACTGGCCAAACGGGGCCATGTCGATTCCATGGTGGCTTGTGGAATCATCTTGGTCGAAGGACTCGGAGTACCTCCCAAGGAAAAGGAAGGTCTGGTGTGGTTGGAAAAGGCCGCCGAAAAGGGTTCTGCACAAGGATACTACGAGCTGGGAACGGTATATTACACAGGTATTGATGGGGTTGTGGAAGAAGATGTCAATAAAGCGTTCATTTTATTCGAAAAAGCTGCCGAACAAGACCACACCGCTGCCATTTATATGGTTGCTGACTGCCTCGTGGAGGGCGAAGGAACAGAACGTAGTCTTGGTCGAGCTATACCACTGTTCTACAAGGCAGCAGAAAGAGGACATCGATTTTCACGGCAACGTATCCGAGAGTTACTGGCGAGAATAGATTATCCACTATAGCGAGATCACAAGCAATAGCTAACACGAGGTATAACTGTTGGATTTCTTTTCGATTGGACCCATACAGTCTTGCGGTAGTACTTTCAACAACAATCAAAACAAGCAAGACAATTTTGACTCTACCCATCTGCTGTAACATCCTTTCATTGAAAAAATAATTATTTACTGTAACTTTGTAGCAGTGTGCTACGATTGAAGAGATGATAATAACACGACTACTCTACTACCGGTAGCTGCCGTAGGTAGCAACAAAAATCATCATCATGGTTATCCATCGACATCCTCCTGGTACTTTGTTAGCTTCATTTCTTCACCCGCGACGAAATCCATCGAGCTTTTGTCGATCTCTCGTATCATAGCGTGCGGTCATTCCATCTCACCGAACTTTTCCCCTACAACATCATCATTGCTACGGTCTCTCCCGAAGCACTCTTGCCGTCTCCTTTGCTGCAAATACACATTATACCATGAGCAACAATCTCAATGGGGGAGGTCGGGGCCGCAATGCCTTGTCTTCGGTCGATTTCTATCGTCGCGTTCCAAAAGATTTGACCGAGGTACGTGCCGTTTCCTGAACTGGTCACTGGTCTGTCCGCCTTTACGTTCTTCGTACAAACTTCCCGTACAACACGACGAAGAGATTTGTTTTTGTTGGTATCCTTCGGCAGTCGGAAACAAACTCAACAATTGTTCATGGAGGACCATCTTCTCACTATTGCTCCCCGTTTTTCTTTTCTCTGTGATGCCTCACTCTATTTCTTCAGGCTACAACACTGGGAGCGGCCATGTCGATAGTGGCATTGAGTGTTATGGCAATTCTCTTTTTCAGCGAAACTGCCGCGTTCGCACGCACCCAAATAGTCACCTCCATCACGTTGGACGAAAACACACAACCTCAATTGCGTTTGAATTTTAATATAACCATGCTGGACGTACACTGTGACTATGTATCGGTAGATGTGTGGGATGCCTTGGGGACGAACCGTCAAAATGTGACAAAAAATGTTGAAAAATGGCAACTCTCCGAGAGCGGTGACGTACGTTTGTTCAGTGGACGCAATCGAGAGCAACGCGAAGTGAGGCACGAAGAACACGATCGGACATTAGAAGAGATGCATGCTGAAGCCGGTGTTCATGCCGTGGACTTGACCAAGGACAATTGGGACGAATGGATGAAGGAAAACGAGCTTGCTTTCGTGGATTTGTTTGCTCCCTGGTGTGTTTGGTGTCAACGACTCGCTCCCACATGGGAAAAGTTTGCTCAAGAAGTGAAAAAAGAGCAGATGCCAGTGGGTGTTGGAAAAGTGGATTGTATGGCAGAAGCGGATCTTTGTCGGACGCAAAAAGTCATGGCATTCCCCACCGTTCGTTGGTACCAAAATGGAGAAGCCGTCAGCCCTGACTATAAAATGGATCGTACCGTACAAGCGCTGTTGGGATTCGCCAAGCGCAAGCTGGAGATGGACCAAAAGTTTAAAGATTGGGACAAGAAGGCTGTCGAGACGGGCGAATCGGATGAAGAACGTGAGAGAAAACGAAAGTTGTTTTCGCAGAGTCGACCGGAACATCCGTCCTGTCAAGTCAGTGGTCACCTGATGGTCAATCGCGTACCAGGAAACTTCCACATCGAAGCAAAATCCAAGAATCACAATCTCAACTCTGCCATGACCAACTTAACGCATATTGTCAATCATTTGAGTTTTGGAGATCCAATGGATATGGAATCTCGACGGACGAAAAGGATACTGAAACAGGTTCCAGAGGAACATCAACAATTCAACCCCATGGATGGATCCCTATACTTGACAAAAGATTTTCATCAAGCCTACCATCACTACATCAAAGTCGTTTCGACGCACCTCAATGTCGGCTCCTCCGATGCCAATCAAATGGTGACGTACCAATTCCTAGAACAATCTCAAATCGTTTACTATGAAGTCAACAATGTACCAGAAGCTCGTTTTTCCTACGACCTTAGTCCCATGAGTGTTGTGGTGGAGAAGGAAAGCCGCAAATGGTACGATTACCTGACAAGTCTATGCGCTATTATTGGAGGAACGTTTACCACGCTAGGGTTGATTGATGCGGTCTTGTACAAAGTCTTGAAGCCAAAGAAGCTATAGCAATAGCAACAACTTTAATTCAGAACTTTTCTGCAGGGATCTAACGTTTGTAAACGTAGTGAAACTCTTTGTCTACTGGATGGACCACGGATCAACTACCATCAGTACTTTTACACGTACCAACTGAATTCCTTTTTAGTGTGACCGCCAAACTAGAAAACAAGTTGTATCCTGCGCGCGCCAGGCCTAAATGTCCATGGAACTTTCTTCCCTAACATGTAAATAGAAAAACCCACTCGCCAGAAGCCAGAAGAAATGCCGCCAAAGAACGTGGGCTTACGTATCATACTTGTAACGCACCTTGTTGCGTGTTTGTGCAGAGAGTCCGTTGTCTCCAGAAACGCGTACCTTACTACACTACCTGTAGTGACTACTCGTTCGAAAACAAGACAACAACCGGCCCTGGAAGGAATCACACTCTCTCTCTGGAAAAAGGTCGAGTCTCATCGGAGGACAGAGTCGTCCAAGTATTACATTGTTCACTGTTTCTTTGTATGACTTTCAAATTATTTTTGCAAAGGACACCAGGATATCATCGAAACGCTTGACAGTTTTGTTTTCATTGAATCAGCATGACGTTTTCTTCCTTTTCTCCTCGTTCGTTGACGGGTGTTGGAACTTCTGAATCGGCCTCTGCATCGGGATGTGCCATGAGCGAACGTGTCCGTCCTGAGATAAATAAAAGGACGACCTCTCATGCGAGCCATTCGGAAATGGATGGTTTGGCGGTCTTCACTTGGGGCCGTGGGGAAGACGGTCAACTAGGTCTTGGTGACACGTCCGATCAAGATGAACCTACCTATGTGGATTCTTTGCGTGGAGTCGGTGTGCGACAAATTGCTTGCGGATCAGGCCATACCGTAGTATTATCCACCGAAGGAGAAGTCTTCACATGGGGACGAGGTGATGATGGTCGTCTTGGCCATGGCGACAATGGATGGAAGTACGTTCCTCGTATTACCCAAGCTTTGGCCGGACAAGTGGTGGTCCAAGTGACGTGCGGCTCCTACCATACCGCAGCCGTGACCGGAAACGGTGACTTGTATACATGGTATGTTCAGGCTGTAATATGCTCTCTTTTCGAATTTCTTTCAATACAATGCACTAAAGAAAATTCTTTATTCCGCAATTCAGGGGCGGCGGTATGTATGGCAAGCTTGGGCATGGCAATGAAGCCGGACATTCCACTCCCAAACGAGTCGAGGCACTAGTCGGTCTAAATGTTAGTCAGATTGCTTGTGGCTCGCGACATACGGCCATAATCACATCGTCAGGTGCTATTTACACGTGGGGCGACAAAGAGAATGGTGTAGCGGGTCATGGCGATACAGAAGGGCACCAATACACGCCGAAGCTGTTGGAACGCCTTGCAGGAAAAAGAATAGTTCAGCTCAGTGCTTGCGGCTTTCACACGGGCTGTTTGACTGCTGAGGGTGAACTTTTCACTTGGGGCGAGGGCAAGTTTGGTCGTTTAGGTCACGGAGCCGAACGCAATTGTCACTCTCCTCGACTTGTAGAGACGCTCATTGGGAAAAAACCGCGGCAAGTCTCTTGCGGTGGATTTCACACTGCAGTGGTCACAGAAGATGGCCATTTGTATACTTTTGGTGGTGGTGAGCATGGACAGCTTGGGCACAATGACCGCGTAAACAAAGTCAAGCCAACAATGGTTCAAGCCCTAGAAGATGTGTTTGTGTCGCAAATTACATGCGGATGGTCTCACTCAGTGGCGCTGACCAGTAAAGGACGGATCTACACTTGGGGAAACGGCGACCACGGGAAACTAGGTCATGGATCCGGACGAAAAGTCAGTGTCCCTACCATGGTAGAGAAACTCAAAGAATACCGTGTAGTCCGTGTTGCTTCCTACAATGAGCATACAGCCGCCCTAGTGGAGCCCTTCGACCACACCCAGGGTCTAGCGGGAGGTGCTGGCGCAGTTCCTGTGACAACTTCGTACAGCTCACAAATGCGGGCACTAGTCAACGATGAAGAATTTTCCGACGTGACCTTTTTAGTTGAAGACACGCCCGTCTATGCCCATCGTGCTATTCTTGCACAACGATGCGACCATTTCGCAGCCATGTTTCGTTCTGGTATGAGAGAAAGCGTTGAACTGATGGTTCCCATTCCGGACATTTCGCGCAAAGTATTTCTGGTGTTACTCGAATACATTTACACCGACTCAGTGAAGATTGATGTGGAACATGCCATAGAGCTATACATTGCTGCTGATATCTATCAGCTTGAACGATTAAGAGACATGTGCTGTACAGTTGTTCGACGAAATCTTAATGCAGAGAATGCTGGGCCATTGTTGCAGATTGCAGAGGAAAACCATTGTCTAATTCTTCGAGACGTCTGTATGAGTTATATTGTCGAAAATTTTGATATCGTCAGCAAAACAGACGGCATCAAGCAGGTCAGCCATGAATTGCTCCTGGAAATTCTAGGGAAGCGATGACAGCCCTCTATGTATAGTACTATCAGCTTACGTCGTAATGACCATCAACGCGTAGTTTGAAAATGCAAAAGTTAAAGTAGCTTGTTATGAATATGCTTTTGTGAAAAATAACGATACTGCTGCTGAACTCCAGCAAGATCAAGCAACATTTACAACACTGTGACGAGAGGTAAAACATCTCAAGATAAATTAAAACTCAGCTTGTCGGCGCTTGTCAAACAAAATACGGTCGAAACAATCAAGCGATCGATCGCGTGGACCTTTCTTTCCTTTTGTCTTGTTTTTGGAGGACCGCTTCGCACACTTCAAATCTTTGAGCATCTGCTCAAGTTCAAATACGACTGGATCCCCAACTGAACTCTCGTTTTTGGACTTGACTTGTTCCAAAAAGGAGCTTACCACTTTTTCTGCAGCACTGGCATTCTTGAGCTTACCATAGATCAAGACTTGCTTCTTCAGCGTATCGCAACATTCAATAGTGAACGAACCATAGTGGGATACTTGTGCATTCAACATTTCTCTGTAGCAAGCCAGAGCTTGATTGTACGACTTACTCTTGGAAAATGAATATCCAAGGTTGTCCAACGATGCAATGACTCGAGGATGATCGTGTCCTGTAATACCCCGTTGCAAATCCAAAGCTTCTCGAAAGGATTCAATCGCACCCGAGAAGTTCTTGCGCTTGTTTTGGATTGTACCGATATTGCACAGCGTTTCCGTCATTTGGGCCGTGCATGCATCGCGATCTGCATCCAACTGAAAAACGGCACGATATATTTCGAGAGCATCCTCAAAAGTAGCTTGTGCCGAGAACATCTCATCGGCCTCAAAATAAAGGCAGGCAATATGGCAAAGAATTTGGGCTACAGCTCGATGGTTCCGTCCAAGGGCATGGCGAGTGATCTGGAGAGCCTCCCGCAACGCCTGGAGTCCTTCGTCAAACTTCATTAGGGCTGTTTTGGCCGAGCCCAATTTTGCTAGCGTGGCCTTTGGCGTGAAAGGGATACATACTGGTGTGAGAAGAATCATTCCAGCACCACATGATGCTCTATCGCTGCATCAGGATCACTAACTTACCGCTAAATCCAAATGTTGTGCTCCGAGGACATTCCGACGAATCACAGTGGCTCGCAGCAGTACGTCTTCGGCAATCTCGTGGTCACCCATTCTCAATCGCACCACCCCCACATTGTGCAAGGCGGCGCCAACACTGCTGTGCTGTTCACTTCCAAATCGTTCGATTTGAGCGTTTAAAATGGCCGAGAACATGTTCAAAGCTTGTTCATAGTCGCCGTCGTTCAATCGAGCCTTGGCTGCCTCGTGCAATTCACGACCGGTGATTCGTCCATTTTCTGCCGGCACCAACGTATCACTGGCATTGCCCACCGAGGCAACGTCCGCTACTTGTACCCGCTGGCGATGGCGTTGCAGAATCTTGGGCAGGGCCAAACACGATTTCGATCCTGTGCCAACAGAAGAAGAGGATGTTGCCGCCATGGAACTGTCACAACTTCCTAGTGAGTCCCAGCTACGATTCCTTCGGTGATGCGTACGTCGATGGACATTGTGACCTTGTTCTACGACACCTGTAAAAGGATCCTGACCTTTGGTAATGACGGATGTAGGACTGGTGTCGGAGGAAGCTTCAGTGCAGCTCTTCGTGTTGAACGAAATCAGTGAAAAGTCTTCGGCATTGGACAAGTCGTCCGAATCTGTATCTACAGTGACAGAACCAGCGTTAGCGGGAGCATCTGGCAACTGGTCAGCTTCATTGTCATCCGAATCTGAGGCTGCAGTATCATAGCTCTTGCGGCTGTTGCGACTGCTCGATCTCCGACGACTACGAGAACTTGATCTCGACCGTCCCCTCCGACTTCCTCCTTTGTTTCTTCCTCTTGAAGAAGCGCCAGATCCTCGACTGCGGTTCGAGGAAGACGATCCTGTGGAGCCTACGGTGAGTAATATTCTATTGTTCATTGAAGCCGGCGACTTGGGCGGCAAGTGACTGGTCGCAAATACATTTGAGGACGTGCTGTCTGTGAATCCCTGTTGCGACCTCATGGAGACTGTTGTTGCTGTCGAAGCGTCGGAGGGAGATCTAGCCATGACGAGGGGTGCTGTGGAGGAGACGACAGCGGCGTTGTTTCTGCTGGATGTTCCGAACGAAGATGATGATAAAGTATTACTCGTTGTTATTGTTGTTGTTGCAGAGGGGTAACTGATCCCTCCCTTTGGATGCCTTTGAGGAGGAAGTCTTCCGCTGCCAGCCAAAGCAGAGCCGACAGATAGTCTGGATTTCCTGTCGCCCATTAAAGGCGCTGCTGAAGCGGTAGAGTTCATAGTACCTGTACGCTGAAATCCTATTTTTGAAGCACAGTTCCGATTGGAACAGTAGAAGGATATTGCCCGTTCCAAGGGTCTTGGTTTACAGCAAGCTGGCGTTTCACTTCTGTTGCCTCTTGATGACGTTCTTCTAATAAACCACAAACGCTTCTCTACTGCCGTAGCTAGAGACAGCTATCTAGCAGTAAATAGAAAGGACGACTCTCGCTTGACGATGTTGGTTGACAAAAATTGTTAAGAAACGCTCTTTATTTAGAGGCTTCACCCGAAGGTTTCCTTTTTTGGAAATTTGCATGTGTTCCGCTTCACAGAGCAAACCCAGCATGAGATGCCGAGACGCGAGGCATTAGATAAAATAGATAGAAAAAGGTAAAGAGAGAGGAGATGATTGATTGGGATCCGTATTATTTCAAATGTTTCATCCTTTATCATGTACTCCGTAATACAACCATCAATAGTAGTGGCACTCCGCCTCGTAATTTGTTGACGGACCGGCCAAAACCGTATGTACCTTCCAACGGCGTTGTGAATCTATGTACTCCGTACGCCTTGCATGTGTGACGGCAGTACGGTACATCAATGGTCGGGTTGTCGGGTATCGCACTATTACCGTACCTAATAATAAAACAGTAAAAAATTGTCAAAATTGGATTTGCGATGAAAATAAATCAAACAATAGAACTATTGCTCATGTGGATCATTGTTCGAAATATCAAAAATATAGATATCGTTTAGTGGCGGCAGGATTCAACCTACAGGATCACCCTGTATCCTTCCTGTTCGCGACCAAAAGACAGGGTCAGCCTACGCCTGAAAATGCTATGTAGAAAGTAATACCAGAGGTACGATAATAACAATAATTTCAAATGACATGAGTTTTTTTACAACCATCGTTGCAACAACTTGCGCCACAGTAGTGTAAATAGATGAATGTTGATGCATTTGCAACTGCTAGCGGCGTCTCCGCGTGGGCATACAACCTGCTTCAAGCCTCTTCAAAGCAAGCCTGTTTTCAGCTACATCATTTGGTGTGGGTGGAGTCCAAGATGCGCTTCCTTTTGCTGTTGGTGTGTCAAACTTGCACAAATTGAAGTATGTGTTGCAATGGAAGTCCATGTAGCAAGATCTGTTCCCATCTTTACTTCTTGTACCTTCCCCGTGCAACCCAACATTGCAAATTGTGCACCGGCTGTATGCCGGTTTACCACAAACAGCACAGTGCAACTTGTGTGTTATCGATTCCTTTGCAGCAAGATGCTTCTTGATTTTGGTAAGATCACCACAGAAACGTGTGTCGTTGAGTTTCATCTTCTTTTTGATGTCGTTGTATTGCTCCTCCGAAATCAAGCCATTGCTCTTGGCCTTTGTTGTGATGTGTTCTTTCTTGCGCCTTGCCTGATCGCGACTCTCTTTAGACATGGCTGTGACAACTCTGAAGTTCTTGTCTCCCGGATAGTACTGATTCACTGGGGAATACCGGCAGGTCTGTTGTGACAGCTTATCCCTGAAGTCGAAAAAGGATAGTGGCTTGTGTCTCTTCCTTTCGAGATCTGTGAGTTGCCAGTATTCTTGTGCTGCTGTCTCAGTCAGACACTCCTTGTAGATATCGTAGGCAACAGCCAGGCCTTCTTTTGAATCTTCACTGCACTTATTGGGTTCTGGAACCGAGCGACACGAGCTACTTTATCACCGTTGGCAGTCTTCTCCGTATGGAAGTATTTTGGCGGTACATTCTTTGGTAGCCGGTTTCTTCTACATGTCATTGTTGCTGCGTAGCCTTCCTCTCCCAACCAATTAAGAATTTGACATCCACTGAAGTGATTGTCCCATGTGCTATGGGGCTTGGACTTCCACAAGACTCTTTCGCTTCCACCACCTGCAATGAAAGGGGCAATCTTCTCCATAATAAGGCGCACTTCTTTCGGACCCGCGGCATTCCAGTCATTTATCTTGCGATGGAGCTTGTGCCGGTGGAGGTAAGAGTAAGGACGACAACGGTATGCATCAACAAGAAGAACTGTTTGTCCTCCTTTTGTAATGCCGGGCTTATTCATTATTCTTGCAATGATTCCAGCCCCAGGTTCTCCCCATCCTTGGTGTGCCCATGACGATTCATCGCCACAAAGGTCAAGTGATGCTGTTTCTGTTATGGCACGTACATTGTGACAAACAACATCGAATATGAAGTCGTATTTGTAAGCCGGTTCATATCCTTTCTCTCCCTTCTTCTTTGCAGTCTTGTTGTCATTCAACTTCAACGTCCGCTTCAGCTGCAGGAAGCGAGTATGTGTGAGAGAAGAGGAAGTGTCTGGATCGAAAGCAGGAGATTTTGTTTGCCAACGCCGGTAGATAGCCCCATCTGTTGATCCACCAAGTAAACCATCGCGAATCAGAATGCCATCGAAATGCACCAACTCTGGGATCATCACTTCCTTGAAGCGATGCCCATACGATCCGCCAAGACCAATGTCATGGGCGTAGCTTTGAGTCCACCTCATGACCTCCGAGTAATATGATTTCCTTGGATCATTTGGTATGTCGCTTCGATCTGAACGGCAAAGCGGCAGCAACAACTGGTAGAAGAAAAGTGGATCATTAACAAGGAGTCGTTTCTTTGACAGCCCAAGCGTCTTAAGAAGCTTGTAGTTCAATCGACTTTTGCGTTCTTCCGGAGACATGTTATGTTGTGTTGCCATTCATCGATAAGTAGGGAACTCGATAGTACCAACAATGGGAGCAAACAGACCATCACTTTTCCAGTGATCCTGTATCTTCCAATCCTTGTAAAGGAAGGTCCAACCGGCGCACTGTCGCACACCATTGTCCAAGGGAACAGGAACAGCACCCGTTGGCAATGAGTGGGAGATGTAACTGCCAGACTTGTTGAATGATGAATTGAAACAGTATCTACTCCAATCGCCTGGGTTGTCTAGTTCTTCAAATTTTGGCTCTCCTTTCTCTGTCTTGACTGCTGGTGGGACGTATTCGGAAGGGGGCTGGGGAACACTGGCCATGTCTTTGAGATCTTTGATTGCATTGGCTTCAGAGAACTCAACGCAATCGTCCAAGTCTTCCAATCTTTCCAGATTCGCTTCTATCATGGACTCAGTCAATTCGTTTGCTTCATCGGCGCTTTCGACACTGTCATCATCGCCTTCGGCCCCAGCATCCTCTTCTTCAGCTGCCACATGATCAAGAGAGAGAGGGATGCTTGCATTTGCAGTCAAATAGCGTGGCAGCTGAGGAAATCTGTTGAACAAGTTTCTTGGGATGGGTATCGAATTCGGAGTCCCTGTGTCTCCTCCGGCATCTTGGACAGCCGATACGAACGTATCAAGGCTTCCTGCAGAGGGTGGGGCATGTTGTTGTTGATTATCCATGTTAAAATCACGGCAATACAATCACAATGGTGCCATTGTGATTGGATGTATTTCGAGTATTTTTCATGCGTGAAGGAGTCTACACGGTGTATCGCGTAAACCAAAAATGTAGGGTCAGCCTGTACTTGCTGCGTCATTCGCTGAAAGAATCATAACCTTTTAACGAGAGCAGTGTTTACCAAGCTCAATGCATCAATCGAAAGTTCTCTCCGAGCTGATCTCAACGATCCACTTACTTTAACAAGAGTATCGATATTTAAAAACTAATCACAAGTTAAAAAATCGACGTACAGGTTGAACCTATATAATTGCGCGCAGCCCTGACTAAACGATATAAATATTATACGGTACCTAATATTCTTTTACCAATAATTTTATTTTTTTCATAGAGCCTTGCCGAAAAATGACTCGTGCACCCTTAAATAGCTGTCCAACTGTTCAACGCCTGTCGAGCGTTTGTGGAAACATAACGGAAGTTGTTGTTACGATGGTATGTAAATTCGATGTTGGTTCGGTACGTACTCAGAGTATCAAGATACGGAGTACTTCAAAAGATTTGATGGAGACGCAGTCGAAGCGGTCGAATCAACATTGAACTGCGTATGGATAGAGTGGTTAAGTCGTTAACTGTTAGGTATCATAATACCAGGCATATACCGTCCTCATCAGCGTTCTATGGAGGAACCGGTACCGGTAGGTACTACCGGTAGGTACGGTACAATAAAATGTACTGGTAGGTATCGTACTGCAGAGAAATACGGTACACCGGTAACGGGCATCCATTCAAAAACCAACATCATGCTCATCATGCCGTAGTCGTATCATACGTAGTAGACTACGGTACTAAAACGGAAAACGGTAGTATCACATTTCTGTCCTACGTCGTACAGATTACAAAAAGTACCGTACCAGGTACCGTACCCTCTCTACCGGTGGTACAGTTACCTACCGGTAGTCTACAACAGGTACTCAGAGTACCGGTACGATCGTAAGATACCGAAGTGACAAGACAGGCATTCACAACTACCGGTACTACGACGTACTATTTATTCTCATCAAAATCTCTCCATCATTTGCAAGTCCTGCCGTCGCAACCTGCCTCACGCTCCATCCTAACAAGAAGCTCACAGCGCCGTGCAAAAAGAACTTCTGAGTCTGCGCATTGTCAAGGAACGGCCAATATCACATCCAACGACCTAATACCAGAAAGGCTCTTAACTTCACCATCCGTCCCATAGGTTGCACCGTTGTGGCACACTCGCGTCTGTCTTCCTGTTTCAGGATAACACACCATTACCTCACTTGATCAGAAACATAAGGAAGCTTCATTCTTCGCTGGAAATCCGAACAGTAGAGCCGTTGCGTCATGTGTGAGTCTAGTCTCACCATCCGCCGCAGGAATGCAGTAGATCGCCTACTGAAAGATCTACAAGATTCTACAATTGAAGATTTGGATTTATTTCCCAAGTATCCCTTTTACTTGAAGATAGAACCTGACAAGCGGGAATTGTTGTTCGCTGCGCTCGCTTCTAATCGATCAATCAAGAGAATCGAGGTTCATTTTGGAATTCATGATTTCAAGGCAGAAGATATTTCCAGTTTTCTAATGGCGTTGCGCGATGGTGACGGAAAGTTCCCATTGGAAAGCATCGTACTACTTTCTACTAAATATGGGTTGAGTCATATCGAGGTTTGTGAAGCATTGAAGCCATACAAAAAGAGCTTGCGAAAATTTGACATTCATTGTACCAGGTTTAATCTCGAAGATGCAGCCTTGCCATTTTCTAAAACTTTCATCTCACATGACGCGTTTCCTGCGCTGGAACATTTCTCATTGAAAGGTGGGTTCACTGCCAACGTAAGGCCACGGGGACAGGCGACATCTTCCATCTTCAATGCTCTGACGACCAACACGGTGCTCAGAGAAGTTAACCTTATCCCGTTTGACCCTGCACCTTTGAGTGACTCTCTCATTCGATTCCTGCTGCACCAAAAATCGTCGGTGGTAAATCTTAGCATGGTTTATCCCTCATTTGATGATGTGCCGTCACAGTTGATCCGGGAATTCCAGCAGGCGTTGGCAGCCAACACGACCTTGGAAAGTCTGACTTTAGGAGAGGGATTCTCAGACGACATATCTTGTTCTCGAGTATTAACTGGCCTTGCAAACAATGTGAAGTTAAATAAATTCCATGCACCGGCAATCCTGCCAAATTCAGTGGAAGATATTCGATGCTTGAACGACTTGCTTGCCCGAAATCAAACCTTACAGATGCTTCGCTTTGTGTCGTTCAAAAATCTTCTAGAACCAAATCTTCAACTACCATCGGTTTTCGAGGCGGTGGCCACCAATAGAGGTCTAAAGGAATTGCATCTTGGCTTGTCTCGTGACAACCAAGATCCGTTTTTAGAAGTCGAAGCTAGAAAAGCACTGACATTGCAGTTTTGTGAAATGATTGCGAATAACCAGCACCTTGAGAAACTGTTTGTAAGAACTTCCGACAATTCATTCATCTCCTTTCAGGAAAACGATTCTATAATTCAACTGTTTCGGTCTCTTGGACGAAGCAAAATGTTACACACTTTCAGTTTGTCATACGAGATGCGAATTCAAGGAGACGATCGCGACGTTGTGGATAGCTTAATTCAGTCCTTTCATCAAAACATCTCCCTGCGAGTCCTGGATCTAGCTGTAATTGGGCTGTCCACCGTAGGGCTTTTGAAGTTGATGAGCTATCTCCGAAACGACAACCGAACGCTGGAGCAATTTACTCTGACCATTGAATTCAAAGAAAAAGGTGCAATATCAGATGATCTTTTGTGGACGGAGTTCGTCCGAACAATGGAAACGAATCCACGTCTTGTTTTGTCTGATGGTTGGTCGGACTATAGTTCTGCCAGCAGCGCTCCTCATTTCGAAATTTGCAAGAAAGGTTTGTATTTTGCGGACCTCAACAAATACGGTCGCCGATACATAATGGGGCGAAGCCGAAAAATCCCGAAATCATTGTGGCCCAGAGTCTTGGCACGTGTGTCCAAAACATCTTCCGATGTTTATCGCGGACAAACTGAAGTTTGTCAAGAGGCTGATCGTCTTCAATACTTTCTGCGATATGCCATTGTCAATGACCGAATTTTAGATTGATGGATCGAACTGGGAATTATGCCAGCAGTATCCACTCGTATTACATTGAGGACTGACGCTATATCACCCAGTACTTCTCACGTCGTAAAGCTATTATTTTAGCAATTGAGGTTTTATGGAAAGATTCTGCGGCTAGCTAGTCGGACACTTATTCGGAAAAGAATCATAGACAAAAGAAAATTTGATAAGTCTCATGAATCAGCGAAAGATGGAGAAATCTTGCGAAGAAAGATTTGATGAAGCGATCCACTGGGTTCAATTACTCAGAGTACGAACTACCGTGGGATGATACCGCGACCACTCGACCATGCCAAGGAGCGTAATGAGGTGATTTGAGAAGTATCATTTTTGGTGGATAGAAAACTGGAGTGTGGAGGATGCAAGCTCGTAATTAGATTTTTAAGGATTCAATTTTTCTTCTGTACTGCACGGAGTACTATTTAACTAATTTCCCCAACTCAAAATGTGATCATTGGTCGGCAGTAATAGAAACGATTAGCCTCTTACAAACGAAGATTCACGCTCCTTTCGAGCATCCCAATCTTCTCTATACCCGATCTCTCCTCCTTTGGTCATGACTTTTGACATAAAAATCATTTTCCTCCAAAACAGACGCCTCCACCACTTCAATATATTTCGATCATTCTACAGGAGTGTCGACCATGAGATCTTCGGATCGCACTACAGGTTGGACAGCGGTGACATGTTTATACGATTTCTTTCCCCGTAGTTTGAAGAACGAGCGGATGTTCTATGGATCGGGCTTCTGCTCCGCTTCGAGGGTTGATCATTCGAGTACATTCAAATCCCTCCCAGGAGACTATTGCACGATCACACGACAAACAAAAATTGGAATTCCAAAATAACGACCCAGCTATTTTGTGAAATGGGAAAGAACAAGTTGATCAATAAAGTAAAAGAATTGATGTTGGAAAAGTCAACGAAATGTGCAGGCTCCTGATGCTACCACGTGATGAAAATAACGAGTTGTAGCTTCCTTCAGTAAGAATAGTAGGATCTTGGATGTTTGACATCGCTTTCGAACTGCTATCATAATCGTACTCCGAGTAGAAGGTACTACTACCGGTATACTGGTATTATTAGAATACTACGAAGTAGATGGGGACAACAAGGTCTTGTTTGCTATGGTGGTACGAGCCTTCATCATTGCTTTACACAAACAAAAATATAAATAAATGTAAATGTACTACACTATTATGTACTACGTAGTAATAAAGAATAAAATATAAAATGGTAATAGTGTAGAATAATAATCGATCTATTGATCAATCATCATTCGTTCTGTTCTTCCGTCCTTCATTGGGACAAGGTTGTCAAGAGTCAAGAAGAAGCATCTGTCCTTGGACAACAAGTTTTGAAACAAGTGGGAGCGGTGCTTTGAAGTTTTGAAAGTTTGAAAAGCCACCAAACAATCATTCGAAGAGGAAATTCATAATAATTATTTAGAGAACAACAGTTGAGATTTAACGTAAAAATGTTTGAAACACTCATTTTTTAATCCGGATGTTTTTTCCCGCCTTAACAAGAGATCTTTCCGTCATTTTTCTGCTTCTGCTGTCTACGTAAAAATACGGTAGCTAGCTACCGTAGAGTTGTTCATCGCGATGCTTGTATGAATACGTCGTATTCTACTACGTACCATCTTCCACAGAACCATCGCAACAAAAAAGGTGACTTGACTGCAGAATTTTCTTCGTATTCCAGTCCCTGACACAATCTCGCACCAAAGTCTAAAGATAAGAATCCCTGCGTGTACCACCCAGAAATAGAGACAGAGGTACGACTCTACTAGTAGAGATCAAACATGAGGCAACCAAACTCAACCGCTGCAGCTCGTTTCAATGCACGGCTCAAACGATCGAAGCAAAAACTTCGGTCGGGCTTTTCCCACAGAGGTAATCAACCGACCGAATTGCCATCAATGACCGGTGAAAGGGTGGGATATGAAAGCAAGCAACAGCATCTACAACAGGAATCAACTAATGCCAGTAAGTCCGTTGATCAGTATGCCGTGTTGGGTCGTATCGTAGAGAGTGAAGAAGAGGATTGTGACAGCCCCAAAAATAACGACGATGCCTGCCAGGCCGGACGAGTCCCCGAGACAGCAGACGGATCGCCGTTTTCGGCATCTCCCATGGCTGTTGTTTTCACTGACGGGGAGAATCCTTTCCGAAGTAACAACAACACGGAAAGTTCAAGTCCTACTCATGTGCAAGACTTTGCGGATTGTTACCAACCAAAGTTGTCGTCCGAAGCCATCCAAGGAAGATGCGAAATGGATTTGCAACCAAGGAACCTGTGTGCCTCGGGGTTGCTGAATGACAAACGCCAAATTCCCTCCGCTCCGTCCTTTGAGCAACGAACGCTAATGCCCAATCATGACGACGACGAAAATTTTGTGGATGCTTTGCAAGATCAGGACCAAACGCAGGATTTACTGGATGGAGGCGACAGCGAACAGTTTTCGAATGCCAGACAAGATTTGCCAGAATGCACCATGATGGAGACAAACATCGTAACGAAAGAGGCCGCGGACGACGATCGTTCCAACAGCGTCTCGGCATTCCGAACCAAAACATCGATCAATACAATCACATCGAGTCAAGACGAAAGCGAGGAAACAGCGTACGAGTGGTCATCGATCAAATCAAAGATTCTGCATAGCTTCCGGTCCAATACTGCTTATATTCATGAACAATTCATCGCATGTCAACAGCCTTGCGATGTGGGCGACAGCACTGTAACACTGTTTGGCACCAAAGAGGAAGGTATAGACGACATTGCCTCTAGCTTTCAATCGTTGCGACGATCCTTTTCCCTGGAAATGCCCACGAATCCATTCTGGGACGGCGAATTCCCTGACAAGCCACAGGCAAACAACGGTCGTGCACAAATGAAAACGAATCGACAAGTGCCAACCCAGGGGCAAAGCGATGTCCTCGCCATGCAAGACGACTCCACAGCCAAGGTGGTCCTCTACATTGATCACTATGGACCATCGACTTTCTTCCGACTAATGAAGGAACTCAAGAATAATGATAGAGTCAAGGAGCTTCACATTTTTCGATCCTGGGACAACGAAATCAAGCGAACACGCAACAAGGCCGATATCTGTATTCTGTTTGACGCTATACGAACACTTCCAAAGCTGGGTCATCTCGCGCTTTCAAACTTTCTTCCCCATGAACTTGATACTGTAACCGAAGCTCAGTGGCATAACACCCACTTGTGCTCACTTCGTATCCACGTCTGCAAAGGAGCTCTGTCGAAGGGTCTGTTGAAAACGCTATCAGGAATCCCACAGCTGTGCAACCTGGCCTTGGAAGTCTGCCAGAGCTCTCCCTTCCATTACATCCTCGAGAACAAACGTTTGAAGACACTTTCTCTCGAGGGAACCGACTACATTTGGAAGCACGAACACATAATGGAGTTGGTGTATGTTCTTCGCAAAACGTTCACCTTGAAACGATTATTGCTGGAACCTCCGATGAATGCCAAGACCTTCAAGTTCCTAGCTTATGGGTTGATTGCAAATACCGGGGTTGAAGACTTGAAAGTCCATGTCCTCCCTGGCCACTCTCCTGTCGAGACTAACGAAGCCCTTCAAGAATTTTCTCGCACCTTGGTGGTGAACACCACTCTGAAGAGTGCCTGGAATACCAATTATGATGCCCTGAAAGTCAACGAACAAGTATCCAAGAAACTTCTCGATGCGTTTGCCAAAAACGATGCGATTCAGAAATTCCTCATGTTTGATGAAGAACCAGCATTTCACTGTGCGAAGGAAACATTGCTCAAGGACAATCGCCGCAACAGTGTTCCTATTTTGCCAGATCTTTACATACCCGGATGTGCTACTGTGAAGTCACTGCAACAAGTTGTCACTGCCAAGGACCCTCACAACGACAATATGTCACTTGTGGACAGCGTGGCTATGGACTATGCTGATATAGGATCCAGCATTTCACGGTTGGGCGATGTTATGGTGGAATTCGGCAAGAATATGTTTGGCTTATTTCTGGATACTGCGGCGGTCATCGGCCAAGCCGCGGTCTCGAAAGCACCACCGAGTTGTGACGTCGATGTTTTAGCCGACAGGCTCACCGCAAATTGAGTCGACATCACTTCTGGTCGATGTAAGAACATTTTCTGCTTTCCCAAACAATTCCCGATGGGAGTGTTGAAACTCTCCTAGAAATCGCAGCAAATCCTTTCCAAATATGTTGTATTTTTCCTTCAATCGAGCTTCTTTCTGTTTCTGAAAGACAATACAGGAATAGTACTGTAGTAGTGTATTTTATTTTTCATTTATTTGAATTCATGTAAAACAAATACAATATTTATATTATATTTAACACCGGTAGTCAGACAAGTACGAACGTAAAACAAATATAATACTTCGTAATACTATTAATTAACAACTTAACGACGGTTAAGTCGTAAACAAAAAATAAATACTGTGTTACGAAAGTCTGCCATCAGCCATCTTTTTTCAAGCCCAATTCTCACAAAAAAGCATCGCATCTATGCATTTTTTTAAACGGAACTATCGTCCTTTGTTCAAAACACCAATCATATTGCGGGATGAAGCGGAAGGAGGGATTCAAATGCACAACAGTTTAATTGTCCTTGTCGGACGCTTCGATTTTTTGGTGCGAACACCCCTTTAGAACTACTACAGAGTATTGGTGCGCAATATTTTTGAGGTTGTCGAGGCGATTCTGTTGACAACCTCCCGCGCGAATTTTAGTAAAAGTAAACTCAAAATTAGGCGGGGATCGATGTCTCGGTGTCTCGGTGTATCTTCGAATCTTTTCAAACTCGTCATTATTTTATTATGATTCTCTTAGTTCACAACTTTGTCCGTAGAACTGCTGATGCAGCGTGATTGCTTCATCTTCCCCTTTCTACGCCGATTGTTTATAGTTCGTTCATGAGGGCGCCGATAGGGAGGAAATCCAAGCAGAGTTCAGTTTTTCCTCTTCAACACCTTGGTTGTTGTCCACCATACCGCAAATCATTTTGTTGACCTGCATCAAGCATGACCATGAATTGCCCTGGGATATTGGTATGTTTGTGTTGGATGTTGATGGCTGAGTCGAATGCGACGTATTATTTCCCTCACGTTATGTTCGACTTCAATTTCTTTATTGTCAGTTTGAGGAGCCTGACGTTCCGAACACATGTATTTGTGAGGAGGGAGCATTTTTTGTAGATCGAAAACCCTTGCGTCTGGCGCTGGAAGTGGACCGCGATTGTGCCGCCGATGTGAGCAACTTGACGGAAGATAGCATTATAATGAGCAGTTATCTCAATGACAGTAGCTTGACAACACCGTCATTTCATCACAACGAGGATGCCGACGACAATGATGACAGAGACAACAACAGCAAGAATATCTTTGTAGCCAAAGGAAGAGCAGGTGTCAAATCCAAGTGGCTATCGACTGTGTTGAAACGACGAAAAGCGAGACGAGAGGGATGCAAACTTTTACAAACGCTCGAAGGTGCGACCGGGACCGTCAGTACACCTGAAACTTTGGGCACAGTTGATGAAACTTGTTCGGTTAGTAGTACTAGCAGCAACAATGTTGATCCGAACTGTACATCTTTGTCCGACGGTGTTAAAAGTCCGAACGAAAACGACAATGTTCGCAAACGATCGAAAAAAGCAAAGAAGTCCTTGACACTTGACGTAGACGAATATGATGACCATCGCTTTGAAAATGTGGTACAAGACCTCAGGGGTCAGACCGACTTGACAAAGTTAGAAGTCTATCGCAATAATCCCGGCAGAGGAGAAACAAGCTCAAGATCCATTGCTGATTTGGGAAAACTCTTTTCAGAAGTTGGCGGCTTGTCGCAGCTCGAAGAGTTAGTTCTATGGAACTTCACTTCCGACTGTTCCTGGATGCTGACTTGCTTTTTGAAGGACCGTCCACCTGCACTACGATCCTTTCGGCTCCATCATGCACGCGGATCTTTGAGTAAAGAGTTGCTAGAGACGTTGGTGCAAGTACCAACCCTTACCGATATCGTCTTGGAGATGGAGCACGACTTCCCATTCGATATTCTTTTCTATTCATCTTCGCTACGGACACTAAAAATCAACGGAAATTATGATATTGGATGGAAAAGCTTTTCCCGAGCTATGCGAATTTTGGGTCGGACCAATAGGACATTGCAAATGTTGGATTTAAAACCCAGCATTGCAACCGCTCATGTTCGAGGCTTGGCCGAGGCTATCCAACGGAATCCAACGTTGGAGAAATTGTATTTTTCCTTTTGTTCCGATTATGTGGATGACTCGGGCGGGGCACTGGTAGATTTTGCCAAAGCCCTTACGCAGAATCATAGCTTGAAAGAAGTAGTGAATCGAAACCATCGGTCCGTTCAAGTGTCGACCGACAATAGCATGTTTGCCCATGCATTTTTGGAGTCCAACAAGACGCTGGAACGCTTTGAATTCTACAACAAACAGGCCTGTGTCGATAGAAGTGGCCGTGAAGCATGCATTCATGATTCCGTCGCCGATGCAACTCGTGTCAGCATCGACAATATCATGTCTTTATTTGCATTGTGTGGAACAAATCACTGCGCATGATCCATTAGTTAAGTATGTCAAGATTCTTCTAGCGTTGGCACAGCAAATACATAGTCAGCTTACAGCTAAAAATAGACGTGAAACTTATTGCTACACGTACTCCGATTACCTTCGTACAACTGACTTCCTACCGTTTTTTTCCTTCCCACGGAATTGTGTCGCATACGACAGTAGCAGTATTTACGCATTCATCGTAAGTGGAGGAGTTCTGATGATAAGCCAGCGCGCGCGTATACTGTTTCCAAGTTTTCAAACATCGAACGTAATAACCTATCGGCAAGGGATCCCGATCGGGAAAATCCACCGAAATATCCTCTTGTAGATAGTAGATACCGCACCATAACAGCATTTGCCATTCACATCTCTATCGACATTTATCATCTAGTTTCCAATGGATCGCCAATGTCTACCAAAGAGAGCACTATTTTGTACCACAAGATGCCTCGACGGAGGCATTCTGCATCGTTCGTCGTCGAAGCATCTGCACCCTGCCAATCCAACCACCAGTCCGAGAACAGACTGGAAAATATATTCCGAAAAATCTCCATTGACTGTGACACAAATGTTGTTCTCGAACAAGACCATGCAACGTACAATAAGCCACCAAGGAATTCCATTTCTCCAGCGTCTGTAGCTTCTTCAAACCAACCACTTCTACCCACACGTCTAACCACCCCAAATTCGCAGTCAGTCAAAGATGCATCCATCAATCCCACATCTCCTCAACCAGAAACAACTGCTTCGACAATGACAGCTTCGACAACTTCTTCCGGTAGACGGAACCGTCAAACTGGTACGGCTCTTTTGTCTTCCAGGCGCTCCAAAATCCTTGCCAAAATGGCCAAACGCACTACAAGACTACGGGACGATAAAAGTGGAGTAAATGTAGATAGTCCTGTCTCACTACAATCTGATTCTTCTACCAGAGATACTCCAAGAGCTAACGGAGTCTTTTTCACAACCCAGTTCAATGCATGTGATTCTAAAGATGAATTGAACAAGATGACTACATCGGATACTGTTAATATGTGCTCAACAGAATTAACTGCTGTTTCATCCACACTTGAAGGAGAAGAGATACCGGACGCACAAACTGCAGAAGAGCTAGTGTTCTACGTAGACGAATATCCCCACGACAAGTTCTTGCTGTTACTGGATTTGTTGCGAAGCAACAAGGTCATTCAAAAACTGGACATTGTACGGAACGGCCTTCACGAAGGAGAACAAACTCGTCGGAGTTCCGATCTGGATCATCTCTTTCACGTTCTCCACATACTGTCAGGCTCCTTGATGGAGTTGAACTTACAAAATCTCCGGATCCAAGATCTTGCCAGTGTCTCATTGGGGTTGTACGACCATCATTCGATCGAGCATTTGCAACTAACAATGGAGTCAGGAACCCTTGATGAAGACACTGTCAAGGCCATATCCTCCATGCCACGCCTGCTTTCACTTGAGTTGGAGGTCCGCGAGAGCTTTCCTGTATGGTGTCTGTTAGAATCGAAATCGTTGACCATTCTTTCCGTGGTCTCCAATCACTTCGTCCTTGACAGTTCAGACGTCCTTGCCATGGCAGATATATTAGAGTCCAATACGACCCTACAAGTTCTCGTTTTAGAACCCCGCATGCCTCCCTGGTGTTTAGTGACACTCATCACATCGCTTCGGTGTTGTTCTGACAGTAGCCTGGAGACGTTTCAGTTTTCGTGTCGGACAAAGGATGAAAAGGATGGTGATGCCTGTATGGTGGAATTGATCAAGTTGATTCTGAGACGTCAATCGAAACTACGTGTCATTTGGAACCACTGGTTCGAATCGTTTTTGGTCAGCGAGGAAGTCAAGGACAGGGTAATGTCAGCCTTGTATGTTTGCAATAAACTTCAGCAGTTTCATGTGTTCATGGAGAGCAAAGAATATGGGGCAATCAAGTGTCATGTGTTGGAACGCAACATGATCGAATGGAAGAAATCATTAGGGAACCTGTCGACGGAATATTATGAACGATGAAATGATACGGTTGGATCTGGAACAACCTCGCCTTGAGGGTGATTCGGCACTGTACGCCGAAATGTCATAGTCATTGAAATTATTGACAGAAAGACAGGATGGTTGAACAAAACTATAAGATCCTATTAGGTCTGATTATGAAAGGTTGGCCGTTGACAGAAGAGCGAAAAAGAGGCCGAGTTCCACTTCTTCCTTTTTCTGTACGTTATCCCAGTATTGAAAAATAGTACAAAAACGATATAAGTGACGTGAAAGATGTATGTGGGACACCCAATTTGTCCATTTGTCAAGATGTTGTTGTTGTTTTTCTTCTTGTTGCCACAACGATTGGTGACAATGCCCCTATTGGTCTGTAGGATGTCCGTCCCCGACCGTCGTATGATCTTCCAATTCCAGAAGTGTCATTACCTCAAAGATATTCTTCATGAGGGTCGTGCTACTGTCATTACTGCTGAAGTTGGGAGACCGTCTACGACCCTGGCATGACACCGAATTCGAATCTTCAAAGAGAAAATCTGGAAACGTGTCTCTGGAATTCTTCCTTCGTGGGACAGTAGGAACATAGTCGATCTTGGTAGGGGAAGATTTCGGTAGCATCCTATTGGAAAGGGATTCTTCAGAGGACCAGCGGCAAGGACGCCGCAGTGCCCGGACGTTCGTCGTGGCGGACGACTCTTCCTCCCGCGCTTCTTGTTTAGAAAGAACTTGGGAAGCATTGACCAGTTCATCTTCCTGCTTCTTCTCTTCCATGTGGACAGAGGAACAATGGCCAACGTCTAAAGCGTTGTTGGTCAATACTTTTTGCTGTTGTGGAGGTAAACTGTTCTCGGTTTGAGAATCGCTTCGTACTAAGTGAAGTTGGAAAGGATGCGCCCGGGCATTGTCTGGTATCAGTGTCACGGTGGTTGTGGAAGAAGATTCTTGCTCATCACCCGATTCTTGGTGATGCCGTTCCTCCAACAGTTTCGATAGAAAGGAAGTCAAGCCACAGCTTTTAGCACCGCCTGTTTCTTTTTGTTTCCCGGTTGTGTTATCCACGATGACCCCCATTACAGATTGTTCGTTGAAGCTCATTCTTGTATCAGTTCCATTGGACACTTTGGTCACAGTAGTTTGAGGTGATGTTGCCGCAGGAGTGTCTTGTGGAGTTGATGGAACGTGTTGTGGACGAATCTTTCTGTGACAGGCACTGGGGAGATGACTTTCCATTGCGGAAACGAAGCTACTAGAGGGGTACCCCACTAGCTAGGAACGATCTTTTCGGTGCGTGTAAGAAAGCGTGAATGATTCGTCTCCGACCAACCCTTGCATGTGACTAACTGTAAACAATGGAACCGTTCAGTTACAATCTTCTTTTTTCTTGATGATGATGGGTCACAACTCGGAGTACAAGGACGAAAATATATTGGAGACAAGATAGTTTGCGGCTGCAGATGACCAAGATCGACACTTTGCACAACACACTCTACCCTCAACCGGAAACTGAATGGGCCTCACTGTTTTTAGAACAAGATGTGTCGGAAAAGGTCACGAGGTGGATATCCGTCGCCAAAAATTGAATCGCACGGCTGTAACTTCGATACCAAAAGGGAGCGCCAAGAGAAACGTCATCCCCTCACACCAAAACTTGAGCAGCAGTTCTGCAGAACAGAGAGCTATAATAATACAGAAGAAATCAGCAAATTCGATACTACCAGTACTCTAGCTACTAGCTACCGGTAGCTAGTAGTGTAGTGTGTACCCAGCCAGTTTGGTGCAATTCGATGCTCCAACGGTTCTGTTTGTCCGGTATCGATCGATCTGTTTCTTGGACTCTCGTCGTCATTTTCTGTTTTGACCTGTCGTTGAAAGTCTCATTTCAAAGCCCGAAAAGTAGTGCCGGCGCGGATGGTGGTGTTCATACATATAAGGAGTACGTATCCCATCTGAGACACTATATATATATAAAATAAGGGAATTGCTATGATACATTCATCCATCCTCATCATCGTCATCTTTCAAACGACGTACTTCCTGACACTGTACGCACGTCCGACTTTCACTTAATATCTAGTAGAGAAAGTTTCTTATGATTTGATTTTTATCTCTCTTTACAGTTAATGCAACATGTACGTACATCGACAACATCACGAACTGTTAAATACTTTATCTCAGCGTGAGGCTTTGAGAACGATGAAGACTCTCATCACCCTCTCTTTTAAGAACACGACTGCATCGTACGTAGTATTGGTACCGGTAGCACGGTACGGTACGGTAGTTTTTTCATGACCAGGATTAGGTACCGGTAACGACTGCATCGTACGTAGTATTGGTATACGGGTTACGGGTACTCGTAGCTACAGTGTAGTGCAGCAGTTCGACCCGAGTGTCGTGTTATTCTACTGTCGTCGCCATAAAAACCACGACACCAAACATGAAAACACACTACTCCAGACTTTCGGCCACATTGATTCAGTTGTATCTGTGTTAAGACCTACAATTCTTTGACCTCCGCATCATCGCAAACAGGATCCACAGTCTCTATCTATTTGATTCTTCGACTTTCTGTGACTCTCCTTGTTCAAGATCATCAGTAGTTACAGCGGTAAAAACAGCTTTGATACCGACCCCTACGGAAGAGAAGTCCGTCATCTACACTCAACGATTCACGTATCAGAATCTTATCACACAGTATCATCGAACTGATTCCACTATGTCACAATCCAGTTCACCGATATTAGCTTCTGATGACGTTGTCACTAAGGCGGCAGCTGTATCGTTGATCGAGGAACCCACGGGTGGGAAGTCCACCAATTCACCATCTTTCCGAGATACTACCCAACCTCCACGACGATGGGATAACAACGGCAATCGCGGTTATCGCGTTGATTCTTTGCCAAAACCACGGCGCTTCTCAGGTACAACAGCATGGAACATATGAAACGATGTAACGGTCCGGACGAGCCACAAATCTGTTCTTCAACAGCTGCGTTGCAGGCCTCGCAAGAAACCAAAATCCGGTGGCGTTTCATATGTACGATTGATCATGTTGTCTTGAAGAAATCTCACATTCTGTGTATTTCATTTGTTTGCGTGCTACTGATAATAGATCAAGCACATTCACAGTACAATCATCATCATGCGGAACAGCAGCAAGAACATTTCCATGGAAACAGTTCCTTGCAAAGTGTTGGTTCGTCATCCCGCAGGAGTCATCGCTCGAATCAAAGTCAAGGCTCTCGAAGCAGAGGCCGTAGCCGTTCCCGCGACTACTACAAAGGCGACGGTAACGATGACAGGGCCGGCCGTCCAAGATGGAAGAACCACGAGAAAAACTCGTATCATCAGCGAAATGGAGAGGGTATTCGACGTGGTTCTCCTCCTCGTGGTGATAGTTACAATCCCAAATTTCAAGGCCGGCGGAACGGAGATAATGCCCAAGATTATCATCATTATGGTTCAGAAGGCTTTGACGGAGAGTCCTATCATTCGGAGAGATGGAGAGATGACTCCTCTTTTGCATCGCATCCAAGAGGCCGAAGACGAGGCCAATCCCAATCGGTAGACGAAACGTTGTCTCTTCCATCTCACGGAAGATCGTTTCCTACGGGAGGCGAAGACGGAACTGTATCACCTGAGCAAAGTTCGCCATTCCAATCGGTAACAGAGGAATGGCCGCCCTGTTTTGACACAGATGGCTCTGCATTTGTCTTTGACACTCGCTCAGGCATGTTCTACGAGTCGCTATCCGACTTTTTTTACGACCCAAAAAGCAAACTCTATTACGGCAATCGCAAGGGCTCCTACTTCCGTTACGACAGTACCAAAGATCCTCCGTTCGATGAAGTTCAAAAGGTCGCTGATTCATCTGCTTCGGCGATTGAAGATGCATGTAGTTCTCTCATGGACCAAGTACCCCTACAGTCTGCGAAAATGCAAGGTAGCGAATCTTCAAAGCCAAAGATCGCCATTAAGTTGAAGACGAAGAAGATCAAGTCATCCTCTGCGAACACACCAGCTGCATCTGCGACTGGTGTAACTGCGCCATCGGCTGTAACCAAAAGTCAGAAGGAAAAGATTGCAAACATTGAAAAATGGACGGAAAAGCAAGCTGAACTCAAGCAGGAAATAAGCGGAGATTCATCTTCTGAAGCACCAAATCCGTCGACGAATGCTGCAGATGTTCGAATGACTGCCAAGGGAGAACCGATTTGTGTCGTCTGCAGGAGAAAATTTCCGAGCATTGAAAAGCTACGGCTTCACGAAAGGGCCTCAGATCTCCATAAGCAGAACTTGCAAAAAAGGAAGGAGTCGGAAGCTGTCGCCGGAGACAAGCGGAAATTTTCAGGTGTTCCGAATGAGACTGCACCCCCATATCAAGATCGTGCGGAAAAGCGACGTCTGGTTCATGGCTCAAACGTTGCCGAAATGCACCCACATCGACTTGTTGTCGATAATTTGCAGCATTACGGTCCCGCTTCAAAAGGCGAGGCTCTTGACGAGTCGCACGTCGGACACAAGATGTTGCAAAAGCTGGGATGGAAAGGGCATGGAAATGAAGGACAGATGAAGAACGGAAGAACAGCTACCACCAATGTTGCTTCGGATCAACTTCGAAAGGATTGGGATCGAATCGAAACCCTCGCTGGCAATCCGTCGCATCCCGGTAGTGATCCTTAGCGGTAATGCCTATACCTAGGAGAAAGACATCGTAGGGCGGTATTCAAACCTGGTGCATCATTCCTGTTGGATACTAATTTTCAAAGTTCACACCTGGTTCATCACTACAGAAGCTTTTGGATGACAATGCATACCTTTATTCTAACACATCTACTTTTGGATTATTTACTTCTAAATACGACGTAATCCAAAAGTTTAATAAAATAGTACGACGCAGTACTTCAGAAATAATGCATACGGTATAATAATCTTACATCGTATAAAATGTTCAATGTTTTGGTACGAATCACAGTCAATAGCTACGGTAGATAGCTACCGGTTTGCTACCGTAGTAGCTAGCTAGGACCTCTTGATCCTTGATGATGTGACTGTGATGACATTTCATGGAAGAATAGACGTCAGTACGCGAATGAAAAAACAGTCGTTGATTGATGATGACAGTCTTTCGTGTTCCGACCAGAAGCCGTTGGATACCGTTTTTGGAAACCTCGTGACTCGTGACTGCTGTGCTGCTGTGTCGAGCGGGAACATACCCGAAAGAACTTTGCAAGAACATCCTCATCAAAGCGAAAAAATTACGCAAATATTATTGAAATTGAAAATACCACGTGTACTGCCGAATGCATGCCAAGGTTCTAATCACGAAAATCAACGTGGTTGTCACAAACCCTAACATGACTACCGAAGTGCAGCCGCAACCACAACCCCAGCGCAGCGTTCAAACACAGCCGATAGAACACTCTGCAGTGTCTCCGTTGTTGCCAAGAATGGCTAACATAGCAGCAGGGCGTCGCCAACAGCGACAGCAACGCAGAATGGGCCCCAATCTCCATCATACTACATCCACTGTTCCTTCCGCATTCCTTCCGCCACCTTCATCCATTATGCCTCCAATAACTTTCAATGCAACCTCCCCCACACCACTCCGCCGCTACATTCCAGCCCTAGCCTCTTGTGCTTCTACTCCGATTTGGGCAAAACTTTGCATTCCGATTCTGGCAGTGTTCTGCCATACGATGTTTTATTATGGACAGACGGAACCCATGTGGAAGCTTCATGCCAACGCCACAATTGACGTTTGGGCCAACGCTACTTCCTACACGGCCCGCCGCTTTTTTCAAGGCACTGGTGTTCCCTACGAGAACGAATTTCACATAGCTCAAGAAGAGGACGTCCAAACCTTCACCTACTATTTTGCCATTCACGAACTTTGGACGGCCAAGGATTTGCCAGGTTTGGTCATTCCTCGCTTGGCCGCCATTCTGTTGATAGTTTTTAGTGGTATATGGCCGCATCTAAAATTGATCATGTTGAATTTGACGTGGTTTTTTGGCAGGCACCCCGTTCGACGCACTCGGACCCTCCAATGGTTGAGTGGACTGGGCAAATGGTCGTTAGCCGACGTGTTGGTAGTCTGTGTCATGGTGGGCGTCCTGCATTTGGATTGGATCGTTGAGCCAGATGCCATCAAACAGGGACTGATGACAGACTTGCCCAGTTTGATGGAAATTGTTGAGACTTTGTACACTCCGCAAGAGTTATGTGATAAGTTGCTAAAGATGAACTGTTCCTCGCAACGACGAATCGATATGAAGGCCAAATGCAAGACTTGCAGTGTTACCATCGGAGAGGCCTACGCTCATCCTGGTTGGGCCGGTTCCATGGGAAAAACCATTTTGGAAGGCGTTGACACTAGTGGTGGCGGTTCGGCGACGTTGCGAGTAGTCGGAATGCGTGGAATTTATGCGTTTTGTGGGGCCGTCATTTTGTCGATTCTGTTGAGTTTGATTGTCGACATATTCGACGTTCGAGCCAAGCGAGTGGCACAACAAAGCGAAGAGGAACTTGTAGTTGAGAGGCTCGGCCTTCAAGACGGAGAACGAGCGGTCCGTCGCTTGATCCCGGAAACTGCCGCAGCACCTCGACGTACCAGAAGAAATACTGCCAGCAGTGACGAAGGTTTGGAGGAACCTTTGCTGATAAGTGATGCCTCGGCCATTTCGGCCACCAACTCGCTGGAAATAGAGGTGGGAGGAGATGACGGAATATCATCAATATTGAGTCAGCCCATTGCCAGCTTGTTTTCGTTTCAGTTTCTCGTCTTTTCCGGAGTCACTGCTTTTGTGGTATTCCTTGCGGTTGACTTGTTCACTATGGAACGCTTGGTCTATGGTGCGGGTCCAAAACTATTGAGTGACATTTTGGGTGTCAACTTTGAGAAGTTATATTCTATGAGATCACTTATGTGGACCACAGGCGCCGCTGGTGGCTGGGACACCATGTTAATGGGGACGTTTGGTCTCTTTTGCGTGTTCGGACCGTTTGTGCGAGGTGTCCTATTGGCATTCATGGTATTGCTGGACCAATTCAAAATCCCATTGTCTGGTCTGGCTACTGCAGTCAGCTTTTTGGGATCCTTTTGCTCTTGGGAAGTGTTTGCCATTGCCATTGTCATGGTACAAATGCTCATGCCGACCATCACCAATACCATTGTTCAGAATCCCCTGTGTGGTCAAATTTCTGACGACGGGACCTGTTTCATGGTCGAGTTCAACATCATTCCTTACACATTTTGTGCTTTGGTATTGGGTGGATTCCTTCTGGTTGGATTGTCTTGGACGGCCACCAGTCGTGCCATGAAACATGATGAAACAACTGAAACCAATGCCAGTCGCCGAAACGTCCGACCAGGACGGTCGATCATGTCCCGAGTGATGACACCCAATCACGACTATCAGCGCTTATTGTCCCAAGTCCAAGAAGGACAATTCGACAACACACAAGAAGACGGCCTGGAAGAGTTGGTTTTTGAAACCAATCAGGTATAGCAGTTTGGGAAATGACTCGTGGCTAAAATAAGTGGAACAATTTGTGTTATAGCAGGTATACTACCTCTACAATATCTTCTTCTTTTTATTATAAGTGTAAATGTAAATGAATGTATCGGATTCTTCTACTACAGTATTACTCCGAGTAGAGCTACCGTAGCATGACATCCATAATCTATTGTACGAGTACCCCATGCTTTTGGTACCGTTAACTTCACAACAACGGCACATTCGCCCTGGGCGGTAAAACGGTTGAGAATCGGATACAACAACTATGCCTTGCGCGCGCAAGTCCGACACATCGAATTTCAAATTACGCGGGTACTCACAGTTTGAATCTGGGACATACAAATCCGGTGCGCACCGCGTCCGAGTATGGAACGATTTTTTTTCTCTGTTGGAGGTGTGTGTCAAACGTTTCTCTGGTGGAAGGGTAAACAGCGGCATGTCCCAGTTGCAAGAATACAAGAATCAGAGAATGGAATAAAGTGTCGAAGTGGTAAACAAGACGAGACACAACTGCCTCTATCTTTTTTGGCGCGTTGTGTTGTGAAGACATTGCGAGTCTTCGAGGTAGGTAGTGAAATCACACCATTGTTTGCTTCCGACAAAAACAAACAATAGTAAACGTAATAATATGATCACCATGAGTTCTACCGGAGAAGACGACAAAAGTGTGATGTCTGATTCTTCAAACCAGACTTCTAGCACTAGCAGTACAGCTGCTGTTGCAACACCCAATCGCAAGTACCGAATGAACAGCGCTACTACCAACGACGAGTCCAACGAATGTATCGTCAAGACTGTCCCAGGCACTTTGAGCTCATCCGGTGCATCTGTGGCGTCTAGTCTCTTAAGTGCCGCTGGTGGCAACCTTTTAGAGCAGAAGAAGCTACGCAAGCGCATGGCATTGATGAAATTGGAGCAGAAACAGAACCACTGCGGTGGTTTCTCATCGATAACCAAGGCCCCTGCAGGACGTTCCTTTCATCAAGCCCAGGATGATAAGGAACTCTTGATCCAAGCCAAACGGGCCAATCCCAATAGTAGCTTTCACCTAGAAAGCAGCGAAGAACAACATGATTCCGTTTCCAAGGGCCGTGTTTCTGAATTGCGAAGACGACGCTTGTATGAAATGCATCACAACCGTCCATACTCATCTCACTCCAAGCCCAAGAAAAAGTTCAAGTTTTGGGAGCAAGAGAAGCCATCACCTTTGCAATTTGGATCCCAACATGTCGTCACGGCATCCAAGTCCCCTGCAGTCCTCATGAAGTCGCCTCACAGTAACTTCACAAAACCACGACGTGTATCGTCATTTTCAGACTACCAAGACTTATCGACCCCCGAAGCCCGTCGTCACTATCGAGAGGTGACCTTTCAAGACGATAACAATGTAATGATGGAACATTCGTTTCGTGGTCTAAGCAGCAGTAGCTTTGATTTCGATTCCAGCTGGATTCATCCCTCAAGCGGAGGCAAGTTGTACACGACAGTGAACGACCTTATTGGTGGTGATGACGACGACGACGAAGAGCCATCAGATATCCCCCTGCTTACATCTCCACGCCGTGCATTGTGGAATGAGCAAGCATCGGCCCTTCAAGCGCAAATGAAAAATCTCGTCTTACAACCGAAGAACGACGAAGATAAGGATGAGATTATGGACGGCCTCGTTTATGATAGCGACGAAATAATGACTCCTGTGAAAGATCGGCAGTACATGTCCCTGCCATTGACGGCCACCAAAGCAGAAAATACCTTCCCGACGACGACAAATCTGGCCGCTTTGGTATCACCCGATGCGTCTTCTCTAATTTCGCCACTCAACGCTGCCGTTTCCTTTGAAACGCCTGAAAAAGTGACAGTTCCTATCACAGTATCGACGTCTGAGATTGAAGCCTTCGCCGGCTGCAACGGAAGACCTAATTTTCAAGATGTGGATGAAACCGTGTTCCCGCCCAATGCGCCCAAGAAGGAACGTATTCACAAAACTCCAACCATCTGTGCGAAAGGAGCACCGGCCACGGTTGACGCAACCACCGTTGTCAGTCCTACAGATGTCATCCCTGTGGATGAAAGGGACGAAGCAATGGGAATACAACCCATGGCCGCCATCAAGCTCAGTGTGAGCCCTGTTACTGGAGCGATTCAATGGCAATCCCTTCGGCGAGATAACAACGGAGAATTTTCCGTTGCAAATGGTACCAACTCTACAAGAATCGCCAGCATGGGGGAGGTGACCACCACAATCCAAGCATTGGCCCAACAAAATTTGGATCCTATGGGCGAAAATGGTAACCTGAGTATGTTGAAGCTATTTGTGGATATGTACCAACAGTCAACCTATGAAGAGATAGTTCAACACATCCCGGAGATCAAAGATCAAGGCACGCTGGTCATTTGCCGTGGTTTTGACTTTTCTGCATCTACATACAATAGCAACGCAGAAATCAAATCCTTGCTGGCCGCTTTGAAGAACGTCGAAAAGTTGGACTCG
Organism: Nitzschia inconspicua; assembly: GCA_019154785.2. Lineage (NCBI taxonomy): Eukaryota > Bacillariophyta > Bacillariophyceae > Bacillariales > Bacillariaceae > Nitzschia > Nitzschia inconspicua. The sequence goes on from JAGRRH010000063.1 coordinate 76,470, forward strand.
ATTATGCTATTGAACTTCCGCCCGAAATCAATGGTCGATCTGGCCAAGATTTTGAATCAACATCCATTCATGTTCCGTCTACATTTGCACTTGGCGGAAGGTACACTGAATGGAGAGCTCCTCGGAGTATTGACTACTGCTCCTCGTTTGACACACGTGCAGCTGGATCTTCAAGAATCATGTGCGATTGGCACGTTGATGAACTCAAAGTCTATTCAAAGTTTGAGAATTACGAGCAAGAAGACGGAATTGGCAAAGAGTCACGTGCGAACATTGATATATGGCTTAGGCTCAAATCATACATTGGCGACTCTCGATTTGGCCCCGGAGATGTCTATTGAACATTTTCGGTCACTGTGTTCTGCCCTCAAAGAAAATCGTCGTCTGGAATGTCTTCGGGTCAGCTTGGCACTGGCATCCGAAGAGGACAGTCAAGTTGCTGCTATCGAACTTGCGAGTCTGTTGAAGGTCAATCGCTCGCTAGTCACCGTTTGGAACCATTTGTCTGAAGGCTCATTGCCACCAAATCATGTTGGAAAGCGAGTTCTGCAAGAAGCTTTTCGTAAAAATAGTATCATCAAAGAGGTCAAACTCTATCAAGAGGACCCTGATGAATCAGTCGTCAGCATGGAAAAGCACGAAGAGCATATTTTAGGAATTCAACCGCGACAACGCCATGTGGTCTTCAGTAATGTTGATGAACCGTCGGCAATCGAAGAAATGCTGAGCGAAGGCGATTCTTATTCTCGCGAAGGCGACTGGTTAGTGGACCCTAAATTTTGTGATGACATGTTTAACTCCATCTCGAATGCATGCAGTGATTGCATGATTCCAGACATTGGCGACATTCTCTGTGGTTACACTGGAGCTTCTTCCAGCAAAAAGAAAAAAGGAGGGTCTTCCGTGAGTGTCCTCTAGAAATAGACACAGTCTATCTTAACAACATCGGCTTCCTGGACTATCCATTCATAATTTTATTCCAGAAATTGCATTATCAGAGATAATTTGAATCCTTACTGTCATGTTTAGAATATGATGTTGGAACGAGAGTAACTTTTCCGATAGTAGACCATGAGTATTTTTTTCGTGAAATTGTAGGAATCATTCTGTTTGAGTACTAATCGACTTCGATATTTTTTGTTTCGCAAAATACACCGGAGAATCATTTTAACGCTGTTGTGGATCTATTTCTACCTTTTACAAATCGCAGATCGGAATATTGGAGTAGTACCGGCAAAGAGGGGTCTCCAAGAGAATCTTCGTCCTCTCTGTATCGATATACCGAGGTGTGGCAAAATCAACAGTCGGCACAGTGCTATTAACGTGGCCTTTTTCATGCTCGGGTTTCTTGTCAGTAAAGGATGACGACTTTTTCGAGATTGACTGCTTCAAGGGTTTTTTCGAAAATGAGCTTGACAATAACGTAGAGCGACTCGCACCACCCGTAAAAGGGTATTTTGCCACACTGGCACTTCCTATTTCGGGTTTCTTTTTCACTTTCCTTCTCATAATGGGAGCTACATCCCTAGAATTTGGGCGCAGTTTCTGTCGCACTAGCTTGAATGCTAAAGCAGCCTTTTGTCGCGTTTCAAAGACTCCAATATATCTCGATTTCCCAGCGTAGTACACTTGTGCTTGCCATTTGCCGCTGGGTCTCTGGGTGATTCCTTTGAGAATTTCGTCATCGATAATAACATCGGAGGAATCTTCTTCGGTGACCTGCGTCACGGCATAATCTCGTATAGAAAGCCACCTCTCATCCGCACTGTGCATAGGATTCGCTTTGGTCCATTTTTGTTCATTTCCAATGGGGACGATTTGGCCAGGAGTTGGCGGCTGTTGCTGGGGCGGTTGCAACAGCGGCGGCTGCTGCCCCGACTGCGGGGGTGATGGCTGTTGCTGGGTCGGGGATATGGAAGGTTGCGGCATTGGTAAAATTTTGGGAGGAGGTGGGTTGGCCCTTTTTTTTGCAAGAAGAGTTTGTGCTTCCTTGTGACAGTCATGACATTGCCAGTATCCGTCAGCAAGAACAGGTCCTTCCGTCATCTCCAATACTTTTCCACACTTGCTGCATAGTACAGTGTCGTCTTCTACTTCCTTGAGAGGACTCATTGGCGTAGCCTCAGGTTGAGTTTCACTCAATTCCTCAGGAGTTGTATCGCTGTGTTTGCTTTCAACGTCTGTGCTCCCTAGCAAAGCCAATCTCGCAGCTTCCAGGGCTTGCTGGTATTGCTCCTGTCGAGCTTTACTCGCATTTCGGATGTTTTTCCCTGTGTCGTACTCCTTTTGGACACCCTCCTCCCACGAAACAATCCAAGTCTTGGGGACTGCAGCAAAAGCCTCGGGATTCTCGAAGTAAAACATCAAATAGCGCTTCCCCAAGTTTCTTTTGCATAGTTCGACCACGTCCTTGTTTTGCAGAAAGGTCCGCGGGTCAAAGATCATGGCAGGCCACCACATGGCCCTCTCGCCGCTTTTGGAAAAGCACACTTCTCCAAACCGGGACCTCATTTCTTCTGGAATGGTCTTGATCATCTTGGTCAGTTCCTTTCGATCTCTTTCCATCCTATCGGCACAATTTTCTAATACGGGCCACAATCAAACAGCAACGTAAGAAGAAGTAGATTAACAGAAAATGGTAGACGGAATAACATCAAGAAATCACACATACCGCAAAACCAGTCTTCATCGGGCACTGCATCCAACGGTGGGTCCAAGCAGTAAGTATGACTTTCCGTATCACATCCTTCACAAAGGAGCAAATTGGAATGGTCATTGTCACGGCCGCACACTTTACATCCAACCCCATCCGCAGGCAAAGCCCGGGCAGAAGATGGAGCGGGTGCAGCTGGTGGTGGTGGAGGCAACTGAACTGATGCGGCCGTTTTGGAAGTAGCGGTAGTTGCGGACGACTTTTTGGACTTTTTCTCCTTTTTGGATGGGGGTGGCGCTGTACTGGCCAGCGAAGAATCGTCTCCGTCTCGACTTCGCTTGTGGCTGGACGATTTGGACGCCAAGGAGTTACCGGCAGAGTGGTGGTCGTTGCTGGTGTTACTTGACGATGAATGATCCCGCAGTGTTCTAAGCCTGCTTTTCTTTCTTTCAATGGAACTTTCTATGGTTTCCATGGCATACAAATTCGGTTCTTCTCGTGGTGACAGGTATTCTGGCATGTCTTTGAGAAACTCCTCTTTGGAGATATTCTGTAGCTTGGCCTTGGCTTTTCGGCCATGTGCGAAGTTGACATGATACCAACAGGAACGATCTTTGCCGCGGCTAAGTTTGACGAAGCCCCACTGCTCGAGTAGGCAACGAAAACTCTCATACTTTTCCTTGAACCAACGAGGCAAGATTCGTTCAAAGGCTTCTCGATCGTGGACTTTGAAAGAGAGGCCATGAGGCTGCCAAGACACAATGTGACGCAGTTCATCGTCAAAAGTACAATCTTCCAACATGGAATAGAGCATGATGGGAAATTCGAAGCGGGCACTGGGTGGTTCTGGAGCCATGGCGGAAACTACGAACTAGAAGGATGAGCGACTCCAAACCTTTTCCATCAATTGCAAGCTAGTGTACCCCGTGGAGGATGGGAGATATTGAAGCGACAAAAACAATCAGCCTTCAGTAAATAGTTGACCGTAGTTTGTTTTCACGTCCAAGAAACTGTTATTTTAGCAGTGCGGGAGGCATGATGTGATCTTCGCGTCGATGGATCAATTACGAAACGTCGCGGGTTTTATTGATCGCTCTTCGGGTTGGTCGCGCCAATGCTTTGGTACAGAAATAGTCTTCGTTGGGATGGCACATGCTGAATGCACTCCGTTTCCTTCTACTCTAGTCTAGCGTATGCTGATTGTATTGTGTCTATCTTTGCTACGGTAGCCGGAGCTAGTTGCAGAGCATTGAAGGAGTCATTCCATAGCTGAAAAAGATGTATAGTGCAGCTGTTTTAGTTCTACACAGTCTTTCAGCATTCCAAGAAAGGCATGACGGCAAAAAGAAGAAACATGATGAAAATGCATCAAACAAGACCTTACTCCCTCCATGGTCATCACATCCACTTCCTGCTGCGTCATGTTGAGTTGGTAGAATGTTCCTTCCTTTCGTGGGGATAAGAGCTCCACGACTTTCCCCCTTGCATTCTCATGTATACTGTCGTAGAGACAAGACGTTCGTGTGTATCGAACAAGGGGTATCCATTTCTCGGAGACAGAGTTCGGGAGGAACTTGAGATCTTCCGACATTCAACTAGGAAGGAGAGTTTTTCTAATGAAAATCTCTACAAAGTATAGATATGCATTTTGCTGTTGTGAGAATGATCTTGACATCGATCGACGGATTCTTGAAAGTTTGATTACGGTTGGCTGAGACGTCTTGAAAGGCGACAATTTCTCTAAGGTGGAACACCGTCGGTCTGGAGATGCCCGTGGAAACATGGAATGTAATTATGTAGTTATATAAAGATACAATTGAGTTTTTGAATCCATACCGACATACCAGTACTCAAAATGGACCAAGAGGGGAAATGCTCATTGGTTGTTGATCTGGCAAAATACAGTCGGAGCCTTGGTTATGAATCCACGAACTTGATAGACACCTTTCCACATGATACTAAAATCGACAAAGAAGACATATATGAGGTTAAGAATTAGGCGAAACGCTCACTCGTACTGTGACGATGAACGTCCTGGCTTACTTCTTGGGGCGATCTAATTTTCGTCGCCATCAAGATTGTCCCATTCGGTTCCTTTTGGAATCACTTCTTCGTCTTGGTGGAGTACTTCTTCGCCGTCATGGTAAACATCTTCGTCATCAGGATGGATTTCATCCTTTCCATTTTCCTGGTATTCTCCCACCTCGTCATCTTGGTATTCTTCCTCTACGTAATCATCTTCTTCATCCCCTTTGTCTTCCTCGTACTCGCTTTCGAAATGGAATCCTGATATTGCTTTCATCACTTCCACTTCGCATTGATCCAAACGTTCAGATTCGGCTATCTCTTGTTGCTGGACGACAGCATAGACTTTTTCAGTCTCGATGAGGGTTTGTGCGTACCCTTCGATTGCCTCCAATAACTTGTTGGTCAAGGAACGCATTTCCTGGTGCATTTCGTCCACACTTACGCGGACTTGCTGAACTACGCCAGGGTCGACAAGCAGCTCTCCGCTCTCGTCAGTGGATCGTTCGATATCGTATCCATCATCGTACTCATGAATGATTTGTTGGTAGCCAAGGATTTGCTTGTGTTCCTCGTGGTTTTCGTTGTAATCTCCTTCTTCTTCTCCTCCTTCGATTCCATTCTCACTCTCAGCATAAAGGGCTTGTTCGGCCACCAAAGAACTATCGTAGGGATGCCCATCGCCGTACTCTTGATCTTGAGCGTATTCTTCTTCCGAGTATTCTTGATTGTTGAACGAAGCGCTTGCACCATCTTGAGTGCCATTGACTTTCGTGCCGAACGAAGGACCACCATCCATGTCAGAAGGACCATCGGCGGGATGATAGGAGTACTCTAAAGTATCGTAGGCATCCTCATACGCTTCCATGTCATTACCGTGATACCCATGGGAGTAACCATCATCACCAGCTGTGATATACCCATTTGTAGTTTCTGATTCCTCCTCGGCGGTACCACCCACATGAGACTGGTGGTTGGAGGTAGCAACGAGGATTTCCTCATTCCATTCGGTCGGCACATCCTCCATGCTGTGCGTGACGTAGTTTCCGTCCTTGTTTCCCACTTGAGAAGTACTCATGGTGAATGGTGACACTTACAAGATAAAGGAAAGAGCGAGAGAAAGCAAAATGTAGTAAGGGAAATAGAATGAGCTACCATCACAAAGCATGACCGATAGCGAGACGATGAAAGCTTCCAATGGAGCGTCATTGTTTTATTTGCCTCGCGCGCACAGGCATCATTTCCAGATAATTTCCTGTTACTCATGTATCCCTGGATTTCTCTTGCTACTAAAGTAGCCGTACCGTGTTAAGCGTACTTCGGAAGCTTCCTAACTGTAAGTAGTACAATAAAATAACAATATAAGATAGTGTCATCTTTTTCTGAAAGTCTATTTTTAGTAAACCTAACACAAGAGGCAAGGGCTCATGTATCCCCTGGATTTCTCTTGCTACTAAAGTAGCCGTACCGTGTTAAGCGTACTTCGGAAGCTTCCTAACTGTAAGTAGTACAATAAAATAACAATATAAGATAGTGTCATCTTTTTCTGAAAGTCTATTTTTAGTAAACCTAACACAAGAGGCAAGGGAGCACTAGACAATGCATCTGCACAGGAATCCATATGAGAGGATCCTAGGTTAAACAGAGACGACGATCCTTGCATCAGGACTTTTGAATAGTTAGTTCGACCTTCATCGCAGTTGCCGTTCTGCATTCAGGTCCCTTCCAAGCTTTTCGTTCCCAATTCCGTGAGCACCTACCAGCTTTTCTATATTTTCTGTGTACATCTTGGCAGACTCTCTCCGCGACTCGGCCATCTCAAGCTGCTTTGCTCTCAATACGTTAATGGTGGCATGCGGCGTCCGACGCTGCCATGCTCCTCCTGCGGCGATCTGCTCCGAGGTCAGGTCGGAAAGCGTGATTGTTTTCGCCGTTTTGGCAGCCGTTTCCTTATATTCGTTGTACCATTTTTCCAACCGCGGCACAGAATGCATGTGACCAAAGCCTGGCCAGGATTTGCCGTCTGGTGTTGCATATCGAGGATGGAAACAAACGACGCCAATTTCTGATTCGGCTTGAGCAGCCACGACACTCGCCTCCAACATGGCAAAGATGGGGCCTGCCCAAAAATCGAAATCGTCGTCAAAAACTGGAGAGGCCAGTAAGATACTGCTGACCCCACTTCTACCGCTGGGTCCTGCTTTGATCATTTGGTGAATAGCTCTCCATGTTTCGGCAAATAATCCAATGGGGTTAGATTGAAAGCTCGCGTGGTACGCAATGGATCCAACGGGAACTCCTAGATCGGCCAAGCCCTGTCCACTCATTCGGTCACTCTTAGTAAAGGGACAAATCCCTTGTTCTACCAAAATGCGTTGTACCCACTTGCGAGTACGTCGGTTGACGATATTTGCATCGCCTTCTCTCTTTTGAAACTCTTTGGTCATACCCTGATCTGGTGGAAAGGTTCGTTCCAGATGCACAGCAGGAACGTCCAAGTTCTTCATCTCCACAACGGTTGCTCGCAAGGGGGTAATTCGTTGCTGGTGATCATGAGTGGTGGATGATTCCTTCGGTAAATTATACATCCATTCGACAATCTCCACAAAATTTCGTACCAACAAGGGTGATGCATCCGGTAAGGCAATTATGATTGGATCTAATGTACCGTCTTTGCTGTCCGTTATCATCGTGGCTGCTTGTTCCCATAAATAGGCAAACGCGGTAATACCATCCATCTCGGGTTGTATCACGACCTCGACATTGTTTGTGCTCGTGTCGTTGCTGTATTTCTTCAGTAGCTGTTGTTCCAGATGGGCGTTTTGCAAGGAACTTTGTAATGCACGGAACGGAGACGACAGTTTGAAAAAAAAGGATTCAGAATTTGTGTGACCTTTCTTCCGTCTGGACGTTGTCAAGTCTATCCGGTATCGAGGATACGTTTTGGAAAAGGGACACGATGAAATGAAACTTGATGATGTTGTCGACTCGGTCGTCTCTTGGATGAATACTTCGTCTTCGTTATTGTTGACGTCGCCATGGGTCTCAGATGATATTGTTGAAAGGTTCAGACGGAACAATGATCTGGTCTGACCGGTGAAAGGTTGTCGATTGTCAGATGGGGTAGATGGCGGATATGCGACATGAGTGGGTGTGTTGATGACGGCGCTCGGAACGAAACTCCGGGACAAGTGAGGAAGAAACAGCAACCTCCAAAGACATCCTGATCTCAAAATGGTGAACAAGAGTGACGGAAGGGACCCATATGCTATCATGGTTCAAGTTGTGATGGAAAACCTTGTCAAGGTACGCTTTTGTCAAGTGCGACGCACTCTAAAATCATGGTGGACTGTGGTTGACTGATGAGTTGTGAGACTTTGAACTTTGAACTTGCGATGCTATGATCTCTTTGTGTGTGTACTACTAGAGTAGCTATGATAGTACTCTCTTTTCCAGCAGGTTGTACACTACCGGTATGGGCCTACCGTACGTGACAGGTACCTAGTACGGTATAAGGGGTACGGTAGGTGGTACCGGTAGTTTTACAGGTATGATACGCGTTTAACTGTTTACGTCGAACTGTTTATAATACGCACAGCACACAGCACAAGCGAGGATGATGTTCGACTCACTCGACCGATTTCGGATCAAACAGGTGTGAGTTGGTGCGCGCGCGCGCCAAGCCGTTTCTTGGCCGATTTTGAACTTCCTTCATCAATCAATTTTGAAGTACGTGTACGTCGTAGTTTGGTCTTGATGCTCCAGACTCCCGACTCCCGACACACTCTACATAGCTAGCCGTAAAACCAATCGTCAATGCAACAGATATCGTGGATTGCCTCATAATATTCTGACAAAACCGTGACAATGTCCTCGATTATCGCCAAATCATCCAAGACCCTTTTTCACCCGCTGCAAAATATGCGGTTGCATCGCCACACATATGTTCATTTGGAACACTTTTGTTACATTTGCTTTTGTTGCTACTTCTTTCTCACCTTTCATCATGATCGAACAAATCTTTAACAGTTCAACCGCTAACAGTGATATCTCTGCTGTTTCTGCCAACAATGGACGAAAGAACGACGGCATTTCGAGCATTTCTCTTGGAAATACGGTCACAAGAAACAAGATCGAACCGGCCGCCGAAATGAACAGAGACGGAACAATTGCACAGCCCCTGCCAGCGACAACACCGTTCTTGATATTTCTTCTATTCGCTCCATTGGATCGTTCGATATGGATGAATTTCACCAGAACGACGGTGAAATCGCCGCCGTTCGTCTTCACTTCTACACGGGCAACGAAATAGTTTTCCACGGTGAGAGCAAATCGGGCTTCAACTCTTCTTTGACCATGTCGAAGACAACACCCGCTCAGTCCCTTACAGCACGAATTTCGCTTATCAGAGACGAAGTGGAAGAAGATGCTCGTTCCACCGATGAATCCCCTCGGATTCCATCACCATCTTCCGGTGCCAACACCGCTTCTCCTCGTCACGATGCCGCCACGATGCGGCCATGGGCGCCCGAAGAAGACGCTCTTCTGCACAAAGTCATCATTTCCCGTAAGCAGGATTCTACTGGCCAGGCCCTTTTTTGGGTTTTGCTTTCTCGTGACATTTTCAAGGGAACACGATCGCCTACAGAATGCCGAATGCGATTCCTTGATTTCCTCACGGCATTCCAAGTCACCCCAACCATCCCTTCTCTCAGCTCTCCTCCCCCTTCCGAGAAGGCCAAGGTCATGTACCGCACCTTGTCTCTTCCTGCCATTACACCATGCCAGTCAATCAAGCAACACACATCTCTGAAAGTGGTGTCCGAAAATCATCCTTGGACCCCAGAAGAGGATCTTGTCATTGCTGATAACTTTCGTAACCTTAGCGAGAAATGGCCCGATGTTTGCCAGTGGCTGTCGCATCGAACAGAGGAGTCAATCAAGATGCGGGTACAACAAATGTATGCCGCTGCTGGACAAGCCAAGCGTCGACGTGCCCTGGAAAAGCAAAGACGAGAAGAGGCAGAGCGACGTCGCAGTGAGCAGGAGGAGGCAGAGCGAGCTCGTCATTCGTTTCAAGAAAGCGGATTTGCAACGGAAAATCCGTCCTTTGCTAAGGAGAACTGGTTGAACTGGGACGATTCGACACCGGCTGCAATCACACGAGAACACGTAAACTACCTTCAACGAGGGGAAGAAATGGAACGAGAATTCTTTTCTGACGACCGATGGATGAAGTGGTAAACGTCAGAGGTCACAGCTGCCACTACAAAATAACTGCCACTTTAGGAACATACAGAAATCATCGACTGGTTTCATTTTGTTACATGCAAACATTCATAAAAACAATAGATAGATCAACTTATTGATATGATATCTTGTTCTCCTCTATTCTATAAATGGTAACCCTTTTTTTACGTACTTTTGTGTCACCCATCGTGAAAGCTTTAGTTCACTTGATTCATCTGGCCTCCCGTCATCATCATTCAAGAGGTTAGTAACAGCAAGCTGAAGACCTGTTCATTCCGCTGGTGTCTAATACTTAGTAACATGCTGAATCAACTGATGGCAATCAACAGTCAACAAACCATCCTACCGTCGCCACAATTCATTGGCTCTCAACCCGTCATCCAGTTTTTGAGTCCTTCTTGATTTCGCCGTTGAATTGCTTCATCATGTTCACCGATCATACGTCGTATGTTTCTGCCGCCAATGACATGTTGGCTGGAGATTTCCAAAAGTGTTAGCATGAAACTCGAAACTTCGCCAGTACGAAAGCCAATGAGAGACACAACTTTCAAGGTAGGGAAATGGATTAATCAAATTCTTCGCGTTTTCCCGGATACAATAGTACTACTGCCAAAGACCACACGTTCCTGCATTTTTTGGTTCATTATTTGCCACAAAAATGGACGATTCGCATCGGAACCCAGAAGAGAATCGTGTGAACCTTCTAGCAGGAATACATGGGTTGCCGTCGTTGTCCTTTGCCATGCAGCAGGCTCGTTTGTTGGTCATGCGAGAACAGGAACTGAGTTGCGGAAGTGTAATCATTCCTTCATCGAGAATCGCTCTACACAGTCCATCGTTCAGCTGGGGAAGTCGTTTGATGTTTTGACTCGCATGCTTCCTGACCCAACTCGCGGCTTCACATCTCGATCCTGATGGGAAGATCTGACCAGGAGGAGCTGGAATACAAAGCTGGTCCTTGTAATTGGACGAAGAATCTCGCGAAGAACAACAGACTCGGGCATCTTCTACGCTTCGGCAAGGAGTTCCTTCTGGAAGTGGAGATCGTGGTCGCGTAGACGCCGTAAAATTGTAGGCAACATCCATATTTCCGTGTGTCAGGGAAATCAAGCTGTTCGATGCATCTGTTGTCTCTTGCTCTTTTTGTTGCTCCTCTGTATTTGGTTGCGTAAATTGCACCCTTGAAGGGCAACTGAAACTCGCGGGTGGATTGTCGGATATCTGGCACACTAGCTTCCGAATCCAATCATAGCCCTCCGAGACTCGAGCGTAGACACCTGGTTGTTGTCCACAGCTCCAACCCCAGCTGGTGACTCCCACTTGAATATCGTCAGAAGGATCATCTTCTGAACCTTTGATTATCAACGGTCCACCAGAATCTCCTACAATGTCAATCGAAAGAGCTTGAGAAATTCTTTCAGACTGTTTCAAGCAATTGCTTTCTTTCACCCTCTTACCTTGACAACCATCCTGGCGATTGTCTGTCGCGCAAAGAGTTTCTGGAGGTAGCAAGCTCAATGGATAAATTGATGAGTTTGCGCAGTTGTCATTGGAGAGATAGTTCAATGTGACGTCAAAAAGGCGATCAGGTGCCACATAAATGTTTGGATTGGCATTGATGTCCCCAAATCCCATCAGATGAAGCTCTTGACCATCAGCAGGGCTGTCGTTACTCATTTCCAATGATACAACTGATTTTGTTGACATTCCATCTAGCTTCAGGAGCATGAAGTCATGCGATACACCGTTGAACCTCATACCATCGTGATATCCGCAACAGAGTTGGCCGATGTAATCGGGATGTCTGAAATGATTAGTAACATTAAAAAGCTCTACCCCATCTTGTCTCCCGCCGTTTCGGTAGTCGTGACGCCCAACGTGTACTTTCCCGTATTCCTTTGGTGAAAGCAACTTGCACTGCGGTCGTGATTAACTTAGGGATTGAGATGGTCACTCTAAACTTAATCCTTTTTATTACATGACTGAGTGAGAACTTACATGTCCTGCTGTCAACACAACATCGGGGGCTATTAGTGATCCGCCACAGGCAATACCTTCCAAATGTGCAAAATAAGGAAACTCATTCGGCGTTGCGATCTTCCCTCCTATGATTAATTTTCTTTCAGCAGGAGAAATTGCAGACGTTGCCATATCCTGGTTAGGTTCTACGTGTCCGCGCAACGCGTTACTAGCTGCACCTGCATTGTCTGTCCCAAACAGTAGGAAACAAGTCCATGCAAAAACTAATCGCTTTTTAGAGGCTCTCATCCTCTCAATGTTCCTGTCGTTTTGCAGTAAGAACAAACGAGAGAAGATGGCGTACATCGAAACGAGTTGTGAAACATATTATGTTGCCAGGATTTCGGCTACTATGTAGTAAAGGTGGATCTGACTTCAGGTCATATCTAAGGAGAATCTTGAAACAAGACATCAACTAAGTGTGAAGGGATTGAAACTATGGAATTTTCGTCGAACGAGTCGCGATTAGATCCCAAAAACGTTTTTGTTGCAGTCGAACAGGTCGAAGATATTTCCGACCTTTGTCCTGGCTTTTCTTGGGCCATGACAGGCGTCAAGACACTGTATCATACGACTTCGTAACTTTCTACGTCGTAATCGAAATAGTACCGGGTATGAGGAGAGAAAAAAAGAAATAAGGCCTAATGCTCGTTTTGGCAGCACGAGTTGTGAGACGACACAGCGTCGCAGTTGCTTTCTTGCTTATTGAAATTATTCTGAAGCTGCATTCTAACCAGAGAATACTCACGAACTAACTGTAAAGGTATGTCGTATTTCGTACACACACAAGAAATTGGAAGACCATGCTGAGTATCAGAATGAAATTGGAATCAGACTAGAAGGGTCAACACGCCTGATTGCAGACACGGTCCGTAGACTGAGAAACAGCTCATTGTACCAATACAACTGTCGATACAAGCATAATTACTGTTTGCGTAACACCGCCAAGTAGCCTTCGCGGATTTCTTGTTCAGTCTTGGCATCAGCAGGGGGCACAGTCATTGTCATGTCAGCATCATCACACAACCATTCTTTCAGTTCCCCCGCCGTTGGCAATCCTCTAGGTATTAACATTGGATTTGATTTGTGTTGCTGTGCTACATGTGAGGCACCTTGTGGGTGCACAATAATCAAGACTCCGTTCGGTTCCAATAAGTCACAGGCCTTGTGTAGCGAAGCTCTCGTGTCGGGCAAGTCGTGCAGTGAGGAACACATTATGACTGCATTGTATTTTTTGTCGTTTGAGAGTTGCAAGAAATCGGCCACCTCCGTTTGAATCTCCGGATGGAACGCTTGTGCGTGACGAATCATTTCCGACGATAAGTCCATACCGTGAATTTGGGCTGCGTCCAAACCAGCCTTTTGAGGTACGGTACCAAGACGCCATAACCGCATCCCACATCCAAAACAGTTCCATTGCCTCCGGCCGCTTGGGCAGCATAGTCACACGCACGTTGGACACGATTTTGAACGTCTCGGGGCATGGTACCAGTCAAGGACTTGGCCGCTTTGGCATCGGCCGACGCATTCCACGTGATTTGTTGCATAGTCATTTGTAAGTCATGTACCGTCAAGGAGTGCTCTTGGAGTATCTCCTGTAGTTTTTTTTGTACCCGCTGCGCTTGGTTGATTAGCTGCGGAGGAAGCTGGGATTGTGCCAAGACATCCATTCCAGCGATTCGACGATTCCACTCGACGTCCTGGCGATAGAGTTGTATAGCGAGTTGGATGTGTTGCGGTAGTTCTTGCATGGCTCGATCGATCATGATTTGTGTTCCCCGGGCGATATCTTGAGGAGTATTCCCACCGTATTTTCGTTCGACTTGATTCAATAGAGCTTGTTTGGAAGGTTTACTTGTGGCGGTGGCCTTTTTTGTATTCTTCTTCCTGCTATTGTTGGTAGATGAAAAGCCGCCGCCGCCACCACCACCAAATCCTTTGGCGGCTGCCAAGATTGTGTTGGACATATAGCAGCGACGACGTTGGTTGGAAAGACATCTTGCAAGTGGGGGAAGTAAGGCATTGATGGGGACAAGTAGTTTCGTAGAAGAAAGACAGAAAAAAAACGTCGTTGTCAACAGCATCCCCAACACTCTCGGCAAAACGATACGACGAAGACGTTCCCTTCGTTCGCTCTCGTATTCTCTTCGACCACATCTTCTCTGTATCGTTATCATTCTCTTTGACTTAAGACTGTTGCTGCTCCTGTGTACTTCTAAGAGGTAACGGATACGATATCTTGCAGGTCGGTCGAAACAACGATGCTCGACCATTTGTTTTTTTGTCGGATGTACATAGGTACAGTAGTCGTAGTCAAAAGAGACGTACTTCATTTCATTTTTCACAGTCAGTCCGCCCAGACGCTGATGCCTCGATTAGCTCGACTAAAATACAAGCACGATTAGGTATTTGTGATACCGTACTGTCGTACTATGTAACATACTACGGTAGCGTTCGATACCGGTAAAGAAGCACCGAACTACGGAGTACGAAACTACTGTCACAAATGTACAACGATACCAGTTTCGTTGTTCCTTGGTACGAAGTACAGAGTATTTCGTATGGTATCATACATACCTGGAAGTTATTTTGGAAGCAGCTGTGGCTGGATATCTGTTGGTCTTGCTGGGTGAAGTACTAGCTAGCTAGCATTTAGAAGTTTGTGTTGGAAAATCGAAGAGTTACGGAAACAGAGGGAGCGACAGACACCACCAACCATTGTAAAAGGACGCAAAAAGAAAGACCGTCGGTCGATAATCGAGCAGCAACAAACAGACTGCCAAATGAAGATCACATCTCAAAACACCTAA